>ML058357.1:11550825-11872015 GCA_003013855.2 Liriodendron chinense | reverse complement strand
CCTGACCAGGCGCCCGACCAACATTTGGTCGGGTGCCCAATATTCAAAGTAATTTCATCAAAAGTGCACTGGACTGATTAAAGCTCGGTCAAGTGCCTGACCAAAATATGATCGGACGCCCGACCAACGTCTGATGACCGACGTAGGTGTGTAAGTTTTTATGCAATCTGAGGCAGTTTATAATTTTTCCTATAAAAGGACACCTTGAAATCCTTGCTAAGGTATCTTAGAAGAGTTCTAAGTTCGTGGGGAGCAAGGGAGAGCATCGTGGAGCGACCGTAATCCTCCAACTAGGGTTTTTTTTTCCAATTTTTCATATTTTTGCTTAGTTTTTCTTTGAATTCTAGTTGAAGCATGATAGTGCTCGGCTATAACCTCTTAGCTAAGGCTAAAAGGTGAAGCTTGTGAGTAGTTATCATGTTGAATTCGTTCTAATTCAAGTATTTTGCTTTAGGTTGGATTTTTAAGTTCTAGATTGAATAAAAGTCGATATTTTTGGATGTTTTATGAGAGTTAATGTGCTTCGAACATGAGTTCCTTGCAATTCTCTAAGATTATCATGTTTGGATTGGTTAGATTCGAATTGTAGTAACCCTAGAGCGTACCATAGTCCATTGGCATGGTCATTACTTCAAAGGCTACATATTCGACTTCTATATGCTTCATTAGAACTAGAATCTTATTCTTCCACTTGAGTAGGGATTGTTTGTGTTTGAATGTTATATCTTCCAACTAGAAGAGAGATAAAACTTCAATTCTAGTTGTGTTATGCTTGGATGAATGAATTCACATGAGGGCTATCACAAGTGGATCCTTGAAAGCCTTAGTTCCTTTGATTAATAGATTTTTACAAATTTATGTTTAATCTAGTTTTCATAATTGAAATCCCAAATTGCTTAATTTGAAGTTGCTGGAATACTTAGAATTGGTTTACCTAATTCCCTATGGATCGACCTCGGTCTTACCGAGAATTATTACTACATCGTAGCCTTACACTTGAGGCGAGCGAACACCTAATATCTGGTATAAAAAAAAATTGTCCTTAAAATTTATAGTCGGGCGCTGAGTTCAGGACTTAATGTGTGGGCGTCGAAGCCGAACTCGAAGTTCGACACGTCGCGAGCCAAGTTCGACCACTGTAAATTGATCGTACGGGAGGTCGAGTTTGGGGCGCAACAGAACGTATCCATATTTCTTTATCTATATTAATAAGCCACTGATATGGGAGGGGTTGACAATTCTATACAGTGCATGACCTCTCCAAATTTAGCTTACCTAAATGTCTTATATTTGGCCAAAAAACTTCTTTAATAACTTTTCCTTACGTTCTGACATTATATTTGAGAACACATGGTACATGCAATAGTTATGGGTTGTGTGAGGAAAGATGGGATAAATCCAACTACTCCGTGCAAACTGTGGAGGAGCTAGTTTCAATTTTTATTGTTCTCCAATTCCCTAATCTCATAAGCTATTAGGAGGATATGATAATCTCCATCCAATGTTGTAACCATGAAGAGTACACCCTTATACTTTTGTTCACAACCCCAAGTGCAGGGTCGCGATGTAGTTATAACTCGGTGAGACCGACATCGATCCACGGGAAATGAATATAAGTTCAAACACTCAAAGGCAACTAGGATTGAGAACTAAACTAACTAATTTAAACTAATATTGGAAAAGTATGGATGAATTCAGATTTAAAGGAAAAACAATGCAAAATAAATATGAGCATCAAGGATCCACTTTTAGTTACTAACAATATCCAATTCAATTAATTTAATTCAATAACACAACTGGAATCGAAGTCCTATATTTGTCCAGTTGGATAATAGAGCGGTTAAATCATAATTCAACAACCCAAATTAGATAGAAAATTCATTGATATAGTTCCCTCATTAAGAACCAAAGCACTAATCGCAAGGAATCAAATTCTATGAATTAATCAGATTAGTCCTCTGCAAATATGTAAGATCATAGATATGGTCTTCATTATAATCTTGTCACTAGATTAAAGTAGAACCACAACTTAAACTTCAATCAAACTAACCAATAAACAATTCTGTCTAATTCAATTTCAGATTTCAACAAAAGATTATGAACTTTCATTAATTAGTTCTAATAGAAATCCACCGTTTCAACTCATAGAGAACTCAAAGCATTCACCGTATCTGATAAATCTTAGGGTTTCCACAAATCAAAACTCCATAAACTATTCTAATCAATCTCAAAAATTTGAAAGCATCCCTCCTATGTACATGGCAAAACAGACCTCAGAATTCTCTAAAACTACCAACTTTATTCAAACTAAATAATGAATTGTTCATCAATTAAATCAAATTTTGAAATCAAAAGAACTAAAACATCATCAATAACTTAGAATTGTCATCTCTCAGCTCTACCTGAGAGTTAACTTAAAAGAAACATGAAAACAAAAAACTAGAACTAGAAAAAAAATAACTAGAAGTAGAAGGCTAGGAAGCCTTCTAGGTCTTGATCTCCTTGCTCCTATGCTATAGGGACTCCTTGGATGTCTTAGGATGTGTTGAGAGAAGCTTTAAATAGGAAAAATCCACAAGTTTCGCAAATTCGAAAGATTCCACCGACTTCACAAAAATCGCTTCTTTCGATAAATCTAATAGGCTTCGATGGATGCTTTGATGGATCGAAATAATTTCAATGAAACATCTCTCGAACTTGTTCATTTCTTTATTTATTTGCAAATCCATTATAGTCCGGTCATTTTCCTTTGTCAGTTCATGAAGCTAGGCCAAGAGTACATCATATAATTCTTCATATGATCCCATTACCTCAGACATTTGATGACATGCTCATCATGGGAAAAGATATCAAGAAGATTGACGAGTTGAAACAGGAGCTTGGCAAGTCTTTTACGATGAAAGACTTAGGCCTGGCCAAACAGATTCCAGGAATGGAAATCACCCGTGACAGAATCGGCAAGAAACTATGGTTGTCACAAGAACGGTATGTTGAAAGGTCTGGAGAGATTTAACATGAAGACAACGAAGCCAGTCAGTTCTCCACTCAATGGTCACTTTAAATTGAGCGACAGACAGTGTCCCAAGACCAAGGAAGAGTTGGAAGAGATGCAGAAGATACCCTACACTTCAGTGATAAGAAGTTTGATGTATGTTATGGTGTGAACGGGCCCAAACATAGCATATGAAGTTGGCGTTGTGAGTTGGTATCTTGCCAATCCTGACAAGGAACAATAGGAAGTAGTGAAATTGATACTAAGGTATCTGGGGGGCTCATCAAAGGTTAGTTTATGCTTAGGTGAAGAAAAACCTATGTTGGAAGGATACATATAATGCGGACGTGGCAAGTAACATAGACTCCAGGAAATCTACATCAGGATTCATGTTTACGTTTGCAGGGGGAGTGTTTATAGAATAAAGTTGGTCGAAGCATGCGATAAGCGACTCCCTCAATCAACCTTGTATGGTCTACATACGACATGCGAGCGTGTCTCTTTGATAACTATAAACTGCGAGCAGTCAATACAATACATATCGTCTAGCGAATAGGATTGGGCGCATCCTCGGCTTATGAAGAACCAATCCAGATAGACGTCTCACTAGCCTATCGTTCATCACATTCGAGCAAATCTAGTCACTAGTCGGTGGACAAAGATATTACCCTGGGTCGTAGTCTCAACAGCCCATATAGTTCAGGAGTTGGCCCATATTACAAATCCACTTATATCTATTATCACCCGTCAATCCTAGATTAAATGGGATTAACATCAAGCAACGTGATCGTCTAGGTCTCTAACCAGATAAGATAACGTCTTATCCCCTAATATTGGGAAGATCTCAACCACTTACGTGACAAACTAGTCCACCAGGACCTAAATAAATAGAGGTTCTCATGGATGAGGAAGGTAAGCAATATCTTAGCCCATGTTTCACACTTCATCTTACGTTGAAGTCTATCACTAACTTAATCATAGAAGGGCTAACAGCCGAACGTCAGCCACCCTTAGTTTCATCTGTGGTTTTCAGGTAGAAGGAAGGAGGTTACCCTCAAGAGGACTATGAATCATTAGGAGGAGGAGTTGTTATCAGTTTTTGACATCAATAGATTGGCGCCATCTATGAGAACAACGTCTAATTCGTTCTCACTATTATATCTCGTACCCTTCATCATGCCTCCGAAGAAAACCAACCATCCCTCCACCTCGAGGCAGACATTGCCTCCGGTTGAAGCTCCTGAACCAGATCCGAATCCTCCTCGGTCCACATCAAGAGCTCCTTCATTGCTGCCCAATCCACCGGGTCCTGTGGTCCAGAATCCGTTCCGAGATTTGTCTGGCGATTTAGATGGTGCTATGTGTTATCTGGGAGATACTCTCCTCACTCTTCAAGTTGGGTTCCAGAATCTCACCAACCGATTTGATCAATGCTTTCCTCAACCACAACAAGCCCCGGAGGGACCACCATTGCAGCCTGTACCTGCAGCTTCCAGGCATTCGCCAGACGAACTTCAAGGGCAACATAACCCCCCTCCAAACCGTGTCACCCACGACACACAAGCTCCAACGCAACGTCCGTAGACCATTCGCTCCAGTGTATCTAGGCAGCATCAACTGGAAGAGCTTGACGCTGAAACCTCCGGTTATACTATGCCATGGGAATGATATCTTGAAGATCTTTTCGCCCACATTAAGCAACGATATCAATCTAACGACTCTCACATCAATTCATCGTGCAGAGCCTCCCTTTACTCATCAAGTTATGGAGGCCCCTTTGCCCAAGAAATATCGAACGCTCAATATAGTCTCGTATACTAACATTGGTGATCCTCTCGAGCATCTAGAAACGTACAGGTCTCTCATGGAGTTAAAAGGATATAGCTCAGAGATTATGTGTAGAGACTTCTCTTTAACTCTGAAGGACGCTGCGCGCACATGGTTCCATGGTCTAAAGCCTCAATCGATAGAATATTTTTCTCAATTGTCGAAGCTCTTCCTGTCTCAGTTTATGGGAAGCATCTGCACAAAGAAACTAGCATCTCATCTGTCAGGTTTGAAGCAGCGCCACAATGAGATGATTAAAGAATTTACGGTTCGGTTCACAGCAGAAGCCGTTCAGAAGGAAGGTTACACTGAGGATAAAGGCCTCACTACTCTGATCACAGGCGTCACTAGCGAAAGGTTCCAATTCGCCCTGGATAGAATCCTCTGAAAACGATGGCCGAGTTTGAAGGCCCAAAAATACATTAACGCTGAAGAAGTAGCCCTCACTCATCATGATGGCTAAGGGAAGAAAAGTAAATTCGAAGAAACATCTTCTTTCGACAAGAAGTATCGTCGTGATCAACATGATCGTTCTCCCAGGAAGCCACACATAGGGAGATATCATAACTATACTCCTCTCAATCAATCTCCAGAGAAGGTGCTAATAGAGATCAAGAACAAGTCTTATGTCAAGTGGCCCCCGATGATTAAATCAGATCAAGTGAAGAGAGACAAGAGGAAGTTTGTTACTTCCGCAAAGATCATGGACACAATACCTAAGACTGTATATCCCTCAAAGATCAAATAGAGATGCTTATTCGTAGGGGGCATCTTCATAACTATGTCACATAGCGGAATCATTCCCCTTAGAAACCTAGCGCATCAACGCGTCATGAAAGTCCATCCCGGAGGGAAAGGTCACTGCAACTTCATCAGTCGCAAGAAGATGTAGATCCAGCTGGTAAAATCAGAACCATAGTGGGCGGTTCAGCTTGTGGATGCGATTCCCAAGCTACGAGGAAAATCTACGTCCGCAAAGCATATCAAAACCTCAACATGTTTACTGGATAGAGAAATCATCTAGCTCATCAAAATCAAATCATCAGTCGATCTCCTTTTGTGATAAATACGCCGAAGGAATTCACTTCCCCCACGAAGATTCCATCATAGTGGCATTAAAGGTAGCTAACTATTTAACCCATCGTATCATGTTAGATACAGGTAGCTCTGCAGATGTGCTCTATTTGGAAGCCTACAACAAGATGGCTCTTGCGAAAAACCTGCTTAAGACAATCTTCATGCCCCTCATCAGCTTTGGAGGTGAGGTGGTCATACCAGAAGGAAGTATCGACCTCCCTATCACCTTCAGGGAGGCCCCCGCCAAGATTACCATATTTATCAATTTTCTCATGGTAAATCGAAAATCTGCGTATAATGCCATCTTAAAACAACCATCGCTCACCAATCTAGGGGCAGCTTTGCATCCCCTCTACTTGTGCATCAAATTCCCCACTCCAAATGGTGTCAGAGTAGTTAGAGGGAACTAAAAAGAAGCTCGATCATGTTATGAGATAGCGGTTCAAGATCGGAAGAGCGCCCAAGTCACTCCTATTATGACAGTTACAGGAGATTCAACAGGCTCTTCAATCGCGACAACATTGGACCCAAGAGAAGATACACACCAAGCAGGAGCTCCAGGAGAAGAAACTGTCGAAGTCCACTTATCAAAAGCAGATCCGACTAAAAAAGTCCTTGTTGGGTCATCTTTGGACCATATATTCCGAGCTCGCTTGACCAGCTTTTTGGTTGAATATCAAGACGTCTTCGCTTAGTCGCATAAAGATATGTCAGGCATCGACCCTGAAGTTGCTGTTCATAGACTGAAGGTTGATCTGTATTTTAAGCTCATCCATCAGCGTCAACGTGTGTTCACAGCCGAAAGACAAATGGTCATAAAAACATAAGTCGACAAGTTGTTGGCCGTTGATTTTATTGAAGAAGTCGATTACCTTGAATGGGTCGCAAACATCGTCCTCGTTCGTAAAGCAAATGGAAAATGGAGGATGTGTATAGATTATACCAATCTGAACAAAGCGTGTCCAAAAGACAGTTTTTCGACCCCCCACATTGACCAGTTAGTTGATTCAATGGCTGGGCACGCTCTACTCAGTTTCATGGACGCCTATTCTGGTTATAACCAGATCATGATGCATCACTTGATCGTGAGAAGACAGCCTTTATTACAGACCGTGGCCTATATTGTTACAAGGTAATGCCATCGGTCTCAAGAATGCTAGGGCCACTTACCAACGACTAGTCAACAAGATGTTTGTTGTGCAAATTAGCAAGACTATGGAGGTATACATTGACGATATGCTCGTGAAGAGTGTTATAGCAGACAATCATCTCACCAACCTCTGTGAAGCCTTCAATCTTATGCGGAAGTATCGAATGAAGCTAAACCCAGAAAAATGTGCATTTGGGGTCTCTGCAGGAAAATTCCTCGGATTTATGGTCAGGCGACAAGGCATTGAGGCTAATCCTGAGAAGATAAAAGCCTTAATTGAGATGAAATCACTCTCTACAGTTAAAGAAGTCCAACGCTTGGCTAGACGCATTGCGTCCTTGAATCAGTTCATCTCACGTGCATCTGATAGGTGCTTATCTTTTTTTAAGTTACTGCGAGCAACCACAAAGTCCAACTAGAACTGGACCCAACAATGTGAAGAAGCATTTCAACAGCTAAAGCAATACATGGGCACACTGAAATTACATCGGTAGTCTAACACGACACCTTCGTAAGTGCGGAAGCTTAAAAAGCAACTAATATTATGGCTAAGTCCTATAGGGGGGAGATTAAGACCTTTTAAAATCTTTTTGCCTACTTAATAGTTTTATCAAATTAAACTAAGCAAGCAAGAACACTTCGGCTTCCAAGCCTAAGTGGGTCTAATCACAAGGCTAACATATAATTAGCAATTAAACAACCTAGTCTAAGCATGTATAGATAATCAAAAGATTAAACAAGTCAAGCTCCTAATCAATTAGCTCAAGTCTATACAACTAGTGAAAGTTTGTGGATGTGCTTATCTAGTGTGTAGCATACATTCCTATTAAGCATTCACAATTAACAATTAAACATACAATGTTAAGATAACAATGTGCTCAAAACAATCACAAACACAAGCATGTATAGTGGTTCGAATTTGGGTCTACTTCACTCTCAGTTCAAGTACTCAACCCCTTTGAGTACACCGGCATTCACTATCAGAGGTTTTAAATGGGGTTCACCTCACAACCTTTACGCGGAGATTTTACCGGTTCACCTCTCAATCATAAATAGAGTTTTTTTACAAGGCGGCTAACTCTCAACCCAAACGCATGTTCACTCCCGTGTCGGAGGCTCCCCCTTGGAGACTTTGTTTAGGCCCGGCAAACGAGCTAAGGAGTGTCAAACAGCCCCTAGTCTTTAGGCCGACAAACAAGCCAAGGAACGGCCAACGTCCCTAGAGTTTTAGGCTCAACAAATAAGCAAAGGATCGGCAAACGACCCTAGTTCGAGTTTGACAAACAAACTCTACACTAAACTCCCACAGGGAATTGAGTGGATGGACTCTCATCAAAGACAACCTTACTTGTCGAATGAGCCACTTGTTCAGTGCTGGTTGGGTTGCTTGATCTCCGCTCTCCTGTGATTCAATCAGCCTCCCTTGCTCTTTCCATCGTGTTGCCGTTGCATCGCCAATGCCTCAGCTACACTTGATCAATTACCTTGCTTGTGATGCCTTTGAGATGCCCAAGGTGATAGGAGGATAGGTTTGAGAACTCTACAACTAATAGGAATGGGTTGCCAAGAGTTGCTCACCTACAATGATCTTATCTTAAAGATTTGGATAAGAATATGACTATCAAGGAAGATCCAAGCCCATGAGATCAAGAGGGGATGAAGGTCATCTTCTTCACGAGCTTGGAATGCTCCATTCTTGTATTAAAGCACAAGGTAGATGCCTTGCATAGGTTAGGTATGAGCCTCAAATGGTCTCCAACAATGGTGGCTTCAATCCTCTCAAAATTGCTCTAAATTGCTCAAAAACACCCCAATCCTTTTTATAAAGAAGGTCCAAATGGACACAAAACGGGCAAAAAACAACTAGTCCTGACCTGTCCCGACCGGTCAAGACCGGTTGGCCAAAGGCTGGGCAAGATAGAGAACACGCTATCTTAAGGGGAGGTCGGTCTTACCGGTAAAGACCAGTTGGCCCAAGGGCCTGCACACGCACAACGTTTGCTGTCTCTGGACTGGGTTTATACAACCGGTCTTGACTGGTCGGACCAGTCTAGCCGACCGGTCGGTCAGGCCATGCAACTAGCTGATAGGTTCGACTTGGATCATGCAGCTCATGCAACCTCTATGCCCTTAGACAGGTGATCTTTTGGGACTCTTAGGGCCAATCTATGATGACTACAAGAATGCCAAATGAGTTATGGTCAATTAGAGGTTGGGGTTTTGGTTTTGGTCAAGGTTAAGGCACACCAAGGCATCTCTTTTACCTGTTTTTTCTTCCTTAATGTAGCTGGTCCATCTTAAGTCTTCGGTCTTCATCTTCATTAAGTTCAACAGACACTAGACTCACTGACCTAAGTGATCGACAAACAAGGTGCACTAGTATGCCACAAAAAAGTGCACTAACACACAACATGCATCCTATCCAAACCTGCTCCACATGAGCAACTTTTCTTCTATTTAGCTGTATCTCCTATGGCCGTTAGCACCGCCTTAATAAGAGAATATTTCGGGGTACAGAAACCTGTTTATTACGTCAGCCGTGCAATGGTAGATGCTGAAACCAGATACCCTGACATCGAAAAGCTCGCCTTAGCCTTATTGGTCGCAGCACGAAAGCTACGGCCTTATGTGGACGCTCGCCTTTCCACGTTCGAAAAGGGGTTGCGCGAATCGCCGTTGTGCCACTGGCTCGCTCGTTCTCGAAGGCTTTTTCAGTTGTGGTATTAAACTGGATATGTTTAGATGAGTTCGTATAAGACCAGAGTCGCCACTAGCCAGTTACTTCGAATCTACAGTCGGTTAGACCCCGTAGAAACATTAGAGAATTCGAAGATTCCTTCCTCTAAAATGCTCCTTTTGATCTGCGGTCAGAGATTCGAGGTAAGGGATCACGGTTACAGGGTGGGAAGGTGTTAGGCACCCACTCTACCCATACTGAAGTACGGTCTTTACTTCATAGAATCAAATTAATACTTGAAAGTCTGATTTAATCCTCGTACATTCTCATGAACGATATGATGCATGAATGTAGGTCTAAATAGTAAGAGTTTCTGATGGGCAGGTTTCCATTAATAGGCAAGCCCAAGGCATACGCTCAAACTGGCAGGTGTTTTATGCGGGATGCATGCTGTGTATTTGATCAATCAAAGTGCTTGTAGTGAGATGATAAGCAGGGGGGTTGGAAGAATAGTAAATGTTGTACTTATGCTAGATGCAAATGAGATGATGCTGATGTGAGAGTAGCTGGATGGACGGAGGTGTCGTAAGGGTTTGCTGTGATTAGTTAAGATTGGGACTTAGATAGCTTGGGAGACTTGGACCAGGGTCAGGCTGGGCTGGACCAGGGCTAGGCTCTTCTCATCAGGCTCTCCTTGGTGGGGGAATGGGCTAAAGGGAAATGGAGAGGGACTCGGATTTTCTAGGTTTTTTGGAAGTTGAGGGGTGTTGAAACAAGAGGGGGAACGGGGTATTTATAGCTGCAAAGGATGGCAGCTTTGGTAATTAGGCTTGGGCGGCCCCATGGGGGCCGCTCGTACGGATACACTGGTTCAGCTTCGGAGCGCACTACCCCCGAACCTAAAGCAACACAGTTACAGGTCCGATGTTTGGAGTTGCTCCAAAGCTATGGCTCGGAACTAGGTGAGTTGACTGGGTTGAAAAGATGGGTTTTGACACGGCGAGTCGACTGGGTGCAGGGGCTGGACTGAACCGGTGAGTTGACTTGGTGATTTGACTCAACGTGTTGACTCACCAAGTTTGACTTTTTGGGGATTTTTGGACTAGTTTTTCTTATGAATGGTTTTTTCAGGCTGATGTTTAGGGGTGAGTCGACTAGGTTCAGGCTTGAACTGGGTTATTAATTGAGGCTCACGAGGGTGAGTTTGGCTTGGTTGGACATGGGGTTTGGGGGTATGGTCCTCCATCCATTCAGTTATGTTAACCAATTTTATAGCCGAAGGTGAGGTGTCTACAGATGCCCCTCTATGGTAGAGGTTGCATGCAACCGAATGTCAAAGGCAGTGGACACCCCACATCTGACCCGGTCATTCGTAAATCGTGGTCAGGAATCTTTGTTTGCCTTTGTATCTGAGTCAGTTGATTGTCTGAAAATTGATAACTCGCACATACGATGAGAATTTGGAGAAAACGTCGTGATTGTCCCTGCATGAGCTGCAACCTAGGTACCCAATCGCAACCCTTCTGTTCCCGATCAGTACTAACATCGAAAAGGTACAGTAGAGTCTCTGCATCCATTATAATCTTACAAGGCTACCCACCCTATGATTGATTGTCTCGTTGCTTTCCCGGATCACTCTAGGAGTACTGGTTTCGCTTGACTGTCAAAGTGGTTAGTTGCCCTGCGTCTGCGTGGCCTTACAGGTAATCCACTACTCTGACTTCGACTCAGTCAAGGTACTTCAGGCATCCACGCCTAGGTATGTGCGGGTGAACTTTTTCCACCCAATCTTCTGGTTTTGATACTCGGGTTACAATTCATCGTTTCCACCGTTCAGATGGTTTCTTTAACCGAGCCTTTTGGCTTTCATCTTTTCGTATCTTGGCATTTGGTACGAACGCACTGACACTGAAGTTCAGTTCGACCATATTTTGAGTGCATTGGATCCGATGGCCTCAGGGGAAACCACGAGACATCGGATCTTATTTTATTTTTGTGTCGGCTCCTACCCAGAGATATGAAAGATCTCTTAGTGTTTTGGAGGCTGAACGCTCTACTAGGAAAATGTTTTTGGATTTTGAAAAGATACCCACTCTGGGGAGTGATACTCTGTAGGGTTTTTATTTGCAAATAGGAATATATATAATATTTTTGTCTTTTCGAAAAGGAAATCTGGCTTGCACATGCCTCCACTAGGAATGCCTATGGGGTCTTTAGCTAACCGGCTTTTATTTTGAAAGCAGGTAAACATGATGATTGATGCGATGGATGCTGATGCATGCGGATGCATATTTGACGATGGATGCATGGTTTGGCTCATTCTCTTTCAGTTCAATGATTTTGCTTTTACTAGGGGTGGAGAGATCTTTGAGCTTATTTCTTACAAGGTTTTACTTCCCTGGAGATTTTCTTCTTTTATGCAGATGTTTGGTCGGCGGGTTGGTCAAGATCCCGACCCGTGGTCAATCAGGTCCATCATCCCAAGATGCTGTTTTGTTACTGTTGGGGATGGATGAAGGAGGTTGCAAGTTATAACCTTAGGATGCTCTGGGAAATGGATGTGATTGGTATAGTGCGTGGTTGCCAGTTTTGGTCAAGATTCCAATTTGCAGGTGATCGAATCCATCATCCCAAACTGTAAAGTGAGTGAGCGAAGTTCGAGACTCCTGAAGTGCTTTGCTGGGAATGGTGACAATTTTTTATGACTTTTGAAAATATTTGATCCAAATCTTTTCCTAAGTATTCAGGACGGAGATCGGCTATTGAAAACAAGGAAAATATTTTTGTGATTTTGTAAATTGATTTTGCAATGTTTTGGTGTTTTGTTGAATTTTCTGAAATGCAGGGAAAGGTATGGAATTTTCATTCATTTTCAGCTTCTACTGCTGGTAAGGCACCCGATCCATTTTACGTCAATGAGCAAGACAAGTCTCACACAGTTAAGTGCCATAGTTTTACATCTTCGGATGAGAAGATTGAGGGTTTTCAGTCAACACAGGCACAAAGTTGTCTCTTCCTCATGTGCAATGCACATAGACCACGTATCGTCCGACGGACTCCTTTGGCCACAAAATGAGCCACATCCTCACATTTCCCTTTATCAATCCAGTTTGGGGTCATATGCTGCTCACAATTCTGTGAGAGTGCGCTTCACCTCCCAACTACCTTAATCCCCTTCATGAGTTTTAGGAATAGGGAACATTCGTCAAATTTAACAGCGACTTCCAAATCAAGGTCGTCTATCACGGTGCGTTCAACACGAACAGGATCACGGGGTTCTGCCCACCTTGGCCCTTACCTATTTAGAAAATTCCGAACACCCATACGATCAAGTGTCAACCATGTCGAGAACAGGTTAGGAGAGAAAGCCCCCGAGAAGTTAATCCCAGTGTAGTTTAAGGTCTTCGGACTGCTAGGGAGAGATTTATGTAGTTAAAATTAGAGTTGAGTTTTTTGTTTGTTTTTTTTTTTTTAGAAAGTTCCAAACTTTGACTCGAGAGGTCGAGATTGGTACTGGCTTTTATGGAAAGCTTAAAATATTTTTAATATTTTTGAAATGTTCCGGGTCATCAAACCTTGACTCGAAGGGCCGAGATTGAATGCTAATTTTTTGTTGAAAGCAGGAAAGTCCCCCCAGAAGTTAATCCCAGTGTAGTTTAAGGTCTTCGGACCAAAATTATGTACATGTTGAAAATACGTTCTTTTTGTGATTTTTGAAAAGATCTAGACTAGCGGTCCTTGATCCTAGCGGTCGAGGTCGACGCCGATTTTTGTTTAAAAGCAGAAAAGTCCCCCGAGAAGTTAATCTCAATGTAGTTTTAGGAATACATACTAAAAAGACATTCTTTTTGTACTTTTCTTGAAATGAACCAGGTCATCAGATCTTGGATCGAGCGGTCAAGATCGATATCGATTTTTATTAAGAATCTCTCGAGATCTTGATCCCGACGTAGTTTAAGGTCTTCAGACCAAAAACTATACGTGCAGATACGACACATTTTTTTTATTTTTTTAAAAGATCCGGTTTATCTAATCCTCCCTTGAACGGTTGAGATCGAATGACAGTTTTTATTACGAAACCTCTCGAGATCTTGATCCCGACGTAGTTTAAGGTCTTCGGACCAAAAATTTCTTAGAATTTATTAATTATATATATATTTTTTATTTTTCTGGAATGACCTGGATCTCATCTCAAATGTTCGAGGTCGAGATCGATTTTATTGAAAATCAATACTTACCTCGCTACATTTAGCTTCTGGTGTGCTCTTGATTGACACAGTAATCCTAATGGTCATGGCGCCGACTGCCCATCTTTGCACATTGTCTCTTACTAGTGGGTGAGATTACTTTGTGGTTGATGGAGCTTTAACACCTGTGAGGAGAGAAAGCAATTTAGTAAAAAGATTGAAGTATTGGAGCAAGAGGAGAGATACTTACCTTTTGGGAGGAATGACCAAGAGAAGGGCATTTGCAAGAAGCACTTCGCGAGTTGACTGGAGGATTGGATGATGTTTATCTTGAAAGTTTTCTATGATTTTTTTTATATGTATGGATGAGGAAAAATGATTGTTTTTTTTAAATTATGTATGAAAATCATGCATGAAATGAAAATTTATGCCAAGTGTTTGTCTGTCTGTGCATGATTTGGACTTGTGCTTGTAGATGTAGGAATCAGAACATTTGACTCAGCATGATGTCATACTCGATTTTCTTAATTATTCACCAAGGGTCCTGATCTCCTTAAACTAATGCGTAATGGTATCCTTCCCCTAGAGTTTGGGTAGAACTTCAAAGAATTCTTGATTCATGGCCGTCATCCTTGCTTCTGTTGAATCCTCATGTCGCCCGAATCTTTCATGAACTTGCCTTTTTTTTTTAGTTATTATTACCCGCAATGCCCTTTCAGGTTTTCGCTACATCCGGCTTGCCCATCATTTTTGCCCATGGCGCCCTTTCGGGTTTTCACCACATCCCGGGTATTTGATTTTGCCTGCCTCTTGGCAGCTGTGCTATTTTTACCCTTGGCGCCCTTTCGGGTTTTCACCCAGTCCGTTGTATGCTCACTGTTTTTACTCGAAGCGCCCTTTCGGGTTTTCACTCCGCCCTCTTTGTTTAGGTACATCTTTTCTTTTGATTTTTTTAGATAAATGCAGTGGCGAGAGGTCGGGAATCCGTCGTTGCTGGCCGATGGCAGCCTTTCGGCCCTTATCATAAGTTACAATGGCAGAGCTATTGGCCTTAACTACAGACCCTTTTGAGGTGGATGGATGGATAGATAGATGTATTTCTTGGGTTGGTTTTTTTTCTTAGGTTGCATGCCTTGCTTTTTTTTTCTTTTTACCCTTATTTGTCTCTCTTTTTTTTTCTTTTTCTTTTTGCTACATTCTCTTTTTTTCTCTTCTTTTTTCTTTAGCTTTTGAACCCTTTATTTGGAACACTTATTGGTGGACGGAAAGGGATTCTCAGAGGTCTAAGCCTTGACCTCTTGACTTCAGCTCTACTAATATAACTCTTGATAAGGTTGAATTGGCTTACATGTGAAAGATTTTCACGTTATCGGCTTTGATTAGCTCAGGAAGATCCTTGCCCCTCAGGTTGGTGAGTCGAACGGTGCCTCCCAAAAGAACTTCTCTGATCCTCGAGCCTTGCCCCTTGAGTCTGATAGATGCAGCGATGCTCACTGCAAACCTAATGTGACTTTTATTTCTTCGACTTCATTCTCTATTAGCTTCATGTTAACAGGATCTTCACTTGAACTTTGTTGGCTTGTCTTTTGATTTTAAGCTTCTCGAGGAACTCTTCCATCCTTAGATTTCGAAGGACGTCTCATTGCCAATGTTAATAGCATGTGAGAACCCTTAACAATTGATGATGTCATTCTTCATGAGAATTATTGTGCGAGATTAGAATGTTACCTCCATCCACTTTGTGCTGTAATCGATTGCCACAAGTATATGGGCATGACCGCTAGATGATGTCTAGTCGATCTTTCTGCTGATGTAGATACCTCATACGGGCAATAGCTAGAGCATTGTCAGGTTGTAGAGTTTTGAAGCACACACATGGATTCGATGTGCATGCTGCTGACACTTGAAGTATTTTCTAACATGTTGGCAGCAATCTTATCTTCATCGAGCAGCGAGATTTCTCTGAACATTCGTTCAGTGACATATTCCAGCATGGAATGCAAGCATAGTCTTGGTAGCATCTTCTTGATAGGCTTGATTCCAGGATTTGTTGATAAGCCTTTATTGAGTTTGGGCAAGTCCTCATAGGATACAAGATTGTGAAGTCATGACTTCAAGAATTCGATCATTCTCTCCTTATCTTCTGGGGACAAGGATTCTCAATGCGCACTTCTATAAAGGTTTCGAGAGATCCTAGGTTTATAATTTTGAAATTTTTTTAGATGACATTGGCTTTTGGCTTGAACTTTCGAGGAGACCCTCTTAATTCGAGAGCCAGCTCATCATTTTTCACATAATTATCTTCGTCCAGACCCGTGAGTTTGAAGTCCAACTCTAGATCAAAATCATATAAGTCAACTTCATACTCAAGTGCTTTAATAGACAGACTTGACATTTTGTTGCTTCGGATTTTTTAAAGATTTCTGATTTTTTTTTTTTTTTTTTGGCTTTGAATGATTTTCTAGTTTTTTTTTAATTTTGTGAATATCTGGATTTTTTTTTTTGACTTTGTGAAAATTCAATTTTTTTTTGAAATTTTAAAATATTTGGTGTTTTGGGTTTTTGAATCTTCTGATTTTTCTTTAATTTTTTTTTGTAAAAGACCCAAGCAAGACGGGGATGTGAACCAAGGGTTGCCTAATTCGGCTTGGGGAGCTCCGCTTTTATTGGCCGTCATGGGGACTACAAACCTGCTACTGCCCTGCACTCCTTCCCCTCAGGAGGTAGGGCCAAAAGGATCAGTAGGCCAAACCTCATTGTTGCGCCCAAAGATCATAATAGATCTAGAATTGGGCTCCGAATCGGTGTCAGATGCAATTTCTCTTGGCTCATCCCCCATGTATTGTAGCTCTTCGGGTTCATCCAGCTGAGGTGGGACCAGGATTGCGGTCCGGTCCATTGAGTGAAATTCTGCCCCTTGCTTGAGTTTCCTTTGGGCAACTCTATCAGACTCAATCTGCTCGCTTGATCATTGAAGGTGGAATCCAGCCCATCATCAGCATAGATAATCCCTGCATTGATAAACTAGATTGGTGTGTAAATGCAAGGATTGCCTTCTTCTTGATGACCTCGTCTTCTTCTGATACCTCCGCACTTTGGTTTCCTAATCAGAGTAAGATGATATCGCAGTCTCCCTCTATCAACATTCTCTTGAACTCCCATGATTTGGGTCGAGTCTTGATATTCGAGATGATAGTATAAGGTTTGACGCTTGGCAGGAAGGAAGACGTAGTTAGATCCGATGGGACATGCGAGAGGGAAGTATTTTGCATTGTGAAACTCGAGACTTTGGTATGAGACCTCCCCATTAAAGTGTTGTACGTCCATGGCTGGGATGGTAGGCTCTCGAATGTTGGATGCTTCTACCATGAGAATTTGTTCGGGATCGGTGATGATGGTGATCGCCCTATCTCTGAAGATGTGCTTGACCCTTTGGTGAAGATTTGAAGAGATGACACCGATTCTGTGAAACCAGGTCCGATCGAGAAGGAGATGGAATGAAGCTGAGATGTCCAAGACCTGAAGAGTGATGGTTGATGTTTTTGGACCGATCTGAACCTTGACATCAATCTCTCCTTCAACCTTTCTTTTAAAATTTTTAAATGTAGGAATCATTTGGAGGACTAATGGTTGAATAAAACCGGGCATGTCCTTTTGAGGAGTAGAGCTTACTCCCTCGATAGTGGCCACACAATTGAAGCTGGGCCCTGACTCTATTAGGGCATGTGGCATGTTGTCCAATGAAAGGTTTTCTTCTTGGAGAATAGTGGCTGGAGTAGAAACCAAATAGACAGCTGCTGTGGGTAAGTTGTGCCCTTGGTTGTTTGCTTAAGAAATGGGTAGGTTGTACCCCTGGCTGAGTGATGTTGGGACGAAGAGGTCGTCCCCTTGGTTGAATGGAATGAGCAGGTTTGAGCAATGGTGTGAGGAATGAACCGACTGGAGGTGCCCCTTGCATGATGATGGGCTCTGAGATTGAAATATCTGGAGGTGTACCTTGCAAGATGAGAGGTTCGAACTCTAAAGTAGAGTTGATGGCATGGATAAATTGGAGAGGAGGCTCTTCTTGGCTAATGAAAGTTGAATAGGCAAGAGGTGCCCCTCGCATTGCAGAGACTGGATCGACTAGAGATGCCCCTTGTAGGATGAGGGGTTCTGAAACTGGACTGGTTAGGGGTGCCTCTTGCCAACCTAGATTAGGGACACTATGGTTCACATCTCAGTTGTTGATGTTGCTGCTGTGGTTGTCCATGCTGAGGGATGAATAGTGCACTTCCGATAGAGATGACAAGATCGTCTTCTTCCATTGGATGAGAGACGAGAACACTATCGTTATCGCTCTCATACCTGGTAGGCTCACCTTCCACTATCGGTTGTACTGGAGAGGCCTGCTGAGGCCACCAATGAGAGATCATCCCAGCCCTTATTCCGGCTTCGACTTGTTCCCCGGCGCGGATGAGTTGGTAAAGTTAGCATACGGATATGAGACGAGGTATCCAGAGATACTCGAATTTGCCGAGTTGATGATCATGGAGATTTGCTCCTCATTGTCGATGTGTGTCTTCATTCTAGTGGCCATTGCCCACCACCGTCCAATGTAAGCTGATAATGACTCATCATTCTCCTGCCTTAAGGCTGCAAGATCCGCCCTTCTAGGTGTTGAGTTAAGATTGTATACGAATCTATCAACGAAAGCCTGGGAAAGTTGTTCCCACTCCTGATGCGATGGCAGTCCAATGATGTATACCATTCCAGGGCATCTGCCTTCAGAGATCTTTGAAACAGGCGGATGAGTGCTCCATCATTGCCCGCCACCGCATCAAGCTCTCCACAGAAAGCTCGTAGGTAGTCTACGGGACACCCTGTCCCATCATATCTTTTAAATTTTGGTACCTGGAAGCCTTGAGGTACCATCGCATCAGAAAATGGACACAGGTCCTTGAACTTAGTGGATGGAAGATTCACCCCTTGTTGCTTCTGCAACTTCCTCTTCATCTCTTGCATCTGCTCTCAGAATTGCTCTATTTCGAAGGGACCAGATGAGGGAGATCTTGCCCCTTGCAAGGCCTGAGCTGCCCCCCTTTTGTAATAATTGGTGTCATTAATGCTCCTATGATTCCTGCTTGAAGGAGGTTGGGCCTGGTAATTACTCCCATTGTAGGGACTTTATTGGACGGAGGCTAAAAAGGAGACTGCAGAGAAACCCCAACCACATGAGCATGTTGAAATTAACTGAAACTCTCATTAGGGAAATGATGTTGGAATTGGTTGGGAGTCCGTGTTGCGAGATGTGACTAAAAATGAATCCTATTTGGAGGAGGATATTGGAAGAAACACCCTGAGGTTGAGGGTTGTTCTGATTGAAGGCCCCTGTTAGGAGGGTTTCGAAAGTCCTGAGTAATCCCTGGCAGTTGTGGTTGGGATGAACTGGAGACCGAGAGGGCCTTGGATGGTTGTTGAGGCTGCTGAACTGGGCCAACTTGATTACTGGCTGTTGTAGCTTGTGCTTGCATAAATTGCAAGAACATTTCTTGCATCGCTCCCATTCCTTGTGCCAATTCTTGTATGATTGGTGTTTTCTCAATTGGTTGTTGCATTGGAGGTTGTGCTTCAGTCATGTCCAGGATGGGCAAGAAGTGACCTTCCTCTTCATGGTCTGACATGACTTGCTGAGCTCTGGTGCGGATTATGCTACGGTAAGGAAGCTGCTTTCGAAGACGTTGAGCCCGAAGAGGCACAATGGTGAGGAATATGTTCTACTCTCTTTCTTTTTTTGAGATTTTCTATTTTTTTTGTTTATGGGTAGAATGATATGTGGATGAGATTGTATGAGGACTATTGACTTTCAAGTAAAGGAAGGATTTTGTTTTTCAAGTTGGATCACGACTGGTGGGACTAGCATATTCCGCAGTGGGGTCGTCATTCTGTGAACGCTCGTATTTCCATGCTCTCGACCCTCCCTTTCGAAAGGGGGCTGCGCGAATCGCCATTGTGCCACTGGCTCGCCTCGTTCTCGAGGGCTTTTTTGGTTGTCATATTAAATTGGATATGTTTGGATGAGTTCGTATAAGACCAAAGTCACCACTAGCCAGTTACTTCAAATCTACAGTCGGCTAGACCCCGTAAAAACGTTAGAGAAGGGAATCCGAACATTCCTTCCTCTAAAATGACTCATTTTGATCTGCGGTCATAGATTCGAGGTAAGGGATCACGGTTACAAGGTGGGAAGGTGTTAGGCACCCACTCTACCCATACCGAAGTACTGTCTTTAGTTCATAGAATCGAACTAATACTTGAAAGTCTGATTTAATCCTCGTACATTCTAATGAATGATATGATGCATGAATGTAGGTCTAAATAGTAAGAGTTTCTGATGGGCAGGTTTCCATTGACAAGCAAGCCTAGAGCATACGCTCGAACTGACAGGTCCTTTATGCAGGATGCATGCTGTGTATTTGATTAATCAAAGTGTTTGCAGTGGTATGATAAGCAAGGGGGTTGGAAGAATAGTAAATGTTGCACTTATGCTAGATGCGAATGAGATGATGCTGATGTGAGAGTAGCTGGATGGACGAAGGTGTCGCAAGGGTTTGCTTCGAGCGGCTAAGATTGGGACTTAGATAGCTCGGGAGACTTGGACCAGGGTCAGGCTGGGCTGAACCAGGGCTAGGCTCTTCTCACTTGGGCTCTCCTTGGTGGGGGAATGTGCTAAAGGGAAATGGAGAGGGACTCAAATTTTCTGGAAGTTGAGAGGTGCTAAAACAAGAGGAGGAATGGGCTATTTATTGCTGCGAAGGATGGCAGCTTTGGTAATTAGGCTTGGGTGGCCCCCTGGGGACCGCCCGTACGGACACGCTGGTTCAGCTTTGGAGCGTACTGCCCCCAAACCTGAAGCAAAAAAGCTACAGGTCCGAGGTTTGGAGTTGCTCCAAAGCTATGGCTCGGAACTAGGTGAGTTGACTGGGTTGAAAAGATGGGTTTTGACACGGTGAGTCGACCGGGTGCAGGGCTGAGTTGACCCGGTGAGTTGACTCGGTGATTTAACTTAGCAGGTTGACTCACTAAGTTTGACTTTTTTGGGATTTTTGGATTGGTTTTTCTTATGAATGGTTTTTCGGGCTGATGTTTAGGGGTGAGTTGACTGGGTTCAGGCTTGAGCTGGGTTATGGATTGGGGCTCACGAGCTGGGTTTGGACATGGGGTTTGGGGGTATGGACCTCCATCCATTCAGCTATCTAAACTAATTTTATAGCCAAAGGTGGGGTGTCTACACCTTACTTTCAAGCCCATCCTATAATGGTCCCTACAGACCAACATCTAAGACAAGTCCTTCAAAAACCTGAAGTTTCTGGATAATTAACCAAATGGGCAATCAAACTCAGTGAACATGAAATTGCTTTCTGTTCACGAACTACTGTGAAAGGACAAGTTGTTGCAGATTTCATTGTTGAGTTCACATATCCAGTACCTACTCATATCGAAGCAACGATTCCTCCAGTCAAGCCTACTCAAACTAAACTTTCAACATCCGAGCAACCAGCTTGGTCACTTTACGTGGATGGGTCATCCTGTTCATCCGAAAGTGGGGCAGGATTGATCCTTATTGCCCCATACAAATCGCAGGTTCGAATATACCTTGTGGTTTGATTTTCATGCTTCAAATAATGACGCAAAGTATGAAGCCCTGATCACTGGTCTTCATTAGCTAATGTCCTCATGATAAAAAACTTACTCATTCATAGCGATTCTCAGCTCGTTCTAAATCAGGTGATTAACGAGTTCGAAACAAAGGAAGAAAGAATGGCCGTTTATAAATCCAAAGTATTGGAATTGCTCACCAAAATTGACAAATATGAGCTAATTCACATCCCTCATGCAGAAAACAAACTAGCTGACTCCTTGGCAAAATTAGCTTCGACTCCCGAAGGTGATCTAGTTCGAACCACACCTGTTGAGCATCTCTTTGCACTAAGCATCGACCAAGTAACGGACGAGCGGGTCTCCGCAGTGCAGCTTTCCCCATGTTGGATGGATCCCATTATCCATTTTCTCCGAAATGAAGAACTCCCAATAGATAAGAAATTAGCTCGACAAATACGATATCATGCTGCCAGGTACCTTCTCCAAGATGGTGTATTATTGAGAAGTTACACGCTGCCATATCTAAGGTGCCTTGATCCAAAAGAAGCCAAGCGTGTTCTTGAAGAAATACACTAGGGAGTATGCGGTAACCACCCCAAAGGGCAATCAATGGCTTACAAAGCTATGAGGGAAGGTTATTATTGGCCTACTATGAAAGTAGATACCATCGAATTCTCGAGAAGATGTGATAAGTGTCAGCGCTATTCTCTAATACCTCATCTACCACCGGAACGAATGACACCCATGGATGGCCCTTGGCCTTTCTCTTAGTGTCCTAGGGCTCACCTTGTTGTTTATTCATCATACAACCTGCTCCTAAGGATCACAAAGATATAATGAAGGGAAAGCATAGATATTAGCTTGATCGAAAAACTTTTGTGGCCCAAAGGACTTTTAACTGTCAATGATCAATCCCTGCCGTTTACTATGGTAGGTCCCCTTGAGATTTGATTTGCCTCATTATTTGGCTCATACACTAAGATGATCTTTCCCAAATGAATGGACAGTGTAAATACAATATGAATATTATAGTGAGCCCCACCACAAGAAACAATATGAATTGAAGCTTCACCATTGAAAATTTCTTGGAGGCCACATGAGTCTTGGATCAAGATGACAATTGTGCTTTCCCATCATCCATGTATTTGTATGAACAGGTTTGATGGCAAATAAAACTCACTGTGGGCCCTTGGAAGGTTTTAACGGTGGAAATCACTATTCCCACTATTCCATGTGGCATGGTCCATTTGAGATTTAGATATACTGAAATCTTGGGTTCAACCACTAAAATGAGAGGTAATGACAAATGGACGGTGTGGATAGGCCATATACATTCAGCGTGGGCCCAACTGAGTTTACTCAGTACGATAATAGCATATTGGGTAATTCAATACGCAACCGATTTCCAAGCAACATGGGAGGGCATCCTGAAATTACACCTTTTGGAGTAAAGGCGTATGCGTGCGGAAGCATTGAGAGCAACTAGAATTATGGCTAAGCTTATTGGGGGGGGGGGGGGGGGGGGGGGGGGAGGGATTAGAACCTTTTGAAATTATTTTCGCCTATTTACACAATTTAACAAATTTAAACTAAGCAAGCAAGAACACTACGGCTTCCAAGCCTAAATGGGTCCAATCTCAAGACTAGATATGGTTTAAGCGATAATCTTCCTAGTCTAAGCATGCATAGATAATCAAATGATTTAACTAATCAAGCTCCTAATCTATGCAACCTATGTAGACTTATGAGAATGGATCAATGAGCTCCAGTCTACACAACTAAGTGAAAGTACATCTTGTGTGTGAATGTGCCTATTTAGTGCCTAGAATACATTCTAATTAAGTATTCATAATTAAGTAATTAAACACAATGCATAATAAGAAATGTGCTCAAATACAATCACAAACACAAGCATGTATAGTGGTTCGACTACTTGTCTACTCCACTCCCGGTTCAACTACTCAACCCCTTTGAGCACACCGGCATTCATTAGGGAGGTTAAATCTGGTTTCTTCCAACCAAGGTGTTTTAAATCGGCTCCACCTAATCGAGGATTTTACAGGTTCCTCCAAACCTATTCGACCTACACAACGGTCTAGTCCTACATAAGAACTACGCATGTTTACTCCCGTGTCGAAGGCTCCCCCTTAGAGACTTTGTTTAAGCTCGGCAAATGAGCCAAGGAGCTCCAAACAGCCCTTAGTCTTTAGGCCGACAAACATGCCAAGGAACGGCCAATGTCCCTAGAGTTTTAGGCTCAACTAATAAGCCAAGGATCGGCAAATGACCCTAGTTCGAGTTTGTCAAACAAACTCAATACTCAACTCCTATAGGGAATTAAGTGAAAGGACTCTCTACAATGACAACCTTACTTGTCGGATGAGCCCCTTGTTCAGCGCCAGGTTCAAGTTGCTTGATTTTCGCTCATAGTTTAGTTGATCTATGAAGAAGATAATCTTGGAAAACCATGAGATGAACATTCACTATGCACACTAGGTTGAATTTATTCAAGTTCTTCTATTTATCAATCAATCAGCGGGGATTTCATATGAACACTTATTATGTTTTCAGAGTTTAAGGTTTCAACCTCTATCACCTCATTTTTCTGACTTTTACACTTGTGTGTCTTGGGATGTGTAGAAGAATAGTTTCTGAATGAGAGTTGTTTTTTGGAGAATTGAACTTGCTCCACGCATGTTTTGCTCGGGACTAGCAAAATGCTGGTTGGGGGGTGTGTTGAGCTCTTAATTGTGCATATTCTAACCCCAATTCATCACTCATTATACAAGATTTTCATGATTTAAAGACTAATCAAATACATGTTTTGTGATTGTAGGGATGAGAGCGGACTTCACTCAATTAGAGACCAAAAAGGGGCCATTTGGAGCCTTTGATGAAGGCCCAAGGTGGACCAAAGAAAGAAGAAAGTAAAGAAAGAAGCAAGGAAAGAAGAAAATAGAAGAAAGAAAAGGAAGAAAACAAGAACAAAAAGAGACCGACCGGTCTTGACCGGTCGGCCAAGGAAGCCCGACCGGTCTTGACCGGTCGGCCATGCTTGCTGGAGTAATGCCAAAGAAGGCCAGACCGGTCATGACCGGTCGGCCAGCCCTGTCCGACCGGTCGTGACCGGTCGGCCATGCAAGTTTCAGACTCCAGATTGCATACAGCAGGCCATTCCCGTTTCTGACTTTTCAAACCACTTTTCTGAACCCATATTAATGATATTTGGAAATCCAACAAATCATGTCGAAGAGGAGCTCGACGCCGAACTAACCCAAGTGGTTTCGTGTCGATCGGAGCTACGGATTGATCGTGGTGGCCAAAACAATACGAACTGTCCAGAAAGTTCCAGATTTCGCTGTTCCACTCTGGGCCGGTCCAGGTGGCCCATCATTGATGATATGAAGAATCTACTTTGACCATCTTTTAGACCACATTCATATATGAATAACCACAAAAGTTTCAGATCAAAAGGATGTGTGGTTTGATCGTACCGGTTGAAGAAAGATGGACCATCCAGAAAGATCCAACTGCGCAGAGTTTATAAAAGCCCTAATTGTTCTAATTTTCGGACCACATTCTGGGATTTTTTTGGACAATCTAATCCGTCTATCATGTAGAGGAGGAATTTTCTACTAATGTTCCAAATTTGGGATCAATCCGACGTCTGTACACTCCGGAGCGTTGGAAGCAAGATGACTGGTTCTGAAGGTACCCGAAGTGCGCGATTTTGAGAGGCGGTCGGTGATGTGATTGGTGGGCCCATTCAGAGGACAATCTTGGAAATCTAAATCATCTATGAGGAATATCACATTACAAGGAAGCTACAAATCAATTTTGAAGGACAATCCGACCATTGGTTAAGCCGTACTAAGCGAAACAAATTCTGCTATGTTGCTGTACTATTGCTGCACTATAAAAGGGGGTGCTCTCTTCTATTCTAGGGCAACCAAGGACGTGGGGAGCAAGGAGTTCAAGTCATAGGAGGCTTCCTAGCCTCCTCCAGCTAGTTTTTCTTCCTTTTCTTAGTTCTAGTTTTATTTTTAATATGCTTTTCATTAGCTAATCTCTTAGCTAGAGCTAAGAGGTGAACCTTATAGTTTTCTTAGATTGTTTAATTCGTTTTGTTAGTTTTAAGTATGGAATTCATGATTATGAACTATGGTTTGAAGTTTATACAAGTTTTTGAGTAATTTTTCTTAGTCTTGTGATGACTCATGGATGTTTGGGAGAATTACTTAACTTCTTAATTCGTTTGTAACGGTCTAGACCTGTATGATCCGAGGAATTGGAGTGCGCTCTAGTACTATGTTCTTCATAAAGGAATTTCCTACCAAATTTCTACTTTTCTGATTTTTCTGTAATGTGTATGGACTCTGCATGCAATTTGAATCCAGTTCAAATCCTGATCTAGCCTTGTCTTGTGACAAGACTTGAGGATGGTTATGATTGTGAACTAGACCTTTTGGAAAGGGGAATGACCTATGCAATTGAGCATGCTCAGATCAGCCTGCATTGAGTGAATCTTATGCATAGAACTTACATATTACAGACTGTTTGGTTTAATAGCTTTATCATCCGACTAGATAGACAGGAATGTCGATTCTAGTTGAGAGAATAAGAAACCATAGCGAATTATGCATCTAAGGAAAGCTATAAGTGGATCCTTGATGCTCTAGTTATCTTTTCACTATTAGATTTTCTATTTTATGTTCAAAACCAATTTCACAAACCTCTTTGATTCTAGTTATTAGGATAGTTTGAATTGTTTACTTCCTTCCCTGTGGATCGACCTCGGTCTTACCGAGTTTATTACTACATCGCAGCCTTGCACTTGAGGCGAGCGAACAAGTTTTTGGCGCCGCTGCCGGGGAAGAGGTTAAACGGTTCTAATTGTTCTAGTAACTATAGAGTAGTCTTAGTTAGGTAGGATTTTCAGTTTTTATAGAAGAAGATTTTCTGATTTTTTTTTTCCTAGATTACTAACAATATTTTGTTGGATTTTGTAGGACATTGTTGCTGACATATATCTCGCTCTATTGGGTAACATCTCTCCATCTCCCTTCTTTTTGTTCTTTTTTCTAGATTAGGGTAGTTCCAACTCTTTAAAATCTCATTATGGCTGATTGGAAGTGTGGTGCTTATGCATACCTTTTGGAAGATGAGATAACAGACCATGGAATCAAAACTCTTTATGATTGGAACCAATTTAAGCATAAGTATTATTCTGAGAGTCAATCAACCTCCACTACCCCCCAACGTAAGATGCTACATGATTACTGGGTTGAAAATAACAAGAGTATTCCACCAAGTTTAACAGGAGGTAGGAATAAGAAAAAGGACCGGGGGAGTAATGACCAACCGGTAAAGACATTGCGTGATCACTTGTATGGTTATGCCTATCAACCATCTTATCAGTCTTCGTCATATAACACGTATGGTCTTCATCGAGAGAGTCCTCACACCTCTAGTCCAATGGAGGATGAGCCAACCATGGATGCCAACAATTATCCTCAAGAGTTTCTTTCTCATGATCCTCAACCGACACGAACTCTTGAGGATACACTGCGAGAGTTTATGGAAATAACTGAGCAATGCATACAAAATCTCTCGCCATCTCAAAATATTGAACCCAACATTGGGAACACCGAATCAATCCCCAACAATGAGGAGGATGAGGCTATCCAAACCCAACCTTCTCTAGATTTAATGACTAAACTTCTAGAGGATATTGATCTCGGTGATCCCACCATTACCATCGATTATGGTAAATCAACTATCTCTTTTAGCTATTTCGATTTGAATGATGAAGAGATTTCAAGGACGGTTGACGAACCCGAGGAATCTACAAAATCTGAAAGTGATAGTTTGATTGCCTACAATGAGGGTTTGAAGGATGATTGTGAGTCCATGATTTGTTCTTCCAAAGGGCCGAATGTTTTTGAATCACCGAAAGATATTCTTGCTAGAGAGACGGCTGAAGTCGATATTTTTGAGTCTTTCCACCAACAACACATGTCGGATTCTATTGTGGAAGAACTCCCTTGGGTTGAAAATTCTGTTTCTTTGGATGATGGGGTGGCACAATCTGAAATTTCAAAAGATCAACCAATGCTAGATGATGTGCTTACCACTAAATCTGAAAATTTTTCTTTGGAAGACCTCCCCTCTATAGAGGAGGAATTCCTTACCCTTGAAACAGAATTTCCTCAATCACTTAGGGAGAACGAGGACCCTTCATTCGACTCTCTCAATTTCCTAGAGGAATGCATGACCCACCCCTATGATCTGGATGATGAGATGATTAAGGAGTTGGATAGTTTGTTAGACACGGTGTCGGTGCCTGAAGAACATCATTCCACTGATTTACACTCTTTACCATTATTTGTGAAAACACCGTGCAATTCTGAATTTGTGGAGGAGACAACCCAAACTGAAAAATACTTAATGAATGTCTCTCCACCATCATGGGTTCTTCAACCCATTGAAAATTCTGATTGGGAGGACCCATTTTTAATCAATTACAACCCAATTCAGAACTTGAGGAGATATCTTTTTGCTGCTCTTATCTCCTCCTTACATGCGTGTGGTGCATACTATGATTGGACTTTCATGAAGAAACGCACACATGTATACATTCGAGCAGGACTTTGGATGGTCCTCATGAGAAACCTATTGAAATTCATGAAGATCCTGCTCAAATTTGATCATGTAGTCGATCGGACTAATCAAAGGTAGGTAGGTAGGTTAGGATTTCTTTCTGCATTTAGGATTGAATAAGTCTCATTGAGACAATGAAAGATGCTAGAATTGATCAACTTGCTACCTCAGGTACTCTCGTTCTCACTCTCCTTTGTTTTATGTCATTGCTCTCATGTCATGCATATCGCATATCTTATTACATTGAGGACAATGTAAGATTTTGGTTGGGGGGTGAGATTCCTTAGATGATTCCACTAGCTTTTGTGACATTTCGAGCAATTATGTAGAAAATTTTCGATTTTTCTAAAATTCAAAACTCTTTTGGAAAACGTTGTTTCTATGCATTCAAGATGATACGAGTATAAGAAGAGGAGATACGAAGTGAGTGATGTTGCAAGCTTTAAATTTCTTTTAATATAATGGTTTTATATGTGAATTCCCCTATTTATGTGAGTGATAGAAAATTTGAACACTTTTACACCTAGTTCACATTACACGATTTTCATAGGTTGAAAGGATTATGTGATTTGTGGATTAGCTACACTTAGATTTAAGGTGTTGAGGAACCAAGCCGGGGTACTTTGTCCATCCTTGTCCATGGGAAAATAATGAAAGATATGGATTTTTAAAAATCCTATCTAATTAAAAAAAAAGGAAAAGGAAGGATGAAATTGGGAATGATGGAAAAATGGTGGAAAATTCCGATTAGGGCTACCAACCGGGGGATGGTCTACCCGTAACCAAAGCCGGAAATGGGACGTAGTGTGAAAGTCGTCGGAAGGACGGTAAGGTAAATTCCTGTCATAGGCTTGTTGTTGCTCTGTGCACCTTGAAATCCATAGTTTAGTTGATCTATGAAGAAGATAAGCCCAGAAACTCATGAGATGAACTTTCACTATGCACACTAGGTTGAATTTGTTCAAGTTCTTCTATTCATCAATCAATCAGTGAGAATTTCATATGGATATTTATGGTTTAAGAGCTTAAGGTTTCAACTTCTATCACCTAATTTTTCTGACTTTTACACTTGTGTGTCTTAGGATGAATAGAAGCATAGTTTCTGAAGGAGAGTTGGTTTTTGAAGAATTGAACTTGTTTCACGCATGTTTTGCTTGGGACTTGCAAAATGCTGGTTGGGGGGTGTGTTGAGCTCTTAATTGTGCATATTCTAACCCCAATTCATCACTCAGTATGCAAGATTTTCATGATTTAAAGACTAATCAAATACATGTTTTGCAATTGTAGGAATGAGAGTGACTTGGTTCAATTGGTGACCAAAAGGGCACATTTAGAACCTTGGATGAAGACCCAAGGAGGGCTGAAGGAAGAAAGGAGCAAAGAAAGAAGCAAGGAAAGAAGAAAATAGAAGAAAGAAAAGGAAGAAAACAAGAAGAAAAAGAGACCGACCGGTCTTGACCGGTCGGCCATGCTTGCTGGAGTAATGCCAAAGAAGGCCAGACCGGTCATGACCGGTCGGCTAGCCCTGTCCGACCGATCGTGACCGGTCGGCCATGCAAGTTTCAGACTCCAGATTGCATACAGCAGGCCATTCCCGTTTCTGACTTTTTGGACCACTTTTTTGAACCCATATTAATGATATTTAGAAATCCAACACATCCATGTCGAAGAGGAGCTCGACGCCGAACTAACCCAAGCGGTTTCGTGTCGATCGGAGCTACGGATTGATCGTGGTGGCCAAAACAATACGAACTGTCCAGAAAGTTCCAGATTTCGCTGTTCCACTTTGGGCCGGTCCAAGTGGCCCATCATTGATGATATGAAGAATCTACTTTGACCATCTTTTAGACCACATCCATATATGAATAACCACAAAAGTTTCAGATCAAAAGGATGTGTGGTTTGATCGTACCGGTTGAAGAAAGATGGACCATCCAGAAAGATCCAACTGCGCAGAGTTTATAAAAGCCCTAATTGTTCTAATTTTCGGACCACATTCTGGGATTTTTTTGGACAATCTAATCCGTCTATCATGTAGAGGAGGAATTTTCTACTAATGTTCCAAATTTGGGATCAATCCGACGTCTGTACACTCCGGAGCGTTGGAAGCAAGATGACTGGTTCTGAAGGTACCCGAAGTGCGCGATTTTGAAAGGCGGTCGGTGATGTGATTGGTGGGCCCATTCAGAGGACAATCTTGGAAATCTAAATCATCTATGAGGAAGATCACATTACAAGGAAGCTACAAATCAATTTTGAAGGCAATCCAACCATTGGTTAAGCCGTACCAAGCGAAACAAATTCTGCTATGTTGCTGTACTATTGCTGCACTATAAAAGGGGGTGCTCTCTTCTATTCCAGGGCAACCAAGGACGTGGGGAGCAAGGAGTTCAAGTCATAGGAGGCTTCCTAGCCTCCTCCAGCTAGTTTTTCTTCCTTTTCTTAGTTCTAGTTTTATTTTTAATATGCTTTTCATTAGCTAATCTCTTAGCTAGAGCTAAGAGGTGAACCTTATAGTTTTCTTAGATTGTTTAATTCGTTTTGTTGGTTTTAATTATGGAATTCATGATTATGAACTATGGTTTGAAGTTTATACAAGTTTTTGAGTAATTTTTCTTAGTCTTGTGATGACTCATGGATGTTTGGGAGAATTACTTAACTTCTTAATTCGTTTGTAACGGTCTAGACCTGTATGATCCGAGGAATTGGAGTGCACTCTAGTACTATGTTCTTCATAAAGGAACTTCCTACCAAAGTTCTACTTTTCTGATTTTTCTGTAATGTGTATGGACTGTGCATGTGATTTGAATCCAGTTCAAATCCTGATCTAGCCTTGTCTTGTGACAAGACTTGAGGATGGTTATGATTGTGAACTAGACCTTTTGGAAAGGGGAATGACCTATGCAATTGAGCATGCTCAGATCAGCCTGCATTGAGTGAATCTTATGCATAGAACTTACATATTACAGACTGTTTGGTTTAATAGCTTTATCATCCGACTAGATAGACAGGAATGTCGATTCTAGTTGAGAGAATAAGAAACCATAGCGAATTATGCATCAAAGGAAAGCTATAAGTGGATCCTTGATGCTCTAGTTATCTTTTCATTATTAGATTTTCTATTTTATGTTCAAAACCAATTTCACAAACCTCTTTGATTCTAGTTATTAGGATAGTTTGAATTGTTTACTTCCTTCCCTATGGATCGACCTCGGTCTTACCGAGTTTATTACTACATCGCAGCCTTGCACTTGAGGCGAGCGAACACTTGTAATGCCTTTGAGATGCCCAAGGTGATGGGAGGGTAGGTTCGAGATCTCTATGACTTATGGGAATGAGTTGCCTAGAGAGTCTCACCTACAAAGATCTCATCATCGAGTATTGGATAGGAATATGACTATCAAGATCAATCCAATCTCTAGAGATCAAAAGAGGGACAAGTGAATATTCATCTTGAGCTTTGAATGCTCCATGCTTGTGATGAATCACAAGGAAGATCACTTGTTTGGGTTTGGAATAGAACTCTCAATGATCTTGAACAATGGTGGCTTCTATTTCCTAAAAATCCACTCTCCTCACTAAAAAATGAATCCCCTACTCTTTATAGATTTTCTTCCAACGGTAAAAAAACGGTCAGATTCGCGCATCTCTGATTGATCGGAAAAAGGGTCCGATTGATCGGAGACCTGTCCGATTGATTGAAAATTTGTCTAGTAAAATCTCTGGAAGATATTCCGATTGATCGAAATCATGATCCGATTAATTGGACGGACCCCTTCCGATGGATCGGAAGTCTGTCCGATTGATCGAAAATTTGTCCAGTGGATTTTCAAATTTACTTGAACAAATTCCGATTGATCTGGACTTCTGTCAGATCAATCGGAGTCCTATCAGAACGTCTGTCCGATTGATCGGAGTCCAATCGAAAACTATTGTCTGAGCTTTTTTGTTTACTATAGCTTCCACCTCTTTAATTAGTCTAACTTATCATGTTTTTCATGGAGTTTTAAGACTAATGATGATGAATAAGGGTATACCTAGTTGGTCCAAGTCATCTAAGAGGTTATGGTTTTGGGTAGGTTCAAGGCAAGGCACACCAAGGCATCTCTTTTACCTGTTTCTTCATCCTTGATGCAACTGGTCCGTCTTGAGTCTCCAGTCTTCGTCTTCATTAAGCTCAACCAACACTAAACTCACCAACCTAAGTGATTGACAAACAAGGTGCACTAATATGCCACAGAAAAGTGCACTAACAATCTCCCCCCTTGTCAATTACTTACAAAAACCTAACCTACCAAAACAAAGTACATTAACAAGAGATTATATTGAAATGAAATAAATATAGTACACTTAACATGACTAACTAAGCAGCTCCTCTTCAGTTTGCTCCCCCATAACCTATCAATCCTGCATCACAAAACATAACGAACTAGTTTTGGTGGTACTTGATCTTTCTCCCCCTTTTTGTCAGCAATTGACACACTATTCTCTCCCCCTTAATGATACATCAATTTAGGTTAAGGTATGAGAAGATAGTATTCTCTCCCCCAACAGCACAGACCCAATTCTGGATTGAATTTTGGACGCCTGACCAAAGTGACCACCGGGCGCCCGACCAGTGAAAAGTATGGTCATCAGGTGCCCAACCACACCTTAATCGGGCGCCCGACCAACTCTAAATGTGTCCAGCGTTTAAATTTTTAAATTGAACCAGATTCCGGGCGCCCAACCCAAGTCGACAGAGCGCCTGACCCTGCGCGAATCTGCCCGTTATTTGACCGTTGAAGAAAGTTTATAAAAGCGGGGGGATTCGTTTTTAGGGCTAAGAGAGGGAATTTTGAGGAGATAAAAGCCACCATTGCTAAAGATCATTAGATGCTCTATTCCAAACCCATAGCAAGTCATTCTCCTTGTGTTTTCATCACAAGCTTGGGCCATTCAATGGCAAAATGAGAATGTACTTGTTTCCTCTTGATTCCTAGGGTTTTAGACACCTTGATCATAGTTAAATCCCTTGTCTAAACACCACCTAGGAGTCCAAATAGGTGTATTCCTCTAGGAAACTCATTTCCTACTATTTGTAGAGGTTTCACCATTTCCTAGCACCTTGGGAATCTCCAATGGATCATCACATGCAAGGTAGCTGATCTTGGAGCTGAAGCCTTGGCAAAGAAGCAGCGTTAAATATTGGGGGAGCATAAGGGGAGCTTATTCAAGCACGAGAGAGTAAGAAGAAGCAACCCAAAGCGACGCTTCAAAGGGGCTCAATCCGACAAGTAAGGTTGTCTTTGTTAAGAGTCCATCCATTCAATTCCCTGTGGGAGTTGAGTGCAGAGTTTGTTTGACAAACTCGAACTAGAGTCGTTTGCCGATCCTTGGCCTATTTATCGGCCTAAAGTCTAGGGACGTTAGCCGCTCCTTGGCCTATTTGTCGGTGTTGGGGCTCAAATTTGTACCCATTATAAAATGGTATTCAACGGTCCATCTACGATGATTCGGACTGATTTCGAGATCCGAAATACTCGAAAAATGCCAGTGCTGCCCTAACATGCGCAATCGTGACTGAAACCTACGAATGCTATTTCGGGGTGGAATCGAACATTCGGATTACCGCCAAATGATCCGGAACGTCCTAAAACCCTTAACCTGCAAGTTTCGAGGTCGCACGATACATATCTTTACCAGCGCGCTTCCAAATGCATTTTTTGCCTTGACTTATCCGACTATAAGGGCCCAAAAGCCTACAGGTATCATTTCGGGCTGGAATCAGACATGCGGATTACCGCCAAATGATCCAGAATGCCCGAAAAACCTTAAGTAGCAAGTTTGAAGTCATTGCGTGCATATTTCACATGCATTTGTTCACTCTCTCTCCACATGCATTTGTTCACTCTCTCTCCACATGCGAATGTCTTAAGGAAACATGCATTCACTCTCTCACCACATGCGCATGAGAGCTCTCTCTCTCTCCCTTTTCAATATTCTAAAATTACAAAAATCATGAAAATATGCTAAGTGGGGCCACATGCGGCCAACATAGAGGCCACATGCGCCCATACCAGTGGCAAATGCGCCCATGACATGCCACATGCGCCTGGGGCATGGGTACATGCGCATGACTCGTCTCTCCAGAATATTTCCATGCGCATAATCCCCACATGCGCATGACTCATCTCTCCAGAATATTTCCATGCGCATGCCCTCCATTTTGCAAACCATGCGCCCGGTACCCGAGTAGCTACCCGATTAAGTGCTATAAATACCCCACTCACTTGTTGAGAAGGAGAGAGGCTTCATTATCTGGAAGGGATCGGCAGAGCAAGGTAAAATCCTTGTCGGAATCCTCAGTAGACTATCCACATGCGCCCACACCTCGCCGGATGCCACAACCGAAAAGGGATTTCTCCCACCGGAGTTGCAATAAGAGGAAGAGAAGCAACATGCGCCCATCCTTTTGTTGGAAGCAAATGGGAAATTTCCCAAGTCCTTGGAGGACATGCGCCCATAGTGCCATCTTTCTCTTCACTCCCTCATGCCACATGCGCTTAAGTGCGCCCAAGGGAGAGGCCACATGCGCTCAGTGCGCTCAATGGAGAGGCCACATGCGCTCAGTGCGCTCGATGGAGAGGCCACATACGCATAAGTGCGCCCAAGGCGCAGGCACATGCGCTCACCTCCCTTCCATTTCCTCTTTCTCCTCACTTTTCTCCCACATGCGCTTGAGGAAGAGTCACATGCGCCCAAACCAACCCAACCTCCCATGTGCCTGGACGCTGATGGGGAGGTGGGGCCTTCCATGATGTGGCCCGCCTTCGACGTGGCCCGCCTTCCGATCGCGTCAGCACTCCTAGACACACATCAATGTCCTCTATCCATCCCCCGGACCGGATTCACCAACGGTCGATGTTAAGTGGGCCAAATCAACAATTTGATCAAAATGGCCAACACTTAGCCAATATTGCAAACCTCGGAAATCCTTCCGAAAGAGCCGAAAATGGCCGAAAGCGAGAGGAATTGTGCGGAATTTGACCGAAACCGAGAGGGAGACTTCTCTCCGCCATAACATGATATACCATAATCATGCATTACAATGAGATTACCTGATCTCAGGATCTCCGAGAAACCTTGATCAGACCATAAACAGGTCCACTAAGTCATTTTTAGCCCTGGGAAGTGCCATGTTGGCTCAGAAATCGACTTACACTAAACAAATTGAAATGCGATCGCACTGTGACTCTCGTGGACATAATCCGCCTCTATCCAAAGACGATCTTGATAGGTATTCACCAAATGCTCCGATCAGATCGTAAACAGGCCCTGGGAAGTGCCCTGACGGCCCGAAAATCTACTAATGCCAAATGAAATCAATCGCGATTTCAAAGACGCGAGGGCAAAATATCAATGACACAAAGATATATATGAAGCAGATTAATCAAATTAAATGCATAATTTGTCTAATACACTGAGCATCTAGCATGAATGCGATCTTCTCTTGAGCATACATAAAGCATAGTTACTTTGTACTGTACTCATTTGCATCCATTGCATGAATTTATTTCATCTCGGATCGAGTTACGAAACTAAATCGAAGGGGACTATGGTTATCATCGAAAACCATAATGAAAGAGTTCTAAACGTCTGAAATACTTCATCGTTAAGACCAGTTGATGTGCGTCCTGTCCAAAGGCGGGATCCGTCAGTTGAGTGGCTAAGGGAATGAGTGCCCTCCAGGAAGTCACCCGTCCAACTGAGACGGTCACTGGCCCTGGTTGCAGTAAGTGGACGCCGTGGAGTGTATTTCTGAAAGTCATATCGTCCATAGAGATGCGTCATGACACTGAGATATACGACTCAGTCGAAACCCTGTTTGCACAAAGACCCCATGGAGTGCCCTCCAGTAAGTCACCCGTCCAGCTGAGACGGTCACTGGCCCTGGTTGTAGTAAGTGGACGCCGTGGAGTGTATTTCTGAAAGTCATATCGTCCATAGAGACGCGTCATGAAATTGAGATATACGACTCGGTTGAAACACTGTTCGCACTAAGACCCCATGGAGTGCCCTCTAGTAAGTCACCCGTCCAGCTGAGACGGTCACTGGCCCTGGTTGCAGTAAGTGGACGCCGTGGAGTGTATTTCTGAAAGTCATATCGTCCATAGAGACGCGTCATGACACTGAGATATACGACTCGGTCGAAACCCTGTTTGCACAAAGACCCCATGGAGTGCCCTCCAGTAAGTCACCCGTCCAGCTGAGACAGTCACTGACCCTGGTTGCAGTAAGTGGACGCCGTGGAGTGTATTTCTGAAAGTCATATCGTCCATAGAGACGCGTCATGACACTGAGATATATGACTCAGTCGAAACCCTGTTTGCACAAAGACCCCATGGAGTGCCTTCCAGTAAGTCACCCGTCCTAGCAGAGATGATCACTGGCCCTGGTTGCACTAAACGGAAACCATAAAGTGTATCCCTGAAAGTCATATCGTCCATAGAGACGCGTCATGACACTGAGATATACGATTCGGTTAAAATCTTTGGCCCACATTGGGTCTTCATCAAAGGCTCCTAAATGTGTCTTTTAAGCATCAATGGAGTGAAGTCTCTCTCTCAATCCTACATTCACACAACATGCATTAGAAGGGTCTCTTAAGCATGCAAACCATGCATATAATGTGATGTAATGGGTTGGCAAATGTATAAATTGGAAGTTCAACATCTACATGTGTTGCTTAGACTAGGTTGTTAATTGCATTTATCATTTGCTAGTCTTTTGATTGGACCCACTTAGGCTTACAAGCCGAAGTGTTAATCGCTTACTTAGTTTAATTTGCTAAAACTGTTAAGTAGGCGAAAAGATTTTAAAAAGGTCCTAATCACCCCCCCCCCCCCCCCCCCCCCCCCTCCCTCTAGGACTTAGGGTGCGTTTGGTAAAACTTAATTCCATGACTTATCACTGAAAAATGATATTTTCAGTGATTTTAGTAATTCAGACCGTTTGGTAACTAAAAAAATTTAAGTGCTTAATTGGAAAAATCACTTGAATTAAGTGGATTATTTTAAGTGATGCCAGCTTGACTTAAAGCTTATAGCTGAATGCGGTAAGTGGTTTCTCTTTAAATTTTTAGATAAAAATTGACAAAAGTATCCCTATTAACATTTAAAAATGACAAGATTACCCATCTTTGTTTACTTTCCCATCCATGAAACCACCCCACGCAAATACTTGAAGTCGCCAAATTCTATAAGCCCCAACATAATGATGTATTATATCTACATAGTTTATCCATTTGGAGAGATGATTTTAAGGCATGAGCCCAAAAACGAGACAGGTCCAAACCTCAGGTGGACCACACCACTGAAAGCAATTGGGACAATGATGCCCACCATTGAAACCTTACTAGGGCCCACCATGATGTTTATTTACCATCAACCCTATTCATCATAACACAAAGACTTGGATTAAGGGAAAACACAAATATTAGCTTGATCCGAAACTTTTGTGGCCGTGATACGTTTTCAATGGTAGTTTTCAGATAAATTACCAAACCGATTTTTAGTTCTTATAAGTACTTAAATTCAGCACTCTAAGTTTTCAGTACTTAAATTAATTTTCAGACTTAATTTTTCAGTTTACCAAATAGCACCTTAGCCATAATTCTAGTTCCTCCTTAAGCTTCCGCACTCGTATGCGTAGGGTGTCGTGTTAGACTACCCGACATAATTTCATGATGAGCCTAGAAGATACTGAAGAATGAACCCTTGAAGATCTCCGGCTGTTCGACTCAGAAGATCTACGAAGATACCTTGTTCAAAACCAACTTCCTTAAACCCTATACTCACGTATTCCTCAAAACCCTTTACCTCTAGATGGCCCGTCACTTAATAGGCATTTCCCTTAGCCTCATGCCATAGAGGATAGTCCAAAAGATTAGCTTGGACTTTGTCTATGTTGGCCCACAGTCCTTCTGCAGGAAAGAAACCGAAAAATCATTCTTATTATAAATCTTGCAAAATGAGCACTGGGCGACTGACCACTATGTAACCAGGCGCCCGAACACATGATATGTTGTCCAGCCAGATAAACCAGAAATTCAAAGTGAATATTGGGCGCTCGACTGCAATTATGTCCGGGCACCCGACCAGTGAAAAATCAGTCCAGCATGTTTTTATGTAATACATCATGAATATCGAGCGCCCGATGCCAACTATGTCTGGGCGCCCGACCAGGATGAAATGTGTCCAGTGAACCTTATTGGAAATTCTAGATGGATTCCGGACGCCCGACCACAACTCCACCGAGCGCCCGACCAGGACAAAACCGGTCCAGTGAACTCAACTAAATTTCTAGACTGATATTCGGGCACCCGACCCAGTGTTCACCTGGTGCCCGACCTCCATTGGATTTAATTTTCTACCTTATGTCTGGGCGCCCGAAGTTAGTGTCCAGGCACCTGAACTAGCCATTTTTTGCCCTTTTTTCACATCTATTTAAGCATTTACTTGGGCAATAACCTAGCTACGGAAAAGAGAGTCCTCCTTTGAGTGTGTGAGTTTCCATAGTAAAAACCTCCTTTCTCAAAGTCTGAATCCTTAAGTTCATTGTTCAATCCTTGTTGTTATAAACCATTAATGAGCATTCAAAGCTCGGATTGAAACATGAACTCAAGCCCTCATTAATGGCCCTTGACCTAATCTCTAGTTGCCATATTCTCTTGTCATTATTGCCATTAATGAAGATCTTGGTGAAACCCTTCTCTATCATTTAAGTCGTATCTTTTAAGAAAGTTTCAACCAAACCCTAATCCCTCTCCTTGGAACCTACAAGAAGGCATTCATTGCAAGATTGCTGATCGAGGGAGCTGAAGAAGGTATCATTCGTGCAAGCCAAAGCTTCTTCAACCAAAGGCATTATCAAGGGGCTCAATCAGCTAAATATACTTTAGTTTCTCAAGTCCAAGAAACCTTCTCAAAAGTTGAGATTTGGGTTTCAAAGTTTGAAGACCCAAACTCAGTTGAGTCCCTGCGTAGGACAAGTCCTTGGGTAGGACAAGCCCTTGAATAGGACAAAGTGTTTGATGGACTAGTCCTAAGGAAGGATGATTCTATGTGTTGAAGTCTAAGTCCTTTTGTAGCCTGTTAAGGTTTATGGTTAACCTCATTTAAAACCATTGTGATAGTGAAATCCGGCCACTCAAGGAGTGAGTGGATCAGTCGGGAGCAGAGTAGGTACATAACCGAACTACTATAAAATCTCTTATTATGTGATGAATGAATTCTATCTACATGTTTACAACTGCTTTACTTCTTTCATGATTGAGATAAATTGATTATAACATGTTCTGTTATTGCTAAGTAGTAAGTCACAAAGATAGCATTCTGCATATCAAGTGTTTGTGGAAATGTTTCTGAAATGCAATTTATATTCTCATATATGTCTTCAAGTAACATTTACATGTTTATGAGTGTTTAAATTGTACAATTTAAAAAGTGTCATATTCACCCCCCTCTAGGACAAAGAAACCAGTTTCTTGCTTCCACAAGCGCGGTAATCAAACTTATACCGCAATTTCATATCCGAGCTACGGATTGACTGTGGCGGCCGAAACGATACGAACTGTCTAAAAGGTTCCTGATTTTCACCAACTTAAACTGGAAGCAGTCCAGGTGGCCCACCAATAACGATATGAATAATCTAAGCTGACTAACTTATAGAAAACATCGATATCTGCAAAACTGTGAAGATTTCATGTCAATCGAATGTGCGGATTGATCGTACCAGTTAAAGAAAGATGGATAATCCTGAAAGATTTCGCCTACGCAGGTTCTAGAAAATCCTTAAATGTTTTGATTTTAGGACCTCATTCTAGAATAATTTTGGATAATTTAAACCGTCTATCATGTAGAGAATGAAGTTTTCGACCAAAATTCCAAATTTGAAACCAATCCAACCTCTGTACACTCCGTACCGTCAACCACAAAGTGAGTGATTCTACACGTGCTGGATTACGTGATTTGGAGACACAGTCACTGTTCTGATATATGGGCCCACTCGAGGGATAATTTAAGAGATCTAAACCATCCATGAGGAAGTCCAGATGTCAGGGAATATACAGTTCAAATTTTAAGAAAATCTGACCGTTTGTTATCCCGTATAAAGCAAAAAAAAAAAATCAGCTCCATTGTTGTCTTGCTGTCTAACACTATAAATTAGGGCTAAAATCACTTCTCAAAAGAGTTTTTCCTGTAGCTTTTTTAAGAACAAATTTATGAGAGAAGATTGGTGGTAGTGCTAGCCGAATAGAGGAGAAGAAGAGACGGAGCTTGAATTTTCCTGGGAGATGATTTCTCAACTTGTTCTTCTAGTTTTCTTGTCTTTTGATTCTCAAATTTACACCATAAATAGCTAATTTTGTTTTGCTAGGGCAAAGATGAAGCCCCTAATTTGAATGACCCTAAATGTTTGTTGAGTTCATCTGAGATAGATTGGTTGTTAGATTTCTTTCTCTAGTTCATTTCATTGCATAATTATGGATTTTTCATATCTATGAGCTTGACCATAGTTTGTATATGGTGATGTTTAGAATTCATACCAGGAATACTTGTGGCTGACCATGAACAGGTTATCTCGTAGAGAACAAAAATTTGTATTTTTTCATACCTAACCATAGATGGAAAGATATAATCCTGGTTTTCCTTGTTCATTATTTTTGCTTTTGATTAAGCTAATAAATAGTAGATTTGATCTTAGATGATTATTTGCTTCTTAATGTTTGTATTCGAATGACCATTGGCTTACATATATTAGAGGCAATTATTGCTAAAGGGAAACTTATTTACTTGTACTTCCAAGGAATTATACATTCTGTGTACCCAACCAAGGACATAGATTGTTGTTTAATGGATTTTTATCAATCTATTTTAGGTAAATTAACAATTAAATAGGAATTAGGATAATTAAGGGTGGATGCAAAAGTCCTAGTACTCTTATCTTCTGAACTTCATCTCTTATTTCTGTCTATTTTCTGTTTTCTTATTCTTTTTACTTGATAATCCAAACATTCGTTGAATTAGTTAAGTTGAATTCTAAATTCAACATCAGGGACAACCAATCCTCATGAGATCGACCTTGTAATATGTGCTGTGTCTACACCCGATTCGTATACTTGTGAGTTTAAAATTACTTTAAATAAAGTTGATTTAAATAGGACATCATACATCTTAAATGGCATCGAAATATCTTCAATGGGTCGAAACCCAAGTTCGATGAAATCAGAGAACTATCCAGAGAGTTCAAACGGTTGGTGGACATCCAGTATGATTGCATCGAACACTCTTCGATAGCATCGAAAAGCCAACTTCAATGAATCAAAGTATTGTTCGATAGGATTAAAAAATTGTTCAAAGAGTTTAGAAATGTTGCTAGACATATGTTTGATGGGATCGAACCGGTCTTTGGTGGCATTGAAGACCCATTGAACTGAACTTCGATGGGATCGAAGTCCACTCGAAAATTACTATTTGAGAAGGTTTATTTACAGTATCTTGCACCTCTTATAAGCCTAACTTATTATGTTCTTCTAAGTGTTCTAAGGCTAATGAAAATGACTAGGAGTTTTCCTATAAGGTCCAAGTCATCTAGAGGTTGTGGGTTTTTTCGGATCTAAGGGTTAGGGTCACCAAGACATCTCTTTTACCTATTATTCTTCCCTGATGCTTCTTGTCCACTTGAATATTCGGTATTCAGCTTGTTAAGGCTCAACCAACGTTACAACACATGGACGCATGTGATTGACAAATAAGGTGTATTAGTATGCCATAGAGAAGTACACTAACAATCTCCCCCTTGGTTAATTACGTGACAAAAACCTAACCCAGACATTGTCACAGTCCATATTAATGACAATACCAAAACAATAAATAAATTACATGTCAAAGTAAAAGTTTACAACTTGAATTACACTAAGACATGTAACACTAAGTAATGTTCATCTCCCCCTTTTTGTCATCTCCCCCATAATCTATCAACCCCTGTAACACAAAACAGACAAGCTTGTTTTGGTGAGACTTGATCTTTCTCCCCCTTTTTATTAGCAATTAACAAACCAATCTTTCTCCTTTAATAATACATCAATTAAGTAAAGGAAAATAGAGATTAGAGTATCTTATATATAACTATAATCGCATGCTAAATAGAAAGATAAAGGGTGCGTGAACATTAAAATATGGAGCATGCATCAAATGATCACAAGATATATTCCTATCTAAGCATAGGTGATCATGTATAATGGTCATTTTAAGATAAATATGAAAGTATAAATGACCAAGGCATAGATTAGCATACATGAAGTTCAAAATTCAGTAAGATAAGCTAATCTAAGTAAGATGATAGTTTAACAACTAAAAATACCAAAATGAAAGATAGGTTAAACTATCTATGTGGGTCAATGAGGCTTGAATCCTCTAATATGCCTCCAAGAACACAAATGAAGCTAAAATCCTCAGATTTTCCTATAGTGTTCGATTCTAGCTACCCTTACTATGTTATCCTAGTTTGTTCATCCTAAAGGTGTTTACACAACAAAATTCCCTTTCGATAGATAGGGGAAACAAGAGTAGCATTCTAATGTTTGACAAAATAAAAAGAGAAACATTTATCACTTGATTTATTCCATTCACTGAGTTCTTTATACATTTCATTATATCATCCCTTGATTCTATAATAGAGTATACATAGGTACAAATATAATCAAAACTATATTTCGGCAGTATTTCGCCTCCGTTCGGGGTCTGCCAGAATGGCAAAAAGTTGTGTGGATTCTGCGTGGCAAGATTGCTGTCTAGACTCTTCTTCAAGCTTTCTCAAGCATATACAAGACAAGACGTCTGACTAGGCTTCGATCCTTTATAGCTTTAAGTGAAGCACATAGATAAGGGTTAGGCTCATTATGCGGCCGCGAAACGGACTCAAAGTCATTAAACATGCCTTATAAGGCATAAAACCCTCTTGACTCTTCACAGAACTCTTTGATTCTCCAAAATGTTAGCATCGTCCATCATTCTTGCCACTTTTGAGGATTGCACTAATTGCACTCAACCCAGAAGGAGAAAAGATGGGCCCTCTCTTCATAGAGAAGCGAGCTTGCAAGCCAAGATTCTTCTTCTTGTGTCCTTCATCTTTGACATGGCCTTGATCTTTAATGTTTTTCACTTTTGAAAGGAAAACGGGAGTAAAAACACCCCAACATCTTTAACAAAATGTCAGAAAACATAGCAAAAAGCACCCTTCAGAGGGCTTTTACGCAACCCATGTAAAAGCAATGGTGTTTACGCGACTTGTGTAAACACCTCTTTCTACATAATATTGACTTCGATCTTTTATTTTTTCATTTCGACAAAGTTTCCTCGTCATTCTTCTTCAATTCTCGGGGTCCGCACTCCGTGCGTTTCACTCGAAAAAAAGGAAATGTACAAGGCCCTCTCCATACCTCTGTAGTCTTTAGAATGAGCTCTGGAACTCAAAGTATTTATAGATTTTGTAGTGAATCTCGCGTAAAGCACCGCTTATCTGACAACCCTTTTACATGACCTGCGTAAAAGCAAACCTGTTTATGCTGGTTGTGTAAACAGGGTATTTCCTGCATTTTCTTTCTTTCTGTTTTCCTTGTTTCCCTCTATTTTTTTTCCATACTTTCTCATTTCTTTAATTTCTCCACTTTCATGTCTCAACAAAGGGTAACCTAATTTCCTCAACACTCTTATAAAATTTGACAAATGAGGAGGAGTTGGGAACTCCTCCTAAAATGGATACTAGTCAGGATCCTCTCTTAGATTAGGGGGAAGAGAGGTAGTGGTGGAGGCTATTAAAATTCTTATTGGTTTTTTGTATCCATCATTAGAAGAGTCACTGGCTTCACTTTTAGACTCCTCCATATCATCTCATGTTACTGCCATAGCCTTTTTATCTAATTATCACAGTTGTAATATTGGACTTTCTTTTTTGTTGATTTTCCTTTATATTTTTCAACCTTCTTGTTCTTTTTGTCACAACTTCTCCCTTTACTCATTTCGAGGAATTTCTTAAATTGATGATTAAATTTCTCATCCTCATATTCCTCATCACCATCTTCTTCAGATTCACTCTCTATTTTCCTATGAGAGTGCTTGTGTGAAGTCTTCAAGACAATGTGTTTCTTCTTAGAGGGGGCCTTAAAGTGAAGTTCATGAGTTTGAAAGGAACTTATGAGTTCTTCTACTTTTATTATGTCTATGTCTCTACACTCTTCTAAGGCAAAGACTTTTGAGTTAAATCTCTCCTGAAGGGACCTAAGTATCTTTCTACATATTCGCTCATCCGGAACCCTTTCTCCTAAGCCATATATGGAGTTGCAAATATCTGACAATTGTATAGTTCCAAACTCTTCCATTTTAATATTTTCAAATTTAGTGGTTAAGAGCTAAGCTTAAAATGTTTTACTGCAGTAGTTCCCTTGTGGGTAACTTCCAATATGTCTCACGCTTCTTTTACAGTTATGCATGTGCAAATGCGTTGAAATTCATCTGGAAAAACCACACAACAAATCGCATTGAGAGCTTTGACATTAGTTGTATACTGGACTCTCTCATCAACACTCCATTTTTCATTATCTTTGAGAGTGCTAATGGTTCTACCATCAACCACCACTTCTTCCATGGGTATGGAATATCCATGTTATACACTTACCCAAACAATGTGGTCTACGGATTGTAAGAAAATCCCCATCCTAGCCTTCCAATAGGCGTAGTAGGACTCGTTAAAGTATGGTGGGTGATTAATGATGCTCCCATATTGGAGAGACATGATTCTAAAGCTCATACGGATCTTACTCTAGACGGTTAAGTCCTTGAGGAGCAACCCTTCTCTGATATCAATTAAAATTGCGTGGGATAGTCTAACATGACACCTTGTCATACTATACGCTTTTCGGAAGCTTGGCAAAGCTACTAGAATAATGGCTAAGTCCTAGAGGAAGGGGGGTGATTAGGACCTTTTGAATTTCTTTTTGCTTACTTAACTTAATATAACAATTTATACTAAATAAGCAAGAATACTTCGGCTTCCAAGCCTTAGTGGGTCCAATCACATGGACTAATAAAGATATAACAATTAAATAACTAGTCTAAATGCACAGATTAACAAATGATTTAACTAATTAGACAACTAATCTATGCAACCTATGTAGACTATATGATATGCAATCATATAAGCTCATGTCTACACAACTAGTGAAAATACATGTTGTGTGAGAATATGCCTATCTAGTGCCTAGCATATATTTCAATTAAGCATTCATAAATAAGCAATTAAATATACAATGTATAAGTAGAAATGTGCTCAAATACATCACAAACACAATCATGTATAGTGGTTCGACTACCTGTCTACTCCACTTGTGGTTGTTGTTCCCAACCCATGAGAACACCAAATTTCACTATGAGGGTTTTAAATTAGGTCCATCTCACAACCTAAGAGTTTTAAATAGGTTCTTCCCAACCTTACAATCTTACACAAGGATCGGGTCCTACACAAGAACCTACACGTACGCACTTGTGTTGGTGGACCACGTACACACCATGTTAGTGGCTTCCCTTAGAGACTCAATAATTTAGGCTCTACTCAAGAGTCAAAGTCCTACAACTGAACCTCAATTTAGGTCTTACAATCTTGCCAAGGACCTACAACCGAACCTAGCGTACTCTTCCATCAGAGGCTCCCTACGAAGACTTGATTCGGCCTTATAACTGGACTTAGGTCCTACAACCGAGCCTAGGTCCTACAACCGAACCTATCGAGTCTGGCAATTCAAACTCTACACTTGATTCCCCATGCGAAAAGAGTAGTTGGACTCTACAAATTGGCAACATTACTTGTTGGATTTGAGACCCGTTGATGCGTTACTTGGGTTGCTTGATCTTCACTTTTTCGTGCTTCAATCAGCTCCCCTTTGCTCCTCCGATTTTGTTGCAGATGCATTGCTAATGCCTCAACTCCAACAATCAATCGCCTTGCATATGATCTTCTTGAGATGATTAAGATGATGAGAGGTAGGTTTGAAATCCCTACAACTAATGGATAATGATTTTCTGGATGATTTCACATATAAGGATCTCTCTATAGAGTTTAAAAAATGATTTAACTATCTAGATTAAGCTCTAAACTCTAAACTATAGAGATCAAGATGGACAAATTCATTTTCTAAAAGAGCTTTGAATGCTCCATTCTTGTGATGAATCACAATGAATATGACTTGATAGGATTAAGATTAGAGCCCAATGGTGTTGGCTATGATAGTGGCTTCTAATGCTCTAAAATTCCTCTCACAGCTTAAAGACTCAGTCTCTTACTTTTATAGATGAAGCTCCAACGGCTACAAAACGGGCAGAAAGCAGTTATTTTGATTGCATCGAAGACATCTTTGATGTGTCGAGACACACGTTTGATGGAATCGAAGAACTGTCCAGAGAGTTTAAACGATTGCTAAACATCCAATATGATGGCATCGAACACTCTTCGATGGCATCGAAAAACCATCGAAGTGTTGTACAATGGGATCGAAAAATTGTTCAAAGAGTTAAAAAAATGTTGCTAGACATATGTTCGATGGGATTGAACTGGTCTTTGATGGCATCGAAGACTCATCGAACTGAAAATTGCTATTTGGGTATGTTTATTTACAACTTGTACATCTTATTAGCCTAACTTATCTTGTTCTTCTAAGTGTTATAAGGCTAATAAAGATGACTAGGGGTTTTTTTATAAGGTCTAAGTCATCTAGAGGTTATGGATTAGTTTTTTATCTGAGGGTTAGGGTCACTAAGTCATCTCTTTTACCAATTCTTTTTCCTTGATGCTTTTTGTCTACTTGAATCTTCGGTCTTCAGCTTACCAAGGCTCAATCGACGTTATAACACATGAATGCACGTGATGCACCAGTACACTATAAAAAAGTGCACTAATACACAACTGTCGACTGTTAGATCATATCTCAGTGCATTGGTTGATGGCTTGTGAATATCTGTATAATCTTCACTATCTAAGAAGTAAAAAGATGACCGTTCACAACTATTGATCCTTGAATCATGTCTTGGAGCATTGGTTGATGGGCCAGAGATATCTACATTGATTGACAAGGGGGCGAATGAAAATGCCATATTTAAATTAATATCCATTGTTTTGTATTGCTCAATTAGATCAACGAAGATGGTTTCTTAGATAACAGTTGTAGACCTCACTTTCTCTACATGCAATGATATCTGAAAAATTGGGGTTATAACTAGAGAAAAGCATATACAATACGCCATGATATCTTCATTGTCTTTGATAATGTGTTGAGGGAGTGGTACACGACTCTGCCTAGAGTACATAACCTTCATTCTAACACATATTCTTTGGGTATTATCTTCATAATCTTGTGCACTTTAACTATGAGCTCCTTGTATGTAATTTAAGTACTCACGACGATATATTTAGATTCCCCATTGTTATACGAGAGTCTCTCTTTTTCATGTACACAGTCTCCATCATAATACCATATAATGGATTGGAGAGCTATGATTTTCAATATTAGTGTACTTGAAAAAGGAAAGTTGGGGCTATTAGGCTTAAAAAACAAATATTAAATACATACAAAAAAAAAAAAAGTTGGTCACCGTTGTGATTTTTAGCGGGTCTCCGTTGTCACGTACAATGGATCGCCGTTGTCTTGTACAATAGGTCGCCGTGTTTTGTGTTATGGATCACCATTATGAATTTCAGCGGGTAGTCGTTGTCATGTGCAACCGGTCGTCATTGTGATTTTTAACAGTCCATTATCATGTACAACGGATCGAAGTAATCAATTTTTCTTTAATAATAAAGATTACACCTGCCTACCTTCTTACTTTTTATGACGATATTGTAGATGAAAGGTCGGTGAGTAGTCAGATGGAATGGAGAAGACCTTATTGTGCGTTTTTTCGTAGCGAAATAACGTCGAATAATGGAATGCAGGTGAATGAATCACTGGAGAATTGAATGGAATGCCGGAGAATGTAATGAGCGAAGAGTAGTGGTGAGTCCTATCTAGGAAACGGCAAAGAGTGGTGGTGAGTCCTATCAAGGAAGCGGCAAATAAAGAAAAAGGGTTTCGATCAATTTTTCTCTTGAAACAAATCTAAAATAAAAAATAAGGTTCTTAGCAATGGCTTGTTCCCACAAAAAGGGGATTCATACAACTTACTGTGGGGGCCATCACGAGTTACGCATGAAATCCTTGCTGTCCATTCAATTAGGGTCTTTATTTCAGGGTACGAGCCCAAGAATGAGAGAAAAGTACGTCTAAAGTGGACCACACCACAAGAAATAGTTGAGAATAAACACCCACAATTATTTACTATTCTGGGTACAGATGGCTTGGATAAAGATGAAATCAATGTTTTCTATCGGTTTACGATTAGCCAAATGCAACAAGCGGATTGGATCTTTTGGGTGTAGGCTCAATTATGGTTTGATATGATCCACTCCACATTAGCCTTCTCAACTTTTGCAATCACACATCATACAGATAGCAGGTCTGCAGTAGAGGCATGTCGGTCTTGAAATTGTTCAAAAGTTTTCAAAAGTCCCTTCATCCATTGGTCGCGATTTCAGTCATCTTGTATCCCGTTCGGTTTCTCCCGCGCATTGCCAGGTCCCACGGAAAAGACCTCTCGGCTCTCATATGCCCTACTGCCAAAGTTCTCATCTGCTTCTCCCTTTCTCCCTACGCCGAAGCTCTAGCCGCCGAAGCCTTTCGTGGCCGGCGACGCCGCACCTCTGACCGACGGTAATATCTCTCTGTCTCTCTTTATGTAAGTTAATCAGGTCCATTGATTTGTTGCGCTCCACAGTGGGTGGACCGTGCCCCACCAGTCTTCCAGATTGGAAGATACCATCGACCTGAGCTCTCCCCCCTCCCTCCCTCCTTCCCATGAGCTTCGGTAATCGCGACCATTAATTTTTTGCAAACCGTTGTGAGTGGAGCATGCCCTAACTCCGAGATTGAAAATGCTAATAACAGCGCCCCAAAAATCTCCCACATCAGGGATCTTTTCTTTCTTTTTTTTTTTTTTTTTCAGTTGACTGGACAATTGCTGTATATCTTTTGTCTGATCACAGTGGCTCCTCTTGGCACATTTATGTGAGATATGGGTCATTCATTGGTTGGCCCAACCTTGTATCTGTTGTCTAAAAAGTGGGTTTGGTAATTGGGTGCGCCACACATTTTGTGGAAATGGACTGTTACAACACTTCAATGTGCTTATGTGACCCACTTGATGACCAGATTGGCCTGATTTTTGAGCAATGGCACATAGATGGTGGGGCCAGCCTAACGAATGACCTGTATGCAGAACTCGGGCGGACCATGATTTGTAACTTACCTATAAAAAATGGTTAGCTTATCAGGTGGGCCATGCATTTTTTTTTTTTAATTTTTTTAATGGGCTGTTAAAAAACCAACATACATGCATGCCCCCACCTGATGACTGAATTGGACAGATTTTGGAGCTACAAGTAGTGAGGCCACCGGTGGTGAATGACTTAAAACACATGCGTGGGGAGAGCAGCAGGAAACTATGTATGTTCAATTTGTAGTCCTTGTCTTTGTAGCACTTCATTTTCTTCTGTAAAAAAAATAATTCCAGATTGAAGATCAGATTCTAACACTGCTATTAGTTATCCAGTGAAGCAACGGGCTTTTCTACCAAAACTAAAAAAAGAACACCTAAAATTTCAGGTAAAATTACAAGATCTTAATAACTTTGGGCCTATAAATTGGATTGTTTGGTGAGGAGCCTATCATCATTATCATCATCTCAGCCTTATATCCCAACTAATCGGGGAGGTAGCTTGCCCCTGCGACAACCTGTCATAGGAAGTTCTTGTGCTCAAAAGCTAGGTTGGGCTCACCATGATGTTTGTGAGAAATCCACCCCTGTCCATCTGTTTTTCTAGCGCCAAAAAATGAGGCATATCCAAAATTCAAGTGGGCCGCACGATAGGAAACAGTGAGGATTTAAGGTCCACCATTGAAACATTCGTGGGCCCAACAGAAGTTTTGTATCAGGTTAATATTTGTGTTTTCAGTTCATCCAGTAAGAATGACATTATGAACAGTTTGGATGATATAAACATCACGGTGGACCCCAAGGAGGTTTCAATGGTAGGCATTTCTCTACCCACTTTTTCCTATCGTGTGGCCCACTTGAAATTTTTCAGTAAAACTTTAGGAGAAGCTAAAATACACATTTGCATATTTAGGAGTAAAAAAATCGCAAAAAGAATGCATACATAATAAGTTTTCATTTAATGAGGGGCTAAAAGCCTGTGCTGTCGTAAGAAACCAATCCAACCATCCCATCTATCCATCCAATCATCCCATTTATCCATCCAACCATCCAACCTTCCTTCCAAACATCCGTCGATATTTCAGAATATCGATGACACATGACATTTCGCCGAGAAATCGTCGACAACTGTAAAGAAAATGAAAGAAATCGTCAACAACTGAAAAGAAAATGAAAGATTGTGGTCTCGATATCAACCATGTTGCAATAATGATAATATTGCACTATGATCAGTATTATTGTTGACCATTTGAACACTTTATACAACCATGTGCCCATAAAAAAATTGAAATGGAACTTTCAATAAACAATTTTTTTATGATATCGATACATTGGTGATAATATTGAAATATCATCAATACACTAGCAATACAAGCGGCAATTGGAATTTATACGGTAAAAAATATTGGCGATATTGATAGTTCGATACATTAGTGATACAAGCGACACTTGGAATTTACACAGTTGAAAATATTGGCGATACTTAGCGATACATCGTCGATACCTGGAATTTCTGAGAGTACGAGTGTTATCGGTATCGCTGCCGTTGTTATTGGTATCGCCGAGATGGAGATTTGGATAACATCGGGGATATTTCAATAATATCGGGATACTCCGAACAACGCATTTGATGGTGTTTAGATTTGGCAGCCTTGTACTCACGTGTGGGCTTAGCAAACCTCTTGTTCAAAACGTTTGTCCAAAGGTCTGATGCAGCAAGGATCCAGGCGGGTGTTAGCTGTTAGTACTCTAACACTTAGCCTTCTAGGAAGACCATCTTGGTAAAATTCAACTGGATAGTTTTGAACTTTGGGTTTGGCTGGTTGAAAGGGGATTATGGCAAAATCAGGTTTATTGAAATCTCATTGCTTCAGAATCCTATGAAAATCAGATATTCTTGGATACCTGATGGCACAATAAAGGTTAAAATCCTCCTGTCGAGGAGATCTATTCGACACGGTCCATCCAAGGTGGGATGTGAAAAAGAAGCAGCGATCTGGATTTGTAATCAGAGCTGAAACCCGCGAGATCTATGCAAAGTGTGGAATCAGTTTTCAGAGTCAGGTAGTAGGAAGCACTTGGTAGGGTGCTAGGTTCTCATAGATTTGAAGCATGGCCCACTTGTCAATTTTCATAATTAAAAGCCTGGATGCATTGTCCGAGGGCTCGGATCACATGCCCTATAGGTGCTACATAATGCTTGCCTACTTAGTTGCTACTACCCAACTCCGAAAACTGACTCCGAAAGGGACCTCACAAAACAAATATTGCTGCCCAATCAAGTTAGTTCACATTTTGGTGTTAATACTTTTGGCATTGAAATCAATATTTTATATCAATGGACGCATGTTACCCTTTTGCTTTCTCAATCAAATAAAAGATATTTTTTTAAAAAATATTTTTGCATGAAAAATCCTATTTATTTCGTTTGCTAATAAAAGTTGAGAACATGTGGTCTTCTAAATGCTATTTATTGTCTTTTTCCTAACAATGAAGGGGCTAAAAAAGGTCTCTCCTCCCTCTCTCTATCTTGTAGAAAATTTGTTCAGGCAAGGCCTCTAGAACCTTGTTTCTGTCATGATTCAATTGGATGGCACCAAAGAAACCCGTCTTCTCATTGCCCATTGTGAGTGCATACTTCTCCTTTTCTCTCTGAAACAATCAAATTTATTTCATGTTTTCTTATTTTGAAGAAATGCTAGAGTTTTCATGGTGTTTGTGGTATAAGAAATTCAGTGATCTATGAAGCTTTTTCATTTGCTCTTATTTTCATTTGGTTTTTTGACCTTAAGCCATTGCAAGAAAATTTCTGATGCACAAGCCACAGGATTCAGATCTAGAAGTGTTGAAGTCTGGCTCCAAATGTCTCTGATGTGGTTCCGATCATTCAGTAAACTGTAATAGTCTAACAGCTGCCAAAAGAAAAAAAAAAAAGACTGGGAGTGAAACAGTCCACAAGCCTAAACTGCAGTGTTTGCATCAAATCCCCACTATTCTACTACCAACTAGCCACACGCACTAAGAAAACTTTTTCTTTTCCTCAAATGATCATCATAACATACATCTCTCGCTGTAGGCCTTTTATAGACAGGTTACAAATAAATCTAAGAAATCTAGAAGATTTGGCCTGCCTTTTATGGACAGGTTACAAATAATTCTAAGAAATTTAAAAGATGTGGCCTTTTTGCTATTTTTAAACGAATCCGGATCCTCTGTTGGCTGCAAACAGGAAATCCCTGTTTGCAGCCTTTTTATTGCTCCACGTCATCACATATGTTTGCAACCACATCACACCCTCAGTGCAACCTGATCACACCTCAGTGCAACCTGATCACATTGACGTCATGCAGTGTGACGTGGACCAATGAAAAGGCTGGAAACAGGGATATGCTGTTTTGCAGCCAACAGAAGATCTGGACTCTTTTTAAACTTATGACGTAACATAATAAAATAAGTGGCGCCTATCCAAAAAATAAAAAAAATCAAATAAGTGGTTGACACTTGTATTCCTAAATCTAAAGGGGAACTTAACAGATTATACTTAAAATCTCTAAAATCATTTCCATGTCTTGCTTATAGACTTTAATACAACTGCATAGCCTTGTGGGGCCCATGGTTCACATGTATAAGTATAAACAAGGCCTTCCTATGAACCATATGATTTATGTACATCTGAAAAATCAAGGAACATCACATGGTCGATGTTTGGAATAATCTGTGAACCATCAGATGGGTCTTGTGGAGCGCATAGTCCTTTGGGTCACATATCAACCTTGGTCTGTCACATGAATTGATCCATTAGGGCCATCCAATTGGGTGTATTGGCTCCATACAGACTACACCTTAATCAGGCCGATCAAGCTCAATCATCAGACCAATCTGGATTGTTGATGTGGTCCAAATCGACAATCTAGATGGTGGGATCTCTAATCAATATCTAGATCTTCAACCTGGTTGGTTGTATCTTTAATTAGGATCCTCAAATGGGCCTAATCTGGGCTTGATTAGGGATTGTTGTAGAATAAAGTTGGTCGTCGTGGAGGTGTACAAGACTTGTGACTAGCGAGCGACTTTTTGTAAAGTCGCGACCAGACCATCTGGTTGGCAAGTCCTCCCACTCATATCTCGTATACCGCCTCAGATCTGCGACCGCCTATACGTGCCCGTTATGCGAGCAGCTCTGCTCCTTGTCGTTAAACAAGGCCATCTACGAATGCGAGCAGCTCTGCTCTTTGTTCGTTAAACAAGGCCATCTACGAACGCGAGCAGCTCTGCTCGCGGGTTATTGGTTTGTTGTGGACATCCCTCGTCTCATAGTACCAGCAGCCTATATAGGCCGGTTTTGGCTTGTTTTTATTCGTAGCTTCGAACCATGGGGGATCTTCATCAAGAGACGTAATCGGCTAGACGTCTAGAATGATTGGGCCATCTCCTTTAACAGATTATCAACAAGATAAGAACCTTATCCCATGAAATCAGCAGCGATCTTAACGGCTTGCGTAACAGGCTGGATCACCCCGATCTCCATAAAGAGATGGCTCCACAGATGATAAAGGTACTAAATCTCTAAGCTCATGTTTCACACTTCATCTTACTATCAAGTCACCTTTGACTTAAGCTTCGAAGGGCCAACGGCCAAGCGCCGACCACCCTTAGTTTTCTTCTTTGGCTTTCAGGTTTGGAGGGGAGCTCACTTTGAGAAGGGCGTAAGCTTGGGAGGGACCTGTTACCAGAATCTGACGTTAACAGATTGGTGCCGTCTGTGGGATCGAGTATTCAATTCGTTCTCATCACCGATTATCACCTCCCACTATGCCTCCTAAGAAGACAACTCATCCCTCTACCTCAAGGCAGACGTTACCACCGCCAGACATCCCTGAGCCAACTCCCAGCCTCCCTCAGGCTGCTTCGACACGGATTCCTTCGGCGGAGCCCAGCCAACCTGTGCAAAATCCATTCCAAGAAATATCCGGTGGCTTCAATGGTGTTATGCGCTTCGTTGGGGATACACTCCTCACCCTCAAAGCTGAACTTAAAACCCTATCCAATCGGTTTGATCAGCATTTCCCCAAATCGCAGCAACCTCCATAAGAACCGCCATTACAATTTGCACCGGCAGCTTCTAGACACTCTCTAGATGAACCACAAGCTCAGGTCAACCCTCCTTCAAACCCTATTCCTCGTGGCAACCAAGTTCTTAATCAGTGCCCACAATCTATCCGCTCCAGCGTTTCCTGACAACGTCAGCCTGAAGAACAACTCGATGACGAAACATCCAGTTATGCTTTGCCTTGGGAAGGGGATCTCAGGAAAATCGCGGATCGTTTCGCTGATATCGAACCACGATATTAGTTTAATCTCCCGACATCCACTTTGGCGACAATTTGACGATCTGAACCTCCTTTTACTTGCGAAGTGGTGGAGGCTCTTCTACCTAAGAAATATCGAACGCCTAGCATTGTTTCATACACTGGTATCGGTGACCCCCTTGAGCATCTAGAGACGTATAGATCCCTCATGGAGCTGGAAGGATAAAGCTCCGAAATCATGTGTAGAGCCTTCTCTTTAACTCTGAAGGACGCAACACGTACTTGGTTTCGTGGTCTAAAGCCTCGATCCATCGAATCCTTCTCTCAGTTATCAGATCTCTTTCTTTTTCAGTTTATGGGGAGCATCCGTATCAAAAAACCTGCATCTCATCTATCAGATTTAAAGCAGTAGCATGGAGAGACGATCAAAGAATTCACCGTTCGATTCACGGCGGAAGTAGTCCAAACCGAAGGTTATATTGAAGACAAGGGGCTCACCGCCCTTATAGCGGGCATTACAAGCGAAAGATTTCGATTCGCCTTGGATAAAACCCTCCTAAGACGATAATCGAGTTCCAAGCCAAGGCTAAAAAATACATAAACGCTGAAGAAGTAGCCCTAGCTCACTATGGTGTTCAAGGAAAAAAGCGAAAGGCTGAAGATATCTCTCCAACAGATAAGAAATACCGACGTGACCGACGTGATCGTTCCCCAAGGAAGACTTATTCTGGAAAATATCGCAATTATACACCTCTCAATTGATCTCCTGAAAAGGTATTGATGGAGATCAAACACAAGTATATCAAGTGACCCCCAAGGATCAAGTCGGATCCCGAAAAAAGAGACAAAAGGAAGTTTTGCTACTCCATAAAGATCACGGCCATAACACCCAAGATTGTATATCTCTTAAAGACCAGATCGAAGCTCTTATTCGAAAGGGGCACTTCCGAGATTATGTCGCACGACCAGATCGTTTGCCCAAACAATCTGGTACACCAGCATGTCGCGATCACCAGGACCAGAGGAAGAAATCACCGCAACGCCGTCCTTCTCAAGAGGATACCGAGCCAACAGGCGAAATTCGAACCATTGCAGGAGGCCCGGCTTGTGGAGGAGACTCATGAGCCTCAAGGAAAGCGTACACTCGAAAGGCGAGCTAGAAGCCCCAATATGTTCATTGGGTAGAGTAATCATCCAGTCCGACAAATTTGAATCATCAGCAAATTTCCTTCTCTCATGCGGATGCCGAAGGACTCCATTTCCCTCATGAAGATTCCATCGTAGTAACGTTAAAGGTATTGAATTATTTAACCCATCATATTATGTTGGATACAGGTAGTTCTACAGATGTCCTTTATCTTGAAGCTTTCAACAAGATGACTCTCGCCAGGAACCTACTCAGGCCTGTGTCGACCCCCCTTGTCGGTTTTGGAGGTTAAGTAGTGACGCCAGAGGGAAGTATCAACCTTCCTATCACATTCGGAGAAGCTCCAGCCAAAGTCATTGTTTTCATCAATTTCCTTGTGGTCGATTGAAAATCGGCATACAATGTCATCTTGGGCCGACCCTCGCTCACTAAGATAGGAGTAACTCTTCACCCTCTCTACTTATGCATCAAGTTCCCCACTTCGAACGGAGTGGGAGTGGTTCGAGGAAATCAAAAGGAGGCTTGAGCATGTTATGAAATGGCAGTATAAGATCGAAAGAGTATCCAGGCAGCTCCTATAATAATGATTTCAGGAGATTCAACAAGTTCCCCCACAACAACAAACCTGGACCCGAGGGAAAATACATACCAGGCAGGAGCACCTGGAGAAGAAACGATCGAAATTCAATTGTCTAACGACGATCCTTCCAAAAAGGTCCATATTGGGTCATCTCTGAGTAACGCTTTTCGGATTCATTTGATCAACTTCTTGGTCGAATACCAAGATGTATTCGCCTGGTCTCATAAAGACTTGCCAGGTATCGACCCCAATGTTGTAGTTCATCGCCTGAATGTAGACCCAAAATTTAAACCTATCCATCGACGTCGACGAGCTTTCACAGCTGAAAGGCGGATGGTGATTAAAGCCGAGGTTGAAAAATTATTGGCCGTCAACTTCGTCGAAGAGGTCGACTACTCAGAGTGGGTCGCGAACGTCGTTCTCGTGCGCAAGGCGAACGGCAAGTGGAGGATGTGCGTAGATTATTCCGATCTAAACAAGGCGTGTCCGAAGGACAGCTTCTCGACTCCCCACGTCGACCAACTAGTCGATTCAACAGCAGGACATGCCCTGCTCAGCTTTATGGATGCTTATTCTGATTACAATCAAATTATGATGCATCCACCTGATCGCCAAAATACTGCCTTTATCACCGATCGAGGTTTATACTGTTATAAGGTGATGCCTTTTGGTCTAAAGAATGCAGGGGCCACCTATCAGCGCCTAGTCAATAAAATGTTTGCCACACAAATTGATAGAAATATGGAAGTGTACGTCGACGACATGCTTGTGAAAAGCGTTGTGGCCAGTGATCATCTCGCAGATCTCCGAGAAGCTTTCGATCTAATGACGAAATATCAGATGAAGTTAAATGCAGAAAAAATGTGCTTTTGGAGTCTCTGCTGAAAAATTTCTCGGGTTCATGGTTGGTCAACGAGGGATTAAGCAAATCCTGAGAATATTAAGGCCTTAGTTGAAATGCAATCTCTGTCCACTATTAAAGAAGTTCAACAATTAGCTGGTCGAATCGCATCGTTAAACAGGTTTATCTCACGTGCCTCTGATAAGTGTCTTCCCTTCTTCAAGCTCCTACGTACAACTGCGAAAACCAACTGGGTATGGACTCAACTATGTGAGGAGGCATTTCAACAACCGAAGCAGTATACGAGCACACCTCCTATATTATCCAAGTCTGTTCCACATGAGCAGCTTTTTCTTTATTTATTTGTATCTTCCATGGCCATTAGCGCCGGATTAATAAGAGAAGACTCCAGGATACAGAGGCCCGTTTATTATATTAGTTGAGCAATGGTAGATGCTGAAACTTGATACTCCGACATGGAAAAACTTGTTCTAGCTTTAGTAACTGCGGCTCGGAAACTATGGCCTTATTTTCAAGCCCATCCTATAATGGTTCCTATGAATCATCCTTTAAGGCAGGTCCTCCAAAAACCCGAAGTATCCGGACAATTAACTAAATGGGCGATTGAGCTTGGAGAACACGATATTACCTTCTGCTCATGAACTGCTGTAAAAGCCCAAGTCGTGGCCGATTTCATTGTCGAATTCACATATTCGACCCCCACTACTCCTGTCTCCAGTAACGATCCAATGATCAGCGAGCAGCCGACCTGGTCCCTATACGTAGACGGATCGTCGTGTTCCTCTGGTAGTGGAGCTGGTTTGATCTTGATAGCTCCCGACGAGTCACAATTTCAATATGCTTTGCGCTTCGACTTTCATGCCTTTAATAATGAAGCGGAATACGAAGCCTTAATCGCTTGTCTCGAAATAGCAAATATACTCAAGATAACAAATCTGCTCATTCACAGCGACTCCCAGCTGGTCTTCAATCAAGTACTCAACGAATTCGAGGCGAAAGAGGAACGGATGACCCTATACAAATCACGAGTACTCATCTTGCTCGCTAATTTGAACAAATATAAAATAATTCATATCTCTCGCGAAGAGAACAAGCTCGCAGAGTCTCTCGCCAAGTTAGCTTCCGCTCCGGAGTCCGATTTGACACGAGCAGTTCCTATCGAGCACCTTTCCACACCGAGTATCGATCTAATCGCCCCAAAACTAGTCACTACGCTATAGTTATCTCCGTGCTGGATGGATCACATCATCCTTTACCTTAAGAACGGACAACTCCCAGATGATAAGAAATCTGTGCGACAAATTCGCTACCGTGCTGCCAGGTATATTTTACAAAACGATAAATTGTTGCGTAAGAGTTTTACTTTACCGTATTTAAGGTGTCTCCATCCAGAAGAGGCACACTGTGTTATAGATGAAATACACCAGGGGACATGCGGTAATCACGCCAAAGGACGATCTCTAGCATACAAAGCAATAAGGCAAGGGTACTATTGGCCCACTATGAAAGCCGGCGCTATTGAATTCTCCAAGAAATGTGATAAATGTCAGCTTTACTCTCCAGTCCCTCATTTACCATCCGAACAAATGACGCCGATGGACGGCCCCTGGCCTTTTGCTCAATAGGGAATTGATATAATCGGACCATTGCCTATCGGGAAAGGCCAGAACAGGTTCGCAATTGTAGCAGTCGATTACTTTACCAAATGGGTCGAGGCGGAACCTCTAGCCACAATCACTGAAAAGTAAACTACTAAATTCATATGGAGAAACATTATTTGCCGTTATGGACTCCCCCACACCATAATTTCTGATAATGGAAGACAGTTTGATAACGCTGCGTTCTCTGAGTTTTGCGAAAAGTGGAAAATACGTAATCTTCGGACTTTCCCGTATCATCCTTAAGCTAATGGTCAGGTAGAGGCGGTTAACAAAATTATCAAACACCACTTGAAGACTAAGCTCGATGAGTGTAAGGGTATATGGCCAGAACTCTGGCCAGAAGTTTTATGGGCTTACAGGACAACAACTCGTAATTCAACAGGAGAAACACCCTTCTCATTAGCGTTCGGCACCGAAGCAGTCGTCCCAATAGAAGTCGAGATACCAACTCACCGAGTGGAAAACTACGAGGTGGCTCGCAGTGAGGAAGGTTTAAAACTCCACCTTGATCTTCTAGAAGAGAAAAGGGATACAGCTCGTCTTTGAGTAGCAGCTTATCAACAACGAATAACTTACTATCATAATTCGAAGGTTAAAACCAGAGCTTTTCAGCTCGACGATTTGGTGCTTCGGCAAAATATCGGAACGACCACTCGGTCGCTGGATCCTAACTGGGAAGGCCCCATATCGAGTCATCAAGGTCGTTTGATCAGGGACTTACTATCTCGAAGACATGCGAGGAAGACCCCTACGTCGCCCCTGGCACAGTGAAGCATTTACTTCGGTATTTTCCGTAAATTAATGTACATGCCAGACCATATCCAAATAAAGATAGTTTCTTTTGATCTCAGCTTATCAACTGCGGAATCCATTAACTTGGTCGCTACTCCACTTGTTGGACCTGAATAGCCCTGAAGAGAATATAATCCTTCTCTTGACTAAGTCTTCTGCTCTCAGCAGAGCCAAAGACTCAATTGATAGGTCAACCTATCTCCAAGCGGACACGGTTACTAAGACCTCTCTAATTGAGCTCGATTCGTTTTCATGAGTCGAGTGAAGCATCCGACGATTATGAATTCATTCCCATAAATCAAAGAAGAGATAACAGAAGAGATAACAAAACATCTTTTCATTCAAATAATCTCTTGCATTACAAAAAAGGGGAAGACACATCTCTTTTAAAAAAAGAGAAGGGAAAAGCAGCTCGCAGTCGCTCATTCGTCGTCTGGAGGAGCTTCTCAGCTTTCTGCCTCAGGTCCCGCCTTAGGGATTCCTGTAGCTTTAGTAGCCTCTGTGACTTCATTTTTAGCCGTTGCTCTTTCTTTAGCGGCGACGACGGCAGCAACTCCATCAAATTCCTCCATGTTGAACGATGGAGAAATTCGTTGCATAACTCTGACCGCGAAATCACGACCAGCGACGTATGCTTCAGACCGCCCGTCTTCATAGAGCTGTGAAGTCCGGAACTCCAGGACTGCGCGAGGACCCTTTTTGGACACCATCTTGACATAAGTTGTCCTCTCTTCATCCCAGTGAATGGAGTCATCCTTCAGCTGGGCAAGGGTCTTCTTCTCCATCTCTAAGCCTTCCACGGCCTCCTTGAGGTGTGCTTTGCATTCTCCGAGCTGCTCTTCGAGAGAGACCTTATCCTGACGGAAGATCTCTCTCCTTCTCGGTCTTCTCCTTTATTTCTGAAAGTCTCGCAAAATTAAGATCCAATGACTGATACCGTTCAGTCAATGCTTGGATCTTGCCAATGAGGATCTTCTTCTCCTCATTCAGCTTGGCGATTAGGGCTTCGTGGGACTTTATTAAACGATCCCTCCCCAGGATCTCGCCTTCCATCGCTAGTCTCTTCTTTTCTCATTCATCGATAATGTGTTGAGCATCATTGATATCGCGCCCCGTCCGCAGAGTGAGATCTAAACCCTGCTCGAGAACAAAGGAAACTGTCATTAAAGGTATAAATCCTTTGAAAAACACCAACGAACATGACGACGAGTTTACCTGGATCAGCCTCACTCCAATATCTGTGGAGAGACTCTCTGGACTGGGCTCCGGGAGAGCCCTAAAAGAGCTGGGGGTTAATATTTTCAAAAATAAACTTGCATATTGGATGCAAGTGAGCAAGGATGGTGTAAACCCCAGACCCCGAAGGCTGAGCTACAACCATTTTAGAAATGCTCGAGTCGCAAGCAGCAGAAGCCTCGCGTTCGCGAGTAGGCATTGGCTCTAGAGCAGGAGCCAATTCGCAAGCTGCACCAGGCTCGCGACCCACAATTGAAGGGCGACTTGGCCCCACCTCGTCGCCTTTCGGAGAGTTATCTATTATGTCTATTACCGGCTGGTCGCGAGGACCAGCCGGAGGAGTCGCGGCCGCTGGGGGAGGATCTTGAGGTTGTGACTTGCTGAGTAGGTTCATCTGCTCGCGCGTGCGTGCTGGAGGGACCAGCTGTTGTCTTTTTCTGCCTCTTCGAAGCAGCGCCTTTTATATGGGGTAGCACTCCCAACGCTCCCCTCTTGTCTCCTACATTCACCATCGCTTTCTCCCAAGGGATAAGACCAGCAGCAGAAAGACAAAGAAGCGAGAGGGTGACGTTGACGTTCTGGGCGTCCTCTGAAAACTTGTAGATCTTGACGATTTTTTCGTTAAGTCCTTGCAAGCTGGGTTTCTTCCTAATAGGAACGCCTGCAAGATACAAGTAAGATCAAGTCAGTTAGTAACAGAGACTAAATCCTGCTTATCTTTAAATGGAGGAGTAAAAATCAACCCACTTTCGCAAAAGAAGCGGCTGACATTGTGCCCTCTGGGGTTGGATCCCACATCAGACTCCCAAGTACTAGAGGCGTAAAACCATTTCCTCCTCCATCGGGGATAATTTGAAGTGTGATTCTCTATAATGAAGTTATCTCGGTGCCAGAAGTAGAGATAGTACCAACCCTTACTAGACGGGGCTTGTTTCAGTTGGTACATCCTCAGAAACTCATCAGCAGTCAGGTCTTCATTCCCCGCTTGCTTCCAGAGGACATAAGCACTCAACATGACCCTCCAGCCATTCACAATAAGTTGACTGGGGGCAATCTTGTAAATTCGTAGAACGCTCCGGATAAAAGGATGGAGGGGGAGATGCACACCGAGTCGGAAAAAATATTCGTATATGGCGACACAACCCGGCGGTGGAGAATTGTAACGCCTCGAATTTACCGTAATTATTTTAAAATTTTCTGAAATTTATTTCTATTTTTTTTATTATTAAATACCGGCCATTGATATTAAAATTCAAATAACGGGACATCCGTAGGAGATCATATGGAGTACCCTTTATTAAAGTTGCTTAGAATGACCTCATTAACAATGTAGAAGAGTTAGATTTCGTTAAACTCGAATATTTGCAAAAATTACAAAAATGCCATTAGTTAAACTTAAGTTAAGATGCCATTTTTAAGTATTATAGTTTTTGACGATCACTTTCACGCAAAATCCTGGATTTGAGCTTTTGGGCACATATTAACGATACACATCAAATTTCAGCCATTAAATCATAGTAGAAGTGGTCCAATTGTCAAATCGGCCCTTAACCCTTGTTTTTCATGTCCATCGAGTGAGGAAAGTAGATGGTTAGTCGTAGTCGAATATTTCTCTTCATATGAATGACTTGGATCGTCTTTATCATGGACCAATAATATGATTTGATTGCTTCACATTGATAAGCCTCTTTCTTATGCGCAAAGTTATCCCGTTCTAGAAATTAACGAGTTACCAACTCTTCTTAAATTTGAACAGTTTCAATTTACCCACTTCTCACCATCAATCGCTTCTCAAATTTGGACCACCCATTATACTCATATGACTACGAGTTTACACAAAATTTGGACCCCGATCTACAATCCTACACCGTTGAACTACAAAGCCAGCCCCTTCCTTTTCCGCCAAAAGTTGGAATTTCAGATCTAAGCATTCCTCACCATCAATCAACCACTAAACTTTGTACAATTGTTTGCCTATCATGACTACATATTTTTTCAAAAATTTGGGCCCTGATCATCAAGCGTAGACCGTTAATTGAGATATAGCCAATTTTAGCACCCATTAGGCCATTTTTAAGGATCGGCCAATCTAGAATGTGGATCATCAAGAAATTTACGTATTCTGACTCTACTATTCGAGCTTGATAAGATGAAATGATTGGAATTGATCAAAGATCATCCGAATATTAAGATTTGAGAAACCCACCTCGAGAGGTTGTTCTACAAGACCCCGCGTGCACATCCCTCTCCATATTTCTACTACGCACCTCCAAACCCTAATTCCAACCCTACCTCTATATATAGGGCCCCTCTTAGCCAAAGGTGACCCTCACCCACGAATTTGAGAGAGAGAGAGAGAGAGAGAGAGAGAGAGAGAGGAGTACCATCTTGCTATTATTTCATCATTTTATATCTCTAATAAGTCGAAGATCATAAGGTGAGAACTCCTTTAAGATTGGATTAATAATTTCATGTTTTGTAGGTTGATAATTCTTATGTGTTTTTTTTTTGTTTACATGTGTTTATTTATTGTCTCCTTAGTTAGCTATATATGAATACTTTTAGATACTTTTTTTCCATCTCATGGTGATGAGGATATTCATTGGACTTAGAGAACTAGTAAGGAATAGAATTATGTTTGTTGCACATATGAGATTTGTGTAACCATCTTTAAAGGGACCACCTTTCTTTCTATACTGTATAAAGAATAGTTGCGATTGTCTAATGGAGATTCTTATATTGCTATATATATTCCTTTTATATATATGGATGGACCCTGATCTGTGGTGATGAATATCGGAACACCTGGTTAAGAGGTTGCCCTAACCTGAGACGATGCTTTTAGCTTGTCCGGTTAAGTGGCCACCCTGATCTGTGGTGGTGGTATCAAGATCGCCCGATTAAGTGGTTGTTAAATCCATTTATTACTACTACTATATTTATTATTATTATTATTATTCCTAAAGTTGTTAAGGATCTCCATAAGACGATAGTTGAGTATGGTTGTTATGAAGCTTAGTAGTACGGGCTGCCATCCTGGGACGTGATGTGTCGGTTACGACTATTTTGATGAGTGATGACCCATAAGGAAGGATGTGGTGGTACCAAAGGTTGGTTAGACAATAAGTGGCTTGGTGTAAATTGGTAATAATAATAAAGAATGGCTAATTCATGCATGCACGTGGCTCCATGTGGGTGTATGAAATTGAGAATAGGCTAGAGCGTCCTACTTCTCTCATACATTGTCACGTGTGGATTTGGGCTATGAGCGTCCCGTTTCTCACGTGGTCGGGCAAAATTATGGGCTTGCGTGTCCCAAAACCCCTGGCGGCATGTCTAAGGATTCCTACGCTGGGTCATGCATTATCATGCATTGCATTAAGAAAGAGTAATGGATGTTTTGTTATGATTTTTATGCGATTATTATTTCTAACCTTAAAGTAGTTCTTCACTATGCCGCTTTTGACGGTGTTTTGTGGAAATAATTTAGAACATGTAGGTAACGATCCTCAGGAGCCCGAGCCTCAAGGAGACGATTATGATGGCTCGTGGGAGCAGATGGTGGAAGACGAGACCGCATAATCATTCATAGTTCTAGCATTTATTTAGTATTTGAAATTGTAATAAGTCCCAATGGGAGGACGTAGTTATGAACATGGTGTTTTATTGAATGATGGTTACATGGTTTGATGATTTAGTTTAGTTAATGAAATAATATATAAGTTTGGTTTCACCGTCTTGCTCATGATTTTCCAAATAGTATGAAATGTGCATGTTTGTGTGAAAATTATGTAAGGGGTATAACCCTCACACATTCCAAATAACCTTGGGAATTCGGCCGTCGTGATGTACACGGGAGCCGAAATCTTGGGGTGTTACAAGAATCGACGGTTTCTCCCTTTCCGGGCAGTCTGAGAATGACGGAGTCAGAAATCCAGTATCTTTCCCGCAAGCTTGTAAGCTGTTCCTCTGTCATTATCGATGGATAACCAGGGGCAGAATATCTTCCCACTGGCACTCTGGTGTTATTCAATTCAGACGAATCGGGAGTTTCATCTCCCAAAGGAACGACCTCCTCATCAGAGTTCCCTATCATAGTGGAAAGGTAGAAGAAAAGAAGGAAAAAGAAGAAGAAATACTTCTGCAGAGAGGTCACGCCTGGAAGAAGGAAAGGAATTTTGAATATCTCCAGCAAACTTCGAAATGAACAAATCACCGTAGACTCCGATATTTATAGGTAATAATTTCATTTGGATTTGGGCGACACGTGGCGACCTTTCGTTTGGCACGACAGTCGAACGGGCACGAGCATTAGCTCTTGGGATACGTGGCGGGCGTTGCTTCATTTCTATTAGTCGAAAAGCTGCGGAAAGCTGACGCTCTCATAAATGTGGGCTCAGACAGGTATGGCTTCTCCTTCGAAGGCGGTTACATATATAGACAAGTCCTTTGCGTGGCTCCACAAAGCTAAGGACTTGGGGGGCATCTGTTGTAGAATAAAGTTGGTCGTCGTGGAGGTGTACAAGACTTGTGACCAGCGAGCGGCTTTTTGTAAAGTCATGACCAGACCATCTGGTTGGCGAGTCCTCCCGCTCACATCCCATATACCGCCTCAGATCTGCGACCGCCTATACGTGCCCGTTATGCGAGCAGCTCTGCTCTTGGTCGAAACAAGGCTATCTACGAATGCGAGCATCTCTGCTCTTGGTCGTTAAATAAGGCCATCTATGAAACTCTGCTCGCGGGTTATTGGTTTGTTGGGGACATTCCTCGTCTCATAGTACCAACAACCCATATAGGCCGGTTTTGGCTTGTTTCTATTCGTAGCTCCGAACCATGGGGGATCTCCATCAAGAGACATAATTAGCTAGACGTCTAGAATGATTGGGCCATCTCTCTTAACAGATTATTGACAAGATAAGAACCTTATCCCATGAAATCAGCAGCCATCTTAACGGCTTGCGTAACAGGCTGGATCACCCCGATCTCTATAAAGAGATGGCTCCACAGATGATAAAGGTACTAAATCTCTAAGCTCATGTTTCACACTTCATCTTACTATCAAGTCACCTCTGACTTAAGCTTCGAAGGGCCAACGGCCAAGCGCCGGCCACCCTTAGTTTTCTTCTTTGGCTTTCAGGTTTGGAGGGGAACTCACTTCGAGAAGGGCGTAAGCTTGGGAGGGACCTATTACCAGAATCTGATGTGAACAGGGATCTAATGACCGGATCTTTAATCTTCCATTCTGTATGGCTTGGATGCATCTTATAATTGAAGTATTGAACCACATGGCTCTGGATGTATCCACTAACTTCTAATAGAACACGTCCTCTAGTTCAGAGCCAATACCACGTTATCACAGATTCACAATGATTTGCCTTTGTAATGCGCCTTCTTTTGCTTTGGTGGTAGTTGATGGTGAAAATCTACACGTTGGCTCGTCATCTCGTGTGTAGGATGGTGCTGTGGATCATGCCATCCCTTCTTTCACTTCTTAGCAGTCCTTGATGCCATGGGTGTCTACCTCCACTTCTTTTGCAATAGTGGATTTGTTGTCTTTGAATGTTGATTGTCGATTATGGATTTTTTTTTGTTCCCTTTGATCAGTTCCCGGGTGTCGCAATGTCGTCAAGTTTGTTGTTGGCTTCTGATCTGTGCTCTTTGATCATGGTTGTGATGGCATTGGGGTGTTGATTGCCATGGAGCTGGCCAATATGATAGTGAAGTGGTCCATATTTATTTGTATCTGCCAATCAATTGGTCCCTTCAGCTTTGTCATCCATTAACTGGTTTTCTAGTTTAGTAGGAATTCCTTTGATATGGTCATTGATCCAATAATAAATCCATTTAATGGATCCACCGGGCAATCTAATGGCAGGTTCCTGATTATCATCACCTTGGATTGAGACATTTTTCGCTAGGAACCTCCTCAGGAGTTCTAGGTGTTGCTTCCTTAGTTTCCATTGCTTCCTTTTGTTCTTTGTCAATTCTAACTTGTCTTCTTTTGAAGATTTGGAGGGTGACCATAGCTCTTCAGACATCGACTTAATGGTGAATCATTTTCCATCCTTCATGAACTTGTAGAGATTCTTGTTCTTATCATTGATGGTGATGAGGACATCAGATCCTTCGAGTAGGGCTGTAAATGGGTTAGCGGACCCGATGGGGTACTCGGGCCCAACCCATTTAGACCTGACCCAGACTCGACCCATTTGTTAAATGGTATGGGTCTGGGTCCAAGAACAGACCCAGTTGCTAAACGGGTCTGGGTCTAGTTTCCTTTATATTAGGCCCGACCCGACTCGACTCGACCCGAACCCATTTAGTAAGTGGGCGGGTTTGGTCTATGTTTCAAGGGACCCGTCCAGCCCAGACCCGTCTAGACCTGGTTTTAAGCCTTGTAAAATGCTTGCATACTTGATCCAGACCCGAACCCATTAGACCCGACCCATTTATAAATGGGTCTGGGTGGATCTCCCTCTACTAGACTCGGACCCATTTATAAATGGGTCTGATGGGTTGACTCGGACTCGCCCATTTAGTAAAAGGGTCTGGGTCCATTTTAGACCCAGACCCATTTAGTAAATGGGCAGGTCTGGTTTTGGCTAAACCCGCCCCGAACCCGACCATTTACAGTCCTACCTTCAATGTATATCAACGAAGGAAGCGAGTGCCTCAAGCATCTTCATTGTGGCTAGACGACTGTTGAGGAGCATTGAAGACCCTACACGTGATTTGACACGTAGAAGACCCCACATTGGGAAGATACATGTGTAGGATGAAAGGAGACCCGACTGGAGGTCGTCAGGCGCCTGGCCGATGGTTATTGGGCGCTTGAAATTCGTCCGTTTCGAACACATACTTTCTGGACAGTTTTCACTGTCTTCGGGTGCCCGACCATGGGTCATCGGGTGCCCGACCATGGGTCATCGGGTGCCCGACCACTAGTCATCGGGCGCTCGACCAGGCGCCCGAAATTCCAATGATTTTTAGTTTAGTCGCTGGACTGTTTTGGCCCCCATCGGGCGCCCGATGATTGCGCGAATTGTTTTTTTTAGTTTCGTTTTACTTAAATTTCAAGGGTATTTTGGACTTTTCTTTCTTTGTTAGTGTCTATTTAAGGGAGTTAAGCCCTAAACACGAATTGTTGATTGATTATTGAATAAAACCTTTGGTTGCCTCCTCTCTCTTTCTCTCTTGTGGATCTTCATCTTCTTCTCCAACCTTCTCTTTTCTTCTTCCTTCCTCCTCCAACATTCTTCTAAGGTAATTTAGTTCTTCCTTCTTTCTTTTAACCCATTCCCTCACATTCTCTACAACCTAAATCTGAGATTTGATTGAAAACCTTAATCTTTCAGTTTTTCGATTCCCTAATCCGAGAAATCCTTTGATCTCCCGGACTAGTGAATCCCATTGCACGATTGGATCATAACCATGCAAGATCGGGAGGTTTTATCCCTCGCCGGATCCATTCCACGCAATACTTGAACCCCATACTACATGGTCGTGATGATGGCCCACATTATTGCATGTGTTCTTTTGATTTTCTTTGATTATGATGGTGAATGCTGAATATTTTAGTATTATTGCTTTTGTTATTCCGCTGAATTATTCATGTTCATGCACACGCATCATAATTAGGTCATCCTGCATCAGATGGCCTTTCAGTGTTGGAACTGTTTTGTGTATTGTTATCATATTTAGGGCTGTCAATGGGCTGAGCCTAGGGTTATCTTAGGCATGGATTTTGAACTTTTTGGGCCGGGCCTATTCAAAATTTTGTTTGCTAGGTCTAGGTTTAGCATGACCGGTTGGGAGCCCTAATTATATGTATCGTAGAACATGTATTATTATTAATTTATTATTATTTTTGAAGATTGAATATTATTGAAGGAAAACAAAAACAAACATAGACAACCCAAGAAGGGAAAAACAAAGATTAGAAAGGAAACAAAAAAAGAAAAGAAAAGAAAGAAAGAAAGAAAGGAAAAAGTAAAAAAGAAAAGAACAGGAAAATGAAAAAGAAACCCAAAAAAAAAACTATACAACTTGAAATAGAGGCTGCAAACGAACCTGCCAAAACCTAAGCGAACAAAATTAGCCTAATATTGTGGCAATGAGGGATTTGTCTTTGAGGAAATGGGGTTTGCGGTGAAGCACTGAAGCAGAATATAGATCAATGTGGATCAAGAAATTGTTGTAGGAAATGAGGTTTGCGGTGAATTTACTTATACAATTGTTTTGTCATAATCAGGTAGTATTCCATATTGCAAACAATCCGGTCAATCATGAGAGAACTAAACAAATGAAGTCGATGTCACGTCATACATGAGAATGTTTCTAGTGGAGAACTATCTACGCCATATGTCCGGTCTCAATCTAAACTTGCTGATATGTTTGTATTTTCTATGAGGTTCCCCTGGTATGGAGGAAAGCTTGACAATACCAACTTAGGGACAAGATCAATTGTGTGTTGAATGTCCCATATGGGTGAAAATTTATCCCATAAATCATTTGGTGGGATATCACAAGTCATGTGGGTGTCTATCATCATATCCTCACTTGTCTCTTCTTCAATTTCATTTGTGTTCACCATGGTAAGAGACAGAGATTGGGAGACTGTATCAATTACATCACACATGACACTCGGAAGTGGTGTGGTCTCAAACTCTTCGACCTTTTTATCACTAACACACACTTCGTCATCCTCAACGATGATGAGCGATGCCTTAATTTCTTCCATTTCCTCACTACTGACGTTAGGCATGTACTCTTCCACTTCATAAACATCATGTTTGGATTCTTCCAACTGGCCATTTACCAAGGTATTATCTCGCTTCCAAGGAAATATAATTGGTGTTAAACCCTCAAATTGTTCATAAGCCGAGATTTCCTTAATAATAGGTTGGACCACTTTACAAGGAGGGGACCATATTGGTTCTGTGTTTGGATGAGAAGGTGGGGCAACTCTCTTCTGACCCAAGGACTTTTCACGATAAGAGATGGGAAGATATTTTTCTTTCAAACGCTCTTTCATCTCGTCCCATTGTGAGATCAGGGCTCTCCCAACTTTATCAAGTCGTCGCTCCAAATCTGTCCAAAACGACTTGGCTTGGCCCTCCAATTTCCACTTGGCAAACCTAACTCGACGATAATTTGACATATCATACCAATAAAAAAAATAGTCCAAGTCTTTAAGCCAATCAAGGAAGGTTTGTGGGTCCATGTGACCATTAAAATTGGCCAAATCATCGGAGTTCGGCTTTCCGCTGGGTCTCGACGGCCACACGACAACACTTAATGGCCCTGAAGATCTCAAACGCCTATACTCCATTCACTACGGGAAGACTCTACGGACTGGATGACTCACAATATGAATGCGATGAATTTAGACCACATTGAACTGACACTAATTAATTCTAGATGATGCGACTCAAATACGGAAATTTTCCAAATTAGGAAACTTTCTAAAATTGGAAACTTTCTAAATCTGGAAATTCTCCAAATTAGGAAACTTTCTAAAATTGGAAACTTTCTAAATCTGGAAATTTCCTAAAACAAACCTAAAAATCAAAACCCTAATTTGATAACTCGATCTAGACACAAACCATGCAAGCCTATTCTCTGATACCAAATTTGATGCAGGACAGCCCTAAATATGATGCATGCTCATGAACACAATTATTCAGCGGAAATAAAAGCAATAATAATAATGAAATCTAGCATCAATCATCATAAACTAAGAAAATCATAAAGGAAACATGCAATGGGACGAGCCATCATCACAACCATGGAGTATGGGATTCAAGTAGCGTATAGGTTGGATCCGGCGAGGGATGGAACCTCCCGATCTTGCATGGTCATACCCAATCGATCAATGATGATCACTAGTCCGAAGAATCAGAAAGTTTCTCGGATTAGGGATTTGAGAATTTGGGGGTTTAGCGTTTAGATCGATTCTCAAGGTTTAGATCGTGGGGAATAAACAAAACAGAAGTTTAGAAGGATAATAATAGAAGATGAAATACCTGGAAGAAGTTGGAGGGGCACAAGAAGAATAGAGAAGAAGGAGATCAAGGAAGAAGAAGAAGCACCATGAGAGAGGGAAAGAGGAAGGAGGCAACCAAAGGTTTGTTATTTTTCATAAATCAACAACTAATAAAAAAGGTTTAAGGCAACACCCTTATAAAATTCGGAATTAGCATAATTACCAAAATACCCCTACTAACAAAATTTCGAAAAAAAGACATTTGCATGAAAAAAACGTACCCACACTAACCCGGAACTCAAATAAGTAAAAAATGCATAAAATAAACTCAAATCTAAGATGTCTAATGCACTCCAATGATGGTGTGATGAAAGTGGGCCACAATGAACCAACGGTCCGATCACATCATCATCACGATCCAACGGTCTGATCATCTCCTCAAAGCAACTTACACATGTCTTCCCAAGGTGGGGTCTTTTCAAATGTCTCAGACTACATGTGTAAGGTCTTCAATGCTCCTCAATAGTCGCCTATCCACAAGGATGGTACTTGTGGTTGGCGCTTTCTTTGTTGGTACACCTTGAATGCTTTTGTTCCGCATCAGTTTGCCAAGGCCCTTAGGCACAGTTAGGCTACATGCATCTCCAAGTTTGGCATCGACGACATCTATGCTCTAGCTTGAGGGAGTATTAAGTAGATATGGAGATGTGGGCTGTACCACTGTACGGCCCACCTGGACCTTGTTTTTAATTATTCTTCTTATTATTAGTTGTTTACTTTGGTTTGGGAAGTGTAGGGTATTTTTGCTTTATTATTAAGGGTATTGTTGTTAAATTGACCTTTTATTATTAATATAGAGGGGAGAGGATGGGTGTCCAACCCTAACTCACTTTTTCTCTCCTCCCAACTTTCTTTTCTCTCATTTGTCTTCATTTGTTTTCTCTTCTTCTATCTTTAATCTATATTTCTACACAAATAATAACCAACCTTTGTCCTCTTTGTCTAGAGTCAATACTCTTATGAGTCATGACTCATGAGCGACAAGACCCCCATTGAGAATGTCTCCCATATGGAAAGCCCCCCATGTTTTGGATATGGCATTTCTCTACCAACATTTTGTAGGGGCCCCATCTATTAAGTTAATAGGCATAAACTCTTTCAGGCTTTTGTTCCTTTTTACGGATTAGCTTAATAAAGGAAGGCGGTTGAAGAAAGTAATGATAATAACAATAAATGTTAACTAAGTTCTATGAACTTATTCTCTCCTTTCCCCCTGATAAGACGTCAGCAAGCAAATGCAAGGTTGATCTTCATTTGCAGATTAGATCAAGAGAAATGAAAGAATGAGTGAACATATAGGTTTCAAAGGGACATGGAAGAGAAATTACAAATCAAAGGAAACCAGAGGAGCAATCATCTAACAAGGAAAGCTACAGATACATTCATTCTTTTATTCTTGATGACTCAACTATATATAAAGAAATGAAATGGTGGTCCAAAATACAAATATGTCTTTCTCACATGATGTTCTATGATTAGTTGTTTAAAATGCTACATTTATTTATTTTTTATTTTTTATGCTAGTTAGTCCCATGAAATCTATGGTTTTTGCTTATGCTCTGATACCATGGAAAAAAAAATCCTTAAATTTGTTAGCCCCTTTGATTTAGTGATATTTTTGTAGTCATATGAGGTAACATTCCTCGTATGATTGGGGGTCAGGACCCTTGGTTGAGGTCGCCTCGGAGGGTTTTGGCAGGGATTATAGGGGAGCTATGGTCAGAGATAGCTATAACAACATTACTGCTCACCCCCATATGAGGTAACATTCAAATATGATACTCAAAGGTCTTGAAAATCACAAAATGACTTAAATGTGCTATTCATTCGTTTATACTATATAGAAATTATACTTATCATTTTTATCAATAATCTGTCACATAATTACTTCGTTAAGATATGCTGATGTTGAAAAATTAGACTCTTTTTCATGGTAGTGAACCAATATGTCAATTTTCATGTAGTATCTGGCACTAGAATTTTGGAACATGCTGAAGTTCGAAATTTGGATGGATGTTTATTGTCGCTACGTCATCCAAAATCAGGTAGACAAATGAATATGTTCATTTCCATTTCTTGAGTTGCATTATATTCATTTTTTTAATATTTATACTGTCATTAGTTTTTCTTGTATACCACCATTTTTGTAACCAATGTTGACAATCGAAATTTATGATCAAGTTATTTGCACTTGTGCATCAGGACGTGGATAGGTGAAGCCATCGAGTGATCTAGCCAAGGCACCCAAATCTTTATACATTTCCATGGTTTAGTGATCTAGATTGTTGAACTGATGGGTCCCATTGTGAATGGGAGATGACCCACCCAAAGGTCCTCGTTTTTTCTTCTTCTTTTCTTTGAATGGAAGATTGCCCATAGATTTTGTTAGATTGGAAGTTACTAGGCATCCAATATTTTGCCTTTTTATTTTTTTATTGAATGTGGACCTCTCTTTCTTTTGATTCTTACATAGACCCATTGGTCGATCCATGGGTGGATTTCTCAATTGATCTATCACTTGGGAATGATATCGCTCTCCTCGGAAACCCACTTCTCCACTTTTTGAGAAAAGAAGTAGGCACATAAATCGATTTCCATTTCCATATCTTTCCTCAAATTTTGCAAAAGTGTCTAAAAAAAAAGTTAAATCCTCATTTCCACATTTACAAGAGACAACTCTTGCCATTTGACCATTGACCTTTCAACATTTCCATGAAATTCAATCTTGCAAAACAAACAATGTAAATTAGATTCATGTTCACGGTTTTCCCACCTATTCCAGCTTGGTTTTCTGCATCCACATTTTGATTCTTCCTAAACAAACCCAGGAAAAACCCCATTTCTTTACTATTTTGGGTCGTTATCCTCTTCACTGTCTCTTGTTGCATCCATGCTCCCAACCTTGCTAGAAGCCTTTTGTGTTCATGACTTGACCTGAACTTTAATCAGATCCTTCCAATCTTCAAAAAAATTGAAATCGGACATGTAACTTTCGAACAATTTCCTGTAACAACTCTGTTGTCAGTTTCCTGCCATAGTACTTGCCATTGCGAGTAGACATCGCTACCAAAAAATCTTCAAAATGCAAAGGAAAAGAAAAATAATAGACAAGGTAATTCTCTTTCTTGCTCTTTGGAAACCTACCAGTACACAGTATTGTAGGCTTGTGGCGACTATGGGAGTCAAGGTGTGCCGTACCGGCCGGTACGTAACCGTACCGGCCGATACGTACCGGAAACGTCCGGTACCGTTACGCGATACGGGGTCCAAATCGGGGACCCCAAGAATTTTGACCGTACCGGTCCGTTACGGGGCCGTAACGGCCGGTACGGCCCAAAACGGCCGTTACGGCCCCCGTAACGGTCAAAAAACGGTCATTTTTTTTTTTTTTTATAAATACTTGCTGTTTTGCATTTTCTTCCCACTTTTCTTCCCCCATTTCTTTTCTAATCTGTTCTTTTGCTAAAAACGACCACAATTAGTCTATTTTGGAGAATTAAAACGACCAATTTCTACGATTTGGATGAATCGAAGCTCCGTGGGCCATTTTTCGAAGAAATCCGAAAATAGGTATTTATACATTTTTCTTCCTCTAATCACTTTTTTTCCACCTTGATATGATGTTGTAGCCATTGTAAAATGTTAAAATGTGTATTTCAAGATTATGCAACTGATTTTTATATTTTTTTTATATTTTTTTTAATTTCGGTCTATTTTCGGATTAATATTAAAAATTAGTAAAAATCATTTTTTTTTTTTTTTCTTTTTCTGGTTTAATGGTTGGATAACATGTGTTACTTATAGTAGGACACAATCATGTGCATTTTACAGATTATGCACATGATTTGCTATTTTTTTTGTATTTTTTTTAATTTCGGAATAATTTCGGAATAAATTTAAAAATTAGGAAAAATCATTTTTTTCAAAAAAAAATTCTGGTTTAAAGGTTGGATAATATGTGTTACTTATAATAGAACATAATCATGTGCACTTTACAGATTATGCACATGGTTTGCTATTTTTTTTGTATTTTTTTAATTTCGGAATAATTTTAAAAATTAGGGAAAATTAATATTTTCAAAAAAAAATTCTGATGTAAAGGTTGGATGACATGTGTCACTTATAATAGAACATAATCATGTGCATTTTACAGATTATGCACATGGTTTGCTATTTTTTTTGTATTTTTATAATTTCGGAATAATTTTAAAAATTAGGGAAAATTAATATTTAAAAAAAAAATTCTGATTTAAAGGTTGGATGACATGTGTTACTTATAATAGAACATAATCGTGTGCATTTTACAGATTATGCACATGGTTTGCTATTTTTTTTGTATTTTTTTAATTTCGGAATAATTTTAAAAATTAGAGAAAATTAATATTTTCAAAAAAAAATTCTGATGTAAAGGTTGGATGACATGTGTCACTTATAATAGAACATAATCATGTGCATTTTACAGATTATGCACATGGTTTGCTATTTTTTTTGTATTTTTTTAATTTCGGAATAATTTTAAAAATTAGGGAAAATTAATATTTTCAAAAAAAAATTCTGATTTAAAGGTTGGATGACATGTGTTACTTATAATAGAACATAATCGTGTGCATTTTACAGATTATGCACATGGTTTGCTAATTTTTTTGTATTTTTTTAATTTCGGAATAATTTTAAAAATTAGGGAAAATTAATATTTTCAAAAAAAAATTCTAGTTTAAAAGGTTGGATAACATGTGTTACTTATAATAGAACATAATCATGTGCATTTTACAGATTATGCATATGGTTTGTTATTTTTTTTGTATTTGTTTAAATTTCGGAATAATTTTAAAAATTAGAGAAAATCATTTTTTTTCAAAAACATGGAGAATCATATTTACAGATTAATGAGTAATGACTAATGTATGTTTATATTTTTATTTTTTCGACAGGTTTTGCCGTTTTGGACTTTGGAGCTTCGTAGTTGTACTTTGTAGGCTGTAGCCCATAGGGTTTAGTTACTTTAGTATTTGAATTTAGTAGTTAGTACTTGATTTCATTATCTGTATTTAAGATTTACAATTACATTTATAAATTTTAAAATCTAAGTATTTCACTCTTAGACTCAGTATCTAAGTGACATAGCCACATCACATAAGCCATCTCTAATTAAAAAATGTCTAGGACTGGAACTGGAAGTGGAACTGCAAATGAGGATATTGGATGGGAACATTGTCAGAGGGTAGGTGGTGGAAGGCACCAAATAAAATGCAACTATTGTGATAGAGTAATAAATGGTGGAATTACGCGACTTAAACAACATTTGGCACATCGAAAGGGTCAAGTTGCAGGATGCACCAAAGTTCCCAAAGAGATAATGATACTGATGCAAGCCAATTTAGAAGAGTCAAAGGGGAAACGAGCTGCTGTGCAGAAAAAGAAAGATGATATCCTTGATGCGGCCCGACAAGAGGTGTTTGGTCCAGAATATATGGGCGTTCGTGGCGAAGACATCATTGATTCTGAGGAAGATTCTGATCGAGAAATGACTATAGCTAGGAGAGAAAGCGTGCGCTATGCTCGTGAAGAGGAAGAACGTCGACGCACGTTTGGTTCAAGTGCGAGTGGGAGTGGGAGTGGCCAGGGGAGTACAACTGCAGCCCCAACGGGAAGTACAGCTGGGGTTGGAGGGAGTATGTTTGGTGGATTAAGGCGTATGTTTAGCAGCCGGCGGGGCACATCTTCACATGTAGCTCGTCATCCTATAGATGTAGATGTGGAAGAAGAAGATGTGCCTAGGAGACCCTCTGTTGATCCGATCCTCTTTAGGAAAGAATCTAGTAAACAAAAGAAGATAAAACAAATGTGGAGTAGAACTTCTGTTGAGAAACTGGGTAGGGCAGCAGCAAAGTTATTTATACATGCCAACATACCCCCTAATGCGGCAAACTCTCCATATTGGCAGGTGGTAATTGATGCAGCAGCAGAAGCAGGTGAAGGAATTAAAGCTCCCACAGCCAAGGAGATTAGGGGAAAATGGACAGACGCAGAGTATGCAGATACAAAGGCATACGTAAATACCTTTAAACCCATATGGCAGGCCAGAGGATGCACGATCATGTGTGATGGTTGGACTGGCCCAACAAGACGCAGCATGATCAACTTCATGGTGTATTGCCACTTGGGAACAGTGTACCACAAGTCAATTGATGCCTCGGATGAAATAAAAAATGCTGAATATATTTTTAGCTTGATGGATAAAGTAGTGGATGAGATTGGAGAGGAGAATGTGGTGCAGATTGTGACAGATAATGAAGCAACATATAAGTCTGCAGGAAATTTGTTGATGCTAAAGAGAACACATATATTTTGGTCACCGTGTGCTGCACATTGTATTGATCTTATATTGGAAGATATTGGAAAGAGAAAGAATGTCAAAGAAATGGTTGAAAAAGCAAAAGAAGTGACAACATTTATTTACAACCATAATCACCTAGTTGCAATAATGAGGAAGTTCACGAAGGGACGAGAGTTGCTTAGGCCAGCGGCGACTAGATTTGCAACAAACTTTATAGCTTTAGAGAGTTTGTATCAGCATAGGGGAGAGTTGAGTGAAATGTTTGCTTCCCAACAATGGCTCAACACAAAATATGGGAAGAAGACATCAGGGACGCCGGTTGATGTTATAAACACCATAAGAGACAACAAATATTGGAAGAGGGTTAAGAAAATTTTAAAGGTGATGGAACCACTGATGAGGGTACTTCGTCTTGTTGAAACCGATGAAGCACCTACGATGGGCTTCCTCTACGACGCCATGGATAAAGCGAAGTTGGCAATTCAACGTGATTGTTCAAGCTGGCGAGCTTACTGGAATTTGATCGACAAAAGATGGACAAAGCAGCTCCACCACGATATTCATGCAGCAGGTTATTACCTAAATCCTAGGTATAGATATGCCCAATCATTTGTTATGGATGATGAGATTCGTATTGGATTAAAGAACGTGATAAAGAGATTAGAGCCTGACTTAGATGTACAAATAAAGGCTTTGAATGAATTGGATATATTTGGAACTCGCCAGGGTAGCTTTGGAGATACTCTTGCATAACATGCAGTACTTAAGTTGCACCCCGCCGACTGGTGGATAAATTTCGGAGAGACTACACCGGCTCTCCAAAAAATTGCAGTAAGGATTTTGAGCCAAACAACGTCTTCCTCTAGTTGCGAAAGAAATTGGAGTTGTTTTGCACTTATTCATACGAAGAATAGAAATAGAATTCAGACTAGGACGTTAGATAGACTTGTCTTTATGCATTACAACATGAGGCTAAGAATGCGCATGCATTCAAGGAGGCATATCAGTAATGCCGGTGATGGGGATTATTGTCCAATAAACTTGGAAAATATTTATGATGAGGATGACCCACTTCTACCTTGGTTGGAAGTAAGGGAAAAAGAAATAGAAGATGATAGTGAAGAAATAGAAGTTGAAGACCCAGAAATACGCAGGGCACAGCAAGAGAGTCGTGCATTTGTGTTGGACCCAGAAAGGGGGGGCGGATTTCATGCAAACTCAGCAGAAGAGTGCGAGCTCTAGCGATACTGAAACAGATGATGATGATGATGATGATGATGCACCTAATGCTGGTCCTCCCACTTCTGGCATTGCTCAACCCACCAGGGCTACTGATACCATACAGCCGTCTACGGATCGCGAGGCTGATGAACTTCGACGAAGCAGGCGGGGCCGAGGGGGTCGAACTTATGAGTGTACTGAGTCACGATACAGCCAGCAAGAGCCTGGCTCCAGTAGTGCACCTGCAGGTCCTGCTCCTGCACCGCAATCTACACCGACAGATCTGGAACATCAGCATGCGTATGGCTATGATCCGAGGAATTATGGGTATTCTTACAACCAATGGGATTATAAGGAACCTGTTCCGCCACTTTCATGTTGGAATAGTCCTCCTGACGCTGTTCCACATATACCATATGAACCAAATCCAAGTTATTCATCTCAATCTCAACAGCCTGGCCCTGAATACGAGTACCAGTATGGGCACGGCTATTCGACGGGCACTAGTAGATATCCTCACTCAGGGTCAGAATCTTTGCCTAGTCAGGATCAGTCATCATCAGGTTTCGTTGACCTGATCTTTCCCTCTGGCACTGAATATTATGGATATGCAACAACAAGACTGCAACAACCCGATGATGATGACGACGACGACATGGAGGTTGAGCAACCACAACAAAGCAGGTTTTCATTTTGGTGGTGAGTTCCGATTTGGTGAGTCTTTTCCATTACCCACATGGTCATACATTCACCAAAAAAACACACACTTTACATTGTTGAACTTGTGTTTAAAATAACTCCCCTGACAAGTGACAACCAGTCAAGTAATCTTTAATCAACATGCTTGCAGGGGAGTATATCAGGTATTACTAATTTTTTTTTCTACTTTAGAATGTTCAATTGGCAGGACAAGAGTCGGTCATAGATTCAAGATAAGAGAAGTCTTAATACATTATTTTTTGCAAGTCCTCACTCCTCACTCCTCAGGTATGTAAATAAATTGTAAATAATATAAAGTAAATTATAAAAAAATAATAGTACATGTGAAAATTGAAATACTTTGATGTTACATTTATTCTAATATACATATTATTGGTATTAGACAGTTAGAAATTTGAATTTATAAGTTCTGCAGTTAATTCCAGGTTATTAGCTTCATAAATTCACCAGACAGCCCGATACAGCTTTTTCACCAAAGAGTAGACCGCTTCACCACCATAAACATGTTCAAAATTATAAATGAATGCATATTTGGGATGTTTGGAATTTTCTGGATTTAATCCATATTTTTTTAAAATTTTTTGGCAAAAAAAAAAAAGTTGACCGTTACGGGGGGCGTATCGGCCGATACGGGGCCGTATCGGCCGATACGGCCCGTATCCGTATCGGAAACGGTGGGCACCGTTACGCCCACCGAAACCGATACGGGACACCTTGATGGGAGTAGTCCTTTTATTATTATGGAAATATGGGTTTTGAAGATGGTATGGGGCTTTAAATGTAGGGATTTTGGGAAGGATGGGTTATGTGATAGGTCTTAGGAGATAACATTTTTGAAATTCATGGTTTTAGAGACCATAGGAAGAAAAGAAAAAGATGTTATGTTCATGGATTGAAGGATGTGTTTAACAAAATTAGAGCTTTTAAGAGTTTGGTAGGTTATGGTTTCCAAAGGGAAAAAGGACTTGATGTGAACTAGTAGAGAATTAGAAAATACCAAGGAATAAATCCAACCACAACTTGCTTTGCTACCAAATTAATGCTGGACGAAAAGATGGATGGTGGAATTTGTGGAAGGATGCATTGGATCCATAGGTTAATCTCACCAACATTTTGATGTATACTTTGAAGCTCAGAATTGAGAGTAAAACTCACTCTAATTAACCTTTTCTATAATCCCAAGAAACGAAAGATAAACTAGTAGGGTGTTTAATCAATGGCAACTTTACTCAAAAGTCTCTACAAGTACTCTTTATGTAAGGAGAGTGTTTCAAACTAACCAAAGCTGCTAACTAGACTAAATAATCATGTTAACTTGCTAACCAAGTGATGTAGCGGGGTGTTCCCCTAGTTGAGGCAGGATAAGAGCCAGGAAAAGGACCCAGGAGTGGGCCCAGAAGAACTCAAGAAAGACCGTAAAGGAGCTGAAGAATCCGAATTTTTCAAGTCGACATAAACTGCCGATTGGTCTAATATTCGAAAAATTCCACCGAATTCGCTAGACTGCTTTCAGTGCCAGCCGACCAGTCGGCCCTCAACTCCGACCGGTCGGAGCCCCCGACCGACTAGTTGACTGACGCGTAGAGTGCACGTGAACTTTCCGTTTTGAATAATTTTCTTCCGGTTTTTGCTTGATTTTGTTTCCTTTTGCAATTAAGACACCTAGGTTGTGTTTCTAGGGTTTAGTTTGATATAAATACTTGCTTATTTTCGTTTTTAGAAAAATTATTGAATAATACAACTCTTTTCCTTAGAAAACTACGGTTTTCTCTGTGTTCTTCGTGGATTCAAAGAAGAAGTCTCGTGGATTTGAGATATTCCATTGTGGATTCGACGAAGACGGGTTGAGGAGTCCCTGTAGATCCATGGATTCGGATCAATTATCCTCGTGAGGGAGACGGTGCTCGATCTCACCCACCCCGGTTGTGCCAAGTTGGTATTAGAGCGAGGAAGAACCTTGGGTGATGGCTTCTAATGACAATCGTGGCAACAATCCCGATGACGGTGATCAGGGGATCCAATATTTAACAGAGAGGATGGAGCTCTTCTAGAGATTGGTGGAGATGTCTATGCGAGGGCTACGAGAGTTTCTCAATTAGATCGCTGTGGCTTTGGCCACACAACAAGCTCCAGTGCGTGTCCAGCCACCCGCAGTTGAAGTGTGACACAACCCTGCGATTCATCCGTGAATCAACGACCGAATCACGTGGATTTAGATGGCAGCGATGAAGATGTGGAGGAATTCTTTGCACAACATGTACATGGCAATGGTCGCGGGGATCGCGCTGAACGGGATTACAGAGGTAAGGCCGAACTCCCCACTATTAATGGCTTATTGTGAATAAAAGAATTCCTAGATTGGTTGGTGGAGGTTAAAATTTTTGATTATATGGATGTCTCGGATGAGAAAAAGGTCAAGCTTGTGGCCTGCAAATTGAAGTCGGGTGCCTTGGCATGGTGGGAGCAAGTCCAACTCTTCCGAACCCGACAGAACAAATTACCCATCCGGTCGTGGCCTTGGATGCTATAACTTCTTCAGTCACGATTTCTCCCTCGAGACTATGAACAAGTATTATTTCAGCAATATCAAAGTTGCCATGAGGGAAATCAGTCCGTTGATGAGTACGCAATTGAATTCAATCGATTGGCAACGCGCAATGATCTATTAGAAACGGATGCGCAAAGGGCTGCCAGATTTATCGGAGGTTTGAGGTCTAACATCTAGGATCGTGTCCAGATGTTACCGATTTGGTCCGTGGAAGAGGCCCTGTAGTATGCCCATCGCTCAGAAACTCAACTTGCCAAAATTGCTGCGCGACCCTCTTCCTCTACCTCTATCACTACTACAGGTCCCACTCAAGGCACGTCTCCAGATCAACAACAGCCTGCAGTGAGTGCCGCCCGTGCAACAGGGAGTGGTCCGGTGAGACCGCAACGTGCAGCCATTGTACTGGGCCCGAGTAAAATTCCAAATCCCTATGGAAGGCTGCGACCCGATCATTGTTACAGATGTGGACAGCCAGGCTACATATCCAATGTGTGCTCTCAACGGCCCGCAGCTAATGTAGTCATCCCCACAGAGGATGCACCAGTTGAACCAGAAATTAATGTTGATGCTGAACAAGTCGATGAAGAGGAGGAAGCTACTGATTGGATCTCAGGGGATCAGGGTGTATCCTTGGTTGTACAGAGGCAACCATCCACACGTGTTGAACTGTCTAGCCCCCAGCGACACAGTCTCTTCCGCACTAGCTGCACAGTGGAAGGGAAAGTTTGTACCGTGATCATCGATGGTGGTAGTTGTGAGAAGATAATGTCGCGGACCATGGTTGAGTAACTGAAACTTAAGACCACACCGCATCCCTCGCTATATGCGATTGGCTGGATTTAGAAAGGCACTACGATGGTGGTTAAGGAACAGTGTCTCGCCTCACTCTTCATCGGTAAATCGTACAGGGACCTAGTGCTATGCGATGTTGTCGACATGGACGCATGCCACATGATCTTTGGACGCCCGTGGCAATTTGATTGAGATGCCGTGCACAAAGGTCGTGATAACACTATCACATCATCAAGGATGGAAGGAAGGTCATCTTCGCCCCAGTGACACCGCGTGAAAGCCGCCAAGTAACCAAAGGAGGTGGACAATCTCTCCTTGTCTCAAGCAACAAGGCAGCAAGGCCTCATGGAAGAAAGCGAAACTCGAGGTCGAGTTTCTTTCAAGAGGGGGCGACTGATGTAGCGGGGTGTTTCCCTAGTCGAGGCAGGACAAGAGCCAAGAAAAGGATCCAGGATTGGGCCCAGAAGAACCTAAGAAAGACCCCAAAGGAGGAGCTGAAGAATGTGAATATTTCAAGTCGACATCAACTGCGGACCGGTCTAATATTCGAAAAATTCCACCGAACTTGCTGGACTGTTTTCAGTGCCAGCCGACCGGTCAGCCCTCAATTCCGACCGGTCGGAGCCCCCTGATCAACCGGTCGACTGATGCACAGAGCGCGCGTGAACTTTCCATTTTGAACAATTTTCTTCCGGTTTTTGCTTGATTTTGTTTCCTTTTGCAATTAGGACACCTAGGTTGCGTTTCTAGGGTTTAGTTTGATATAAATACTTGCTTATTTTCGTTTTTAGAAAAATTATTGAATAATACAACTCTTTTCCTTAGAAAAACTACGGTTTTCTCTGTGTTCTTCGTGGATTCGAAGAAGTCTCGTGGATTCGAGATATTCCATCGTGGATTCGACGAAGATAGGTTGATGAATCCCTGTAGATCCGTGCATTCGGATCAGTTATCCCCATGAGACAGACGGTGCTCGATCTCACCCACCCCGGCTGCGCCACCAAGTAACCAAGCAAAACCTAAGAAATAAATGACCAACACAAATAAAAGATAGAATCATGCATGTGCACCATGGGCCATGTTGGTTTATATGAATGAACAGTGCAAGTGGATCAATAGTGCATGTGTGAACATAGCAGAGATGAACAATTCACACGCGTGAACAGTGCACGTTTGGTTTCCAGAATCTGATCGGACCACCTGTCAGCCCCACTGGTCTGATTGGACCGGGGTATATGTAGGCTTAGTCCTTTTTTTTATCATCTGCAAGCAGGCTGATAGAATATATCTGGGGGCCTGATTATCAACTGGATAGGCTGTGGGCCCGCCTTGACCTTTGTTGGCACTTGGCAGATCTTCGTGATTGGGGGCCTGGATTTATCAACATCCTATGTAGACAGTTACAAACGGGAAAATTTGCAATTTTTCTCTTGCCAACTATATATGGACCAATTGATGGATTCATTTCTGCATCAAAGGCCTTTGGCTGCACACTATTTATGAGCCCAAAATTTGGAATTATTTGTGCACTGCTGAATAGGGGTGTCAATGGGCCGGGCTCGGGCCTGAAAAATCAGAATTTTGAATAGGCCCGGCCTGAAACAGTTCAAAATCCGGGCCGAGACCTACCCCAGGCCTGGTCCGTTAACAGCCCTACTGCTGAGGCAATCTTCTGCCAAAAATGGTTGGAATTTGATGCTTTTTCTCACTAGTTGCATATTTGGCTAGAATGTTTCAACAGGAAATAATCTTTTAGAAAAAACAAAACAAACGAAAGAAATAAAGAAAAAAGAAAATACTAGTCTCCATTTCTTATTGGCCAATTTTCTTATAATGGTTTCTTTTAATGTGTAAAACTCGTATCTCTAAATCGTTGTCATCATCATCATTACCATAGTCTATGCAGCTTTTTGGGCTTGGCTTAACGATATCTCTGTATATTATGTAGTTCTCTTATTGTTTTGTAGAAACTGCAAGTCAATGTCTAGATACTAAATATGTAAAGACTGACTGAATGATTTCTTTGTTTTTATTTATTTTTTATTTTTATATTTATGGGTTAGTTCACACACCCGATTGTTAGTACACCCACCCACCCCTGTTAGTCACATCACAATGTTAGCCACCCCCACTAGGGGAATCGATACCATGAACTCAGTGTTGAAACGAGGCTATCTTCACTCAGTCTGCCACTTGAGCTATGGACCTGGGTGTAATTTCTTTGTTAAGCATGTAACGCTTCGTGAAATGTCTGTGATTCTTATTAACTTCCCATTCAGGTATTCAACATGAGTCTGGTTTATCAAAACATGGTTAGCTATCATTGCAAGTTCTCAACTAATATGGTCTTTGTTTGTAGAACTTAGGAAGGTATTATCTGATTGTACAGAAATGCTAGCAATGCTTTATCAATTGAAATAAAGACAATATACTAATGCTTTGTTGTCCATTTATATCCTTTGAATCGATTTTTTAATAATTGAACAGGAGACCCAACATGTTATGCCTTCATCAATGAATCTCTTCAAGAACTTCACTGGTTTAAGCAATCTTATGGCTCTTGGTTCCTAGGGAATTATGTCTGTGAAGGTAAATATTTGATTTGTTATCACGTATAGTTTGTTTCTATTGATTCTGTAATTCCATTTACCAGGGGGAACCTCATGGCTATTCAAGTTATTCGCACACTAGGGTAATCTTTTGCATCCCACGATTTTGATGCACAATGGGGTTTATACACGGCCTAAAAAATCTCCTTGCTGTGGGTGTCAAATTCAAAGAAAGAGGGAAAAAAACACAGATTTTCCCTCTACGTTGTGTCACTATGGCATCAGCTTGATGTAATGTTGATGTCATCCTAGGGAGACCTACAAAACTTGTTTCTTTCTGCATGAAATCAAGGGAAGAAGAGCATGCTTCCAGTCTTTTGGCTGTTTTGGGAAGCCTTAGGACTTGATTTCTGTGTATGGTTAAGAGTTGTTAGCTACTGGTAACTTCTTATGGACTAGTGAGTTATTATTTAGGGAATAAAGAACTAAGAGATGACAAGGACTGTTTTAGAGAAATCAAGGGCTAAGATCAGTTAGGGAGTGGAGGCTGAGATTTTTGTAGGTTTTTTGCTTTGTTTTAGGGCTTTATTTAAAGAGTCTGTTATAGGTGCTTTCAAATACATTTTCACTGGGAATTTTTTAGGCAATAGACTTCTATATGTTTGATGCAAATTAGGATGCATTTCTTCTTCTGTAATAGTTTCTTCTGTTCCCACTATTCTTATTATTGCGAGTTGGTGTTTCTACTTGAGTTTATACATGAAGTAGAGGATTGATTATGAAAATCAGCCCCCTACTTTGCACAGACACTAACATCATTTATCAATGCAAAATCAGAAAGACAATTGTTAAAAATGGACCTGCATATGAAAGTTTGATCTCCTTGTTTGCAACCTGAAAAGTTTTCGATTGATTTGCTTGACTGCCACTGCTGAAAGAGTTTATCAAATTGTTTGGATGAGTCGTGAACTTTTCCATTTGATTGAATTAGTTAGGAAATAACCAAGAGAAGGAAAGATATAGAGTGTAGTCACGTAAACAAATGCATTATAGATGTATCTGAACACATTGTAATTGTGTGCATTATTCTATTCTATTGCTACGATATTTTGGTTTATGAAATTTTGAATATTTTTGCAACTAACATGTTAAATATAGCAACTTAGAGAAAAATGAAAAAGAAAAAAAAGGAAACATATTAATTATAGTGAGAGGAGATACAGTTCAACTAGCAGGACAAAATATTTCGCCCTTCACTTTCTATAACCTTGTGTGTGGTACGTGTCCGCTGATCCAAACCGTCTAGTCATAGGGGATAACCATGAATGAGTCGCAGACAAAATTTCAATGATTAGACATTCCTAGCCATTTTAAAAATTGAAGTAGAAAAAACCACTAGATTTCTATCAATAATTTCAACATTTTTACATGGTTTGGATTGTCTGATCACCGTTGACTTTTGGTCTCTAGTGAATTTATTGATCCTTTTGATGAATGAATGGTTCGGGTTATCATTCACATATGCTATGTGTAGGGTACAGACCTTAGAGGATGAAAATTTCTTACTCCCTGGTCAGCTAGATTGCCTCGCAATTATAACATATGCCATGCATTGTATAGTTCGTAGTTGTACTATAAGATTATTTATTTATGTTGCATAGACACTAATACAAATTTCAGTTTGACATCTGTAGTGACTGTCACTGAACCCCCCAAAATTGGATTTTTGTGGATTTGACAGTGTCTTGTAGACAAGTTTAATGTGCACATGGAGCATTGAGAGTTGGTGCACACGTCCTACCACTTTAGGGCGTCTTGTGGGAATCTAACAAGTATTTCAAATTTTAACTTTTAAACATGCATTTTCTGGTGCCTGTTAAGATTACCATTCACCATTATTGGATGGTGAAAGATATGTGTGCATGGGATCTTGGTGCACCAATATCCCCACACAACTTTTTACCTTTTTTGTCAGTAAAAAATAAATAAAATAAGTATAAAATAAACTAATGTCCTTCACAATGGAGCATGTCTAAATGTTCATTAACAAACTGGCCAAATTGGTTTTTTTATTAAAAAAAAAAAAGAATTGTATGATACATGGGTATTCCACATGTGCAATTGGTTCCATAATGATTGAGGTTAATATTTCACCTGTAGCATAGGTGGGTAGATTTATGCGATCCATTGGATTCTGAAAGATATGTGTGTGCATGGGATCTTGGTGCACCAATATCCCCACACAACTTTTTACCTTTTTTGTCAATAAAATATAAATAAAATAAACAAATGTCCTTTGCAACAGAGGATTTCTAAATCTTCAGTTACAAACTGGCCAAATTAGCTTTTTTATTTAAAAAAAAAGAATTATATGATATGTGGGTATTCCACATGTGCAATTGGTTCCATAATGATTGAGGTAAATATTTCACCTGTAGCATAGGTGGGTAGATTTATGTGATCCATTGGAACGTCGCTGAAAATTGTGTTGCTCCTTGGAAGAATCCATTTAATGTGTTGCTTTTATCGTATACTTCACATAGTACAAATGGTTGCTAGGAATAATTTCGCTGTGTCTTAAACATTCTACGATGATATAACTTACTGTAATATGACAAAACAATATCATGTAAATGAAATTTATCTTGTATTTTTCACCCATGTTAGTGTTCTTAGGACCAATGTTATCAAATCGTAAATCGTTTTCTTGTCTTAATCGTATCGTATCATAAATCGTATCGTAAGATTTTTACAGATTTTGGTAAAAATATCATAAAAAATACAAAACATTTATACATAGATAAGAAAAATTAAAAAAAACATATCAATCATCCATTTTCTCATGAAGATGCTAAAAACACAATTCAACCATGACATTAATCTAGTGATCAACTGTATGTATAAATTAGAAAGGTCAACTATTTAGTATTTAGAAGCAAATGAATACTTATTCTAATGAGGGTGGGTCCTAAATAATTTTAAAAATCAAAGCCTTAAAAAATTTGGAACAAAATGAGAAAAAAAATGAAAAAGACAAACCAAAGCATATTTTACTCAAACAATGGCAGAAGGGAAAAAGAAAAGATTAAATAAGTTTTCTACAATCTACATCTTAAAAAAAAAAATCACAAAAATCAGCAAAATAATGAAAATATACCTTTTCTTTCGAGGAAAACGCATATTTTCACCTAAATATGAAAGAGAGCCTTTTTCATATTTTATGAGCAAAAAAGGGTACAAAGAAAAGGAAACAAAAAATGAAAAAAATAATAAATTGATTTTTTAAAGTATTTTTGGGCCCATTTACCCAGTCTAAAATTATCTTACGATTCGTACGATAATCTTACAATTATTTAAGATTTGCGATTTGGGTGTACGATTCAAATCGTACACCCATACAATACGATATGAATCGTATGATTCATATAGTGAATCGTACGATTTTGATAACATTGCTTAGGACAAATAATTTGTTATATAACATGAAATGTATAATAAATTAAAATTATATATCTTGTGTATATATACTTGCATGTTATGTATTATAAACCTTAGGTGCTAAGAGCATGAGGAGAATTGACATGAGATTCTAGTGCGGGAGCTTGGATGCACCTATTTTAAAATGTTTGTAAAGACGCGTTTGGATCATAAGCTTTTTTGCTTTAGCTACATTTGCCTCAAATAGCAGCGGTAGTCGCCTCTGGAGTAGCCTCTCTCTCTCTCGCGCACGCGCCCTCCCTCCCTCCGAGTTGGTGCCGACATGGTCCAATCACGGTCACCTGCCGAAGCAGAGACTCCCCCCACCCCATTGCCAGAGCAGAGGTGGCGGAACTCTCTCTCTCTCTCTCTCTCTCTCTCTCTCTCTCTCTCAATCGAAATCCTAACCCTAGTTGAAAGAAATAGAGAAACCATGACAAAGGGAAGGTGTTTAACAAAAGCCAAAAAACATTTTTTTTTTTGCTTATGGCTATAAGCAATATTAAGGTGTTCAATAACTTTTTTTTGGCAGTCTAACCTAACTTTTGTGGCATAAGTAGCTGATTTGCTGCTGTCAGAAAACAAAAAGTAGCTTATGCCTATGTATCCGAACACGGCCTAAGTGTAAATTCCTAGGGAGGAGTGACACTTAGGGTAGAATGCTTTTGCCGTTAAAGGATAATTGCATAATATGAGGGTATTCTTATTCTGAGGCTATTTTTGCTATCTATAATTCTAGGAGATTCCTAGGTAATTAGTCTTTTAGATAAGGCTTGAAAGGATTTGTAGGTTCTCTTGTTTTGAAGATTTGTAGGATGTCTCTAAATAAGCTTGAGAATATTTCTAAAATCTTCCTATATAGACTTGAAGAGTCTATAAATACCATACCTTTTATTCACTCTATTTGATTCAATGAAGAAAGCAATTCTATTCTCCAAAGCTCTTCTTGGTATCAAAGAGAGTCCTTTGATATTATCTCTTCTCTATTCATCTGTCTTAATGATTTAATACCCTCCATACTCTAGCATTCAAAATTTTTCGATCTTTGATCTTGCGGTCTACTAATCTCATCCTCATGTTTCATTTTCTTCCTCTTTCCTTTCCTCTTCTCCTAAATCTAATCTTCCCCAATCTTGCTTTTTAAAATATCAATCGCTTTTGTTAAGGGGGGAAAAAATCTTCTAATCTCATATACTGCAACAAAACCCAACCTTGACTCTAAGTCTTCTTTTCTCACCAAGAAAGAAAAAGAAAAAGAAAAGAAACCTCTTTTTTTTCATTTTTCTCTAAAATCAATCACTCTCTCTCCATCTTTAAAATCTCTTTATTTTCCTTTTTGAAATCTTAGACTTGTTTTAAGGGTTAAAAACAGAAGAAGAATTTGTTCCATCCTTTAAAAAAGTAAGTAGAAAACCTCATCTCAGTAGAAGAAGACTTGATGATTAGGGTGGAAGAAGGGAAGAGGAGAGTGAGGAAAAGAGAGAGTTTAGGGTGAATGTTGTGTGTAGGCCACATGCCCTTTACACAAAACTTTATTAGAATAAACATATAATATAATACACTGCAGGAGAAGAGAAAAGACGTGCACATTCACTTACAATAACAGAGCCACACACTAACACATACATTTATACTAATACTCTCTAGACTCCCCCTCAAGTTGGAGCATAGATGTTGATTATGCCCAACTTTTCACGAACACGATGAAGAGCATCTCGACTTAAAGACTTCGTAAGAACATCCGCAAGTTGATCCCCAGACCGAACAAAATGAGTTATGATTTCCTTAGAGGCAACTTTCTCCTGAATAAAGTGGTAGTCAACCTCAATATGCTTGGTGCGCTCATGGAAAACAGGATTACGAGCAATATGTATGGCTGCTTGATTGTCACAATGAAGAGGAATAGGGCCCGAATGTGAATAGCCAAGTTCGTCAAGAAGGGTGTGAAGCCACACGAGCTCACATGTCGCATGAGTCATAGCACGATATTTTGCTTCAGCCGAGGAGCACACAACAATCGATTGCTTCTTACTTTTCCATGTGACAAGATTACCACCTAGGAAGGTACAAAACCCGAACATAGATCGACGATCATATATACTACCCTCACAATCGACATTGAAATAGCTCGAAAGATGAAGATGACCATTAGACTGAAAGTGGATGCCAAGGCTCGGGGCTGATTTAAGATACTGGAGTATGCGGTAAACAGCCGTGAGATGTGAAGAATGGGGAACTTGCATGAACTGGCTAACAATTCCCATCGCAAAGGAGATATCTGGACGAGTAATAGTCAAATAAATGAGCTGACCTACAAGCCGACTGTACATTTTAGGATCAAAGAGAAGAGTACCATCATCTAATTGAAGCTTTTGCGAAGTATCCATAGGGGTGGTAGCCGGTTTGCATCCTAACATGCCAGTCTCCATGAGAAGATCAAGAGCATATTTTCGTTGGGATAAGGCTACCCTGGTTTTGGAGCGAGCAACCTCAATGCCCAGGAAGTAGCGAAGAGGACCAAGGTCCTTGATCTCAAACTTGTTCTTCAGAAATTCTTTGACATCTCCCATGCCAACCAAATCACTGCCTGACAGTACAATATCATCCACATACACAATGAGAACCATGATGCCCGTCGATCGTCGACATATAAAGAGAGAATGGTCGACATGACTACGAACAAAGCCAAACTCCATGAGAGCCTGACTGAATTTGTCGAATTAAGCACGCGGGGACTATTTGAGTCCATAAAAGGGCTTTCTTTAATCGATACACAAGCGTAGGATTGTGGGAAGCAAGAAAGCCTGGAGGTTGATGAAATTGCGTCGGTAGTCTAACACGACACCCTACGCTTTACGTGCGGAAGCTTGCAGAGCTATTAAAACTATGGCTAAGTCCACCGGGGGGGAATTAAGACCATTTAAAAAATTCATTTCAAAAACCTCCTGCCTAATTAAACTAATTAAGCAAGAACACTTAGCTTCCAAGCTTAAGTGGGTCCAATCACAAGGCTAGCATATGATAAACATATAAACAACCTAGCCTAAGCATGCATAGATAATCAAATGATTAAGCTAATCAAGAACCTAATCTATGCAACCTATGTAGGCTATATGAGAATGGATCATAAGGCTCAAGTCTACACTACTTAGTGAAAGTACATCTTGTGTGTGAATGTACCTAACTAGTGCCTAGCATACATTCTTATCAAGCATTCATAATTAAGCAATTAAACATACAATGCTAAGATAGCAATATGCTTAAATCAATCATAAACACAAGCATGCATAATGGTTCGACTTTCGGTTTACTCCACTCTCAGTTCAAGTACTTATCCCTTGAGCACACCGGCATTCACTAGGGAATTTAAATTAGGTTCTTCCCAACCTAGGTGTTTCGAATCGGTTTCACCCTACCGGGGAGTTTGGCAAGGTTCCTCCCAACCTATGACGGAGATTTTAAGGTTCATCTCTCAACCTAGATGTTTACGAGTTCCATTCAACCCAGGAGTTTGACACGGATCTTCCCTACCCTTCGGTTCCAATCCAAGAACCTAGCGTACGCTCCCGCCGGAGGCTCCCCTTGGAGACTTGTTCGAGTTTGTAGATCCAAACTCTCACACTCAATCCTCCACGAGGAAGGAGTGCAACCGAACTCTCTACAATGACAACTTGTCGGATTGAGCCCCTTGTTCAGCGCCTTGTTGGGTTGCTTGATCTCCGCTCTCCCGTGCTTCAATCAGATCCCCTTTGCTCCCCCGATCGTGTTGCCGCTGCGTTGCCAATGCCTCAGCTCCACCGACCAATCACCTCACATGAAATGCTCTTGAGATGCCTAAGGTGATAGGAGATGGTGTGAATTCTCTACAACTAGTAGGAATTGGTTTCCTAGAGGAATTCCACCTAATAGGATCTTTAGAAAGGTTTAAACAAAGGATCTACCTATGGTTGAGGTGCCTAAAACATCTAAAGATCAAGAGAGAGCAAGTACATCTTCATATGAGCTTTGAATACTCCATCTTGTGATCAAACACAAGGAAGATGACTTGGAATGCTTAGGATTAGAGCCTAATGGTATGGGCAATCAAGGTGGCTTTTAATGCACTAAAATCTCTTTCCATGCCCCCAAAATCGAGCCAAGCCTTCTTATAAGAAAAACTCCAACGGTTGGAAAACGGTCTCCAACGGTTCTTTATCTACTGGTTGGGATCGGTCGGCCAGGGGTCGCCGACCGGTCGTTTAAGGCCTGGATAGAGGGTGTTGGTTGTTGTCCTCTCTGCGTTGGTCATGACTGGTCTGACTGCCTAGCCGACTGATCGTCAAACCGATCGATTTAAGGCCTGGGAGCAGTCTTGCTTGCTGTCCCATTTTGGGGTTTGATGACCGGTCGGCCATGGGTCCGGACCGGTCGGCAGGCCTGCTTTGCATGCTGTATGAGTTGTGTTTTACAGCAGTAAGGGCAACCTCTTTGGCCATTGTTTGGGTGGTCTTCTGGGACACCTAGGGCCAATCTCAAAGATGACTGCAAGTATGCCTAATGGGTTAAGGTCATCTAGAGGTTTGGGTTTTGGTTTGGTTCAAGGCTCACCAAGGCATCTCTTTTACCCGTTTCTTCTTCCTTAATGTAGCAGGTCTGCTTGAGTCTTTGGTCTTCATCTTCTTTAAGCTCAATCGACACTAGATTTACTGACCTACGTAATTGACAAATAAGGTGCACTAGTATGCCACAGAAAAGTGCACTAACAGTTGATGCATGTAGACCTCCTCTGCAAGATCCTCATGAAGAAATGCATTCTTGACATCTAGTTGGAACAAGGGTCAGGAATAGGATAAATTGATGGCCAAGGAGATCAACACACGAATAGAATGTTTAGCCACTAGAGAGAATGTCTTGAAGTAATCCACGCTCTGAGTCTGCATGTCTCCTCGAGCAACAAGACGGGCCTTGTAGCGATCAATGGAGTCATCTGGAAGGAACTTGATTGTGTACACCAACAGGTTTGTGCCCTTGCCTAGCTCCCAAGTATGATTCTTCTCAAGAGCAGACATTTTTTCCATCATCGCCTTCATTCAGTTAAGACTTTGAAGAGCGTGCGAGAGAGATCGAGGAGTAACCTGTGATGAAATGGAAGATGCAAACGACTGAAAGGACGATGAAAGATGATTATATGAAACAAAATTGCTAATGGGGTGTTGAGTACATGATCGTGTCCCTTTGCTCAATGCAATGGGAAGATCTAGATGTGAGGTAGGAGAATCACCTGAGCCAACATCCAGAGTGGAAGAGTGGGTGATGGAGCACGTGAAGATTTATCTCGAAGATGATACACTCGCAGAGGCTTCGGGTCACCCAAATCACCAACAGAGTCAGGAATGGGTGGTGAACGAGTCTCCCCGTGATCACTAGTGACAAGAGGAAGAGGAGAAGCATTATGCTTCCCCTGACTCACAAGAAGATCACAGAGGGATCGACTGTGAGGCGAGAAAAAAGGAATATCTTAAAAAAAGGTTACATCGACAGATATATATTTCTTGCGAGTTGAGGGGTCATAACACTTATACCATTTTTTACTCCGAGTGTACCTTAAGAAAACACATTTAGTTGCCCTGGGACTAAGTTTATCATTACGACCATCCAAAATTTGAATGAAGGCAACAAAAAACTTTAGGAGGTAAAGGAAATTGATTGTCACGAGGATACAACATATTGAATGAGGATTTGGAAGACAAGATACGTGAGGGAATATGATTAATAAGGAAAGTGGCAGTAAGAAGTGTCACCCAAAAAATGCTTATGTAGATGCATACCAAGAAGAAGGGTACGTGCGACTTCAAGAAGATGACGGTTCTTTCGTTCTGCGATACCATTTTGTTGTGGGGTGTGAACACATGATGTTCGAGACAAAATACCATGTTCCTGCAAGAAGGACAAAAACATAATGGACATGTACTCCCCCCCATTATCAGAATGGAGGGTTTTGATTGAGCATTGAAATTGAGTGCACACTTCACGATAAAACACTTTAAACACATCAAACACTTCACTCTTTGATTTTAAAAGATAAACCCAAGTCATGCGAGAATAGTCATCAAGAAAGGTGGCAAAATATTTAAAACTAAAAGTGGAAGTAACTAGGGCTGGTCCCCAGACATCTGAGTGAACCAGATCAAAAGGGTGAGATTTCCTTCCAGAAACACTTGGAGGAAACATAGTACGATGATGTTTTGACAATTCACAAATATCACAACATAAAGATTTAGTAACGGATAAGGAAGGAAACAAAAGTCTCAATTGAGCTAAGGAAGGATGTCCTAAGCGGCAATGCCACCGTGTGATGGAGTCTCGATCAAGATAAGAGGTATTTGAAGCAGCAACGGTTGTATCATTGAGAAGATAAACGCCTCCTTGCTCACGCCCTCTACCAATCACTCTCTTCGTTTGTAGGTTCCGAAAAAGACAATGAGAAGGGTAGAAGGTAATTGAACAATTCAACGATTTGGGAAGGGAGCTAACAGACAATAAGTTTAATGGAAAACGAGGTACATGCAAGACTGAGTACAATGGCAAGGAAGGGGAAAGGGAGATGGAAGCAATCACAAAAATGGGGACGCGTGTTCCATCTGCGACAGTAACATATTGAGAGTGGGAGGAAGGAGAATAAGAGAAAAATAGATGCGACTTACCAGTCATGTGGGAGGAAGCTCTAGAGTCAATGAACCAAGAGGTGATAGAGGAAGACGCAAGAAGAGCGGTACCTAACTTGGCCAAAGCTGCATGAGAAGGCTCAGGAACATCACGAATATGAAGCTGCATCAGGGCATCATAAGCTGCTCGAGAAATAATGAGAGATTCCCCTGAAGAAGACTGCTCAGCTGCCAGGGTGGAAGGTCCTCCCTCAGGAGCAGCAGTGGCTGTAACAGAAGCAGTAACACACGTTGGATGACCATGGAGCTGACAACAGTAATCAATAGTGTGATTAGTTCCGCTGCAATGCGAACAAATGCGGGAACTATCACATCCTCGACCACGTCCACCACGACCTCGAAGATGACGACCGCCATGTCCTCGATCTCCTTCTCGGCCTCTACCACGACCACCATAACCAAAAGTGCGCCTCGAACTCAGGGATGGTGTGCGAAATCTAGGAAAAAAAGAAGACGAATCGCCAACAAGGTGTACTGATTGCTCTGGTGGTACAAAAGGATGTGAAGGAAGAGCTGATACAGTAGCGCGCTGGCACATGGCATAGATTGTTGTCAACGGAGGCAGAGGATCCTTAACAACCACTTGATCCCGGACATTAAGGTAGTCGGAGTTCAACCCTGCGAGGAACTGTATAACGCGACCGTCATCCCGTTACTTACGCGCATGTTCATGATCGTCTGGACATTTCGAAGGAAGAGGTTAATCCCACATGCCTCGAAGTGTCGAATAGTAATCTTTTAATGATGTTGAGTCTTGCTGGAATCAATCAATTCATGAAGAGAGTCCCAAATGCATTTAGCCGAGGGCAAAAACATCACGGAGTGGCTAACCGAAGAATCCATACTATTCAACAACCATGCAATAACTTGATAGTTCTCCTTTATCCAAGTCTTGTAGGTGTCATCTGTATAGCTTGGGGGATCATTCAGAATATATGACAACTTCTTACGGGCCCCCAAGAACACTTTTATAGATTGTGCCTATTGAAGGTAGTTATCACCATTCAACTTAATTGAGGTGATTTGGAGTGGCTTGGGTTCAAGAGAACCCATGCCAAGAGGAGATTTCCCTTTGTCTTCCATAAGGATGAGGGGTCCAAGTAAAATGTACTTCAACCAAGTCTCTAATAAGAAATCCTTTAGGGCGTGTTTGGCGCACAGTATTAGGCGGGATTAGCTAGGATGGAATTGATTTTAAGGTAATGATTACAATTGGTAGGGATTTGATTTAATCCCGTGGGATTTAGAAGCCAGCCATAAACTTGTTTGGAAGGAACAATACACCGCAGGATTTGGGAGAGAATCCCTCCCAACCGTGTTTGGAATGGTGGACTACATGAAGCAATTCCTGTAAAACCCATCCCAGCCTGTTTGGATGGGTAATGAGAGTCATGGGATTTGTATGAGAATCCCTCCCAGCTAGACACGTTTGGAAAATTTTGGGTTCGTCCATCTGCGTCAAACGTAGGTTGATCTGAAAAGTTCAATCCACGATGTTCCCAGTCCACACAGTTAATTTGCGCCGCACATATTTGGGACAAACACTCATCAGGTGGGCCCCAACATTTATGTCTCAGTGCCCAAAAATTGGCTGGAGAGACCATCCTAACTGATGGATTCGAGCATTGAATATGGATCATTGGTCAACTTACCATAACCATCCATTTTCCGCTCCCAAATCCAGGATTTAGGATCGCCCACCTGGCTTGATTCATGAGCTACTCATCCAAGGTGTGACCAATCTGATGATCAAACCAGGCTGGTACTCGTTCGGCCCACATAGGTTTATCAAAGATAATGGAAAAACAGCCCTCATCGTAGCAATAGCCTGCGATGTTCCATGGAAAAACACACCAGTCTACACAGGTCCAGTGGTCTCAAGAATTTGGACCATCCATGCTGTCCATCCATTTTTAGCTGCATTGAAGATGGCGGATATAAATCATTTTCTATGTGGGCCCTGGGAATATGACAATGGTGGACATCAATCTCCTCACTGTCTCCTGTAATGTGGTCCATTGCCTGGTTTTGGATATGTGTATCATGACATCAACCAAGGCTGTACATCCGGATGGACGACGTGGATACAAGAAATACATCAACCAAGGTGGGACATTGAATAACGTTGTCATCCAACAACCCAATACTCATTAACCTGTTCAACAAACAAACGTTAAGCTCATATCACTGTGCTAAAAGGTAAACATATGTATATGGAGGGTATAATCAACATAAAATTCAACATGAAATAAATTTCAGTTTAAACTACTCCCTAATTAATCAAAGTCCATCTATAGCTTAATGAGAAGAGTAAATGAGGTTGGGGTCTGAACCCGCAGAAAAAAAGAAAATGCTAGTGGGTGTTAAAATGAAGAAACGTAGTCTTCTACTTAAAGATGATACGTAAGCCAAATTGAGCATGAGTTATGCTACCAAAATTATACCTCCATGTAACTGCCTGGATTCCATCTTGCCACCTGCTAGATGAATTTTTAACTTTTCCTTACAGCTACTTTGACGTTCATATCGTCCATTTGTATATGAAAACTTTTTAGACGATTTTCTACATCATTAACATTTCGAACCTCACCAAGTTCTTTTTTTTGTTAATTGTAGTTCCTTCTTAACCATCTCTTACTCTTTCTTCAACAATTCATGTTCTTTTTCCTCCAACTCTCTTGCCTTTTGTTCTAGGACACTATTCTCACTTGTCAATGTCGGTCCCATTTGGTTTGGCCCAAATTCATCACACCAATAAAAAAATTAACAATCTCTTATGCCCTGTACATATATTAAATAAGAATGTCAGAGCGAAATATATAATTAATTAATTTGAATCAGCATTAAAATTTCAACGAATTTAAATACTGACCTTCATGGGACATCTGTAGAACCATCTCCCAGGATTTTTACACGTGTTCGATTTGAAGATACTGCACCTCCCTTGATTGCATATGCAATTGATTTTCTTAATTGAATTTCAGTCCATACTGTATGTCTTCTATTCTGAATAAATCATTCCTTTGAATTGGATTTTGTTAATAGATAATAATCAACCATTACTTCATATTCATATTTCAATAATCACAATTGAATCAAAATTACCAATAACCCTTTCATAGAAAAGCAGCATAATAAGCAAATCCTATCATAAAAAGCAATCCATGTATATCCAGGTCCAACATATAAGTAGCAGTGCGTACTATCTATTTTGTTCAGAAATTGTGCAAGTACATCACATGGACGAGACGGTCGCATCCTTTTATTTGAAGTACTCCCAGAACGATTGGTGTTAGAGTCCGTTGCACAGGTGGGAGTGTTGCGGAAAGAACGGTTGCCCTGAGGCTTGACTATCAGTGCAAAATCGATGGCCACCCGTAGAGTCTCCTAAGTTTTCATCGGACAAGTTAACAGTATCTTCATCATCATATTCCGGTTCAGTCCATTCTTCGTTCAAATCCCGCCGAATGCGAGATGAGGATGAAGCCATGCCCCGACTCCCTTAAACATATCGTCTTGTGGCTTGATCATCACCACAAATCAACGCTAAATCATCCATCCTTTTGATTCTCTTTCCTCGAAGTCGTGTAGACCGCGGGTGTGACTACATTAAATAATAATTGATAGTAAGTACACTAAGTGTTGATACTATAAACAATCATCTTAATAATAGCAATTGTGAGATGTTATTACCCTCAAATATTCTTCCCATACGTCGTCCGGAGCTGTCACAACCATCTGCTCGCTGTCCCTAGCCGAATCCGCTAGCAGCCAACATGTCCTTTGCATTTGTATGCTCTCACTTCCAATATCTCCAACGGTTTTGGACGTTTTGCCAAGTCACGTCCACATGCACTCATTTCTTTACCTCATTGGCAACAACTTTGTATGCTTCCCTTTTAAAGCCGTTGTCGGCTTTAAGCCCTAATGCAACTTGTTCAAGTAGAGTATCAAACAATACTTGATCCATGGGTGCAGTCCATTTCATCTTTGGTGCACGGGACGAAGGTTCAGCAAGCGATCGAATAGGTGGCATCTCACGAGGTGAGGAACGAGTGAGGAGAACAGGCGTCCTGTCACCCAATGACTGTCTTTGTGTCATAGCTGGACTTGGCCACATTTCTGTGAATAAGGTATAGCAAGCTAGTGAATAAAAAAAAAAAAAAAAAAAAAAAAAAAAAAAAAAACAGGCGGTTGACAAGGTTAAAAAAGTCGAAGATCTTGATTTATGACAACTTCCAAGTCCAAACAAGGCGTTGATCGTCAATGTAGACTAACGCGCATAGCATAATCTATACAAGGTACATTGTTAAACATGTCCTTTCATTAATGAAATCAAGTAGAATCTGCCTATCTGTTGCTACTATTGGTTTGGGCGTCTGCCCACATGTGCTCCGCAATCTGGTCACGCAATCTCGTCCACGCATCTTTCTCATGTTGGGTGACCCGCACCAGCCACTGCCTCTTGTCAACGGAGGAGACCTCATATGGTGTTGGGTTGCCCTCTACATCCACCACCAGTATACCAGCGTCACTTCATCAAAATCGTGTCCCCCTCTGATGAAATTATGCAATACACAGCATGTAACTACAACTTCACTTGTGTTTCGATTGGATACTGCACAGTTGCCTTTAATATCGGGAATTGCCCTTTCATTACCCCGAATGTGCACTTAATTGCGTTTCTCAACTGCGAATGTCGATAGTTGAAAAGCTCTTTCATGTTAGTTGGAGTTGTCCTACTTTGATACTCCTGCAAGTGATACCGCACACCACGGTAGGGAGCCATGAAACTGGGTGAATGAGTATATCTAGCGTCTACGACATAGTATTTTCCTACAAATTTCACGTTACGATTAATATAGTGATTGTTGGGCATATCCAGTTACATGGAAAGTTATTCGATTGTAACAATCACATCGACGATTACCGTATGGAATTGTGAGAGGATCATCACTCCTTGTTAGAGCGTGTTATGAGGACCCTTGCATTAGAAGCTGAACCTTCCTAACCAGCTAAGACATATATGATGTTCATATCGAAAGAACACGTTGCGAGAACGTTTCGAGATAAGAACCCCTTCCTGTTGCGAAATGCAGCATGGTTGACAGATTGTATGTAAGCAGGTATGTGTGTGCTGTCAATTGCCCCCATGCAATCCTATATTTCATTTGTAGAAATTTGATTTATAAGTCTTAGCAATAGACATATATATCAAGAGCCTTTGAAATTCGAAATTTACCTGGAAGTATGTGGCCCAATATGAATTTCTTTCAATTTCTACCGGAGTTTCTGGACAGGCCTTTTTAACGTACTCAGGGTAGAGGGAGACTATTGCATCCAGCACTCTGTGAAAGTGACGGCTAATAGTCTTACCTGAACGTATGAATCGGTGTCTTATCACCCGTTTTCGAACATTGTGTCCCACGGTGTGGAGAAAAAGTACTACCTGCTCTTCCAGACTTACGTTACGGCTATCGCGTAGATTTGTCTTCTTCCTAACCACATCGCATAGCTGGAGAAAAGCCTGTCTACTCATCCTTAATTGATGGACACAATCCCTATCACTGCTACAAATGATAGAATTGATGAACCTTGCCCGCTCATCATCCCCTTCATGTGGTGGTTCCCTAAGCATGTACACCCTACAATATTCGCCAACTGTAGCTACAGAAGCTAAGGCTGCAAGAGATACGATGCATTCCGTCATCTCTTCCTCATCCATGTTTTCCATCTCTTCGACTTTTCCTACACTTATGAAGAAAAATGAATCACATTTTCAAATTGACCTTCATCTGATATTTGTGTACACCCGTCATTCAACCCTATTGACTTAATGAAAATACCAAACAAACATTACAGTCGATCCTATGAAGCCTGAGACGACACGAGTTCAATCACTATTGTTTCATGTGTTGTGGTCCACCTTCCATTCGAATCTGCCACTTTTTTTTTTAGTTCGAAAGCTCTTCGGCACACAGCACATAGTTCTAAAAAAATCCACTGAGAATGGGCCCTAACCAATTTCTAATGATGGGCATTCAGTCAATAACGCACACTCGTGGTGTGGTCCACCTGAGATTTATAACTGCCTCATGTTTGTGATCAAGATAACATGATCAGTAAAAATGGACGAACGGCGTGGATAAAACTCATACATCATGATGGGGCCCACAGAGCACTGGCCTCTAGCCACCTGTCTGGCATTATCATGGAATTGACCACAGAGCACTTGCACCATGGATGATTAAGGCTGCAAAAGTGTCTCAGATTGGAAGGCCCTAGTGACTAATATCAAGACCCTTGCTATATTCCTCCATTTAATCGTCTACCTATAAGCCAAAAATGGAATGGTTAGATTGTCCCATCAATATTTATTTTGAGGATCACACCATCCACAGCGGTCCAAAAAAGACCAATGGTTTGGATTGATGAATCATGGGCCCCATAGGTCAAAATGGAAGCTTAGCAGAGATGTGCCACGTGTCAGATAATGAGCTAGGTATCAACTAGTATGCATAGTGCTATCAAATGAAGATAGATGGAAAAGGGAACAACTTGCGTGTACTTTGGTGCTACACAGGAGATTGTGTATCTGCCATCGTCCATTGATGGTGTGAAAGATACAGATACACTCTCATATAATAAGTGGAAAACAACAAGTTTTAGTTTTTATTTCTATAAGTGGGCCAATGATTCAGTGATCCAAACCGTTGAAATGGTTGATCCACTCTCAATGGTCTAATCCTGTAAAAATAAGGTTGATAGGAAATTTCTAACCCTTCAATTTGTGGTTAGAAAGTTGATGGTTTGAGAATGAAAATACAAAAATACATACATTCAACCAAAACAGGTAGTAACATCAAAATGGACGGACGACGTGGATAAAACTCATACACCAGTCCTATTTCAACAAAGAAGTTGTCCACGAATAAAAACTTGGAACTTTTCAATCAATAAAATTTTGGGACTGACGTGCAATTCAGTCGGAAGAAAACATTCCATGGCCCCCATAAATTTTGTAATGGTGTGGATTCAATCACTACTATTTCATGTGGTATGGTCCACTTAAGATTTGGATTTGCTTCATTTTTGAGATAATGGCCTAAAATGAGCTTTCAAAAAGCATGGACGGTGTAGATGTAAGGTACATACATCACAGTGGCCCTGCAGTTGGTGATCCACCGACCTCAGTGGATCCGGGGATCCACCCAAACCGGAAGCGAGTTGCGTAGAGAGTAACTCCGCACGCTAAGCATGTGGAGTAAACTCTGTGGGGCCCACCGTGATTTACGTATTTTATCCACTCCGTCCATCCATCTTAGTGGATAATTTTAAGGATGATGGCAAAAAATGAAGCATATCAGAATCTAAAGTGGACCACACCACAGGAAAAGTGTGAACTGAATGTCTACCATTGAAAAATTCTCGGAGGACACAGAAGTTTTGGATCAAGCTGATATTTGGGTTTTCCCTACATCCATGTCCTTGTGATCTTATGAACAGGTTGGATGGCAAATAAACATCACTGTGGGGCCTGGGAAGGTTTCAACTGTGGAAAGCATTATTCCCACTGTTTCCTGTCATGGTCCACTTGAGATTTGAATATGCTTAAATTTTGGGTTCAACCCTTCAAATGAGCTGGAAAAACATATGGACGGAACAGATAAAGCACATACTTTCTAGGTGGGCCCAACAGAGTTTACTCCACACGATAAGAGCGTGCGCGGTAACTCCGAACGCAATCCGATTTCACCTAAACCGTGCCCGTATGATCCGGGCATGAATTAGGTGTTACCCCGGGAACAGCTTAGTGGGTGTTACCCCTACTATATGGCCCACATGGATGATATTTTGTATAGTCCATTCCGTCCATCCGTTTCTACAGCCTATTTTAGGATGCTTTTCTAAAAATTATCCATATCCAAATCTCAAGTGGACCACACCACTAGAAACAGTGTGATTGAGTGCTCCACCATTAAAATTTCCAAAGAGCCCATCGTAAGGTTTTGGTAGTGTTTACTTACAATCCAAGATCTTTATAATGTCGACAAGGTCTTAATGAAGGGAAAATATAAATATCACTTTGCTCCAAAACTTTTGTGGCCCAAAAAACGTTTTTAATGGTTTTTCTTCACTGTTTCTAGTGGAATGGTCCACCCAAGAATTGGATCTTCTTAGGTTTTTGGATCACATCCTAAAATGATACGAGGAAAAAGATAGACGGCTTAGATATGTAAACAATACATCAAGATGGGCCCTACACGGTTAGGGTAACACACATTAAGCTGTTCCTGGGGTAACACCTAATTCATGCCCGTATGATCCACTTTTGATTTGGAAATGCATCAAATGCCGGGGGAGCGGATTGCCTGTCACACCGGCCACAGGGATATCCATGTGGCCGGGGCTGTGTGGGAACCACAGGGATGTCTGTGACAAATCAACTACGTCCATATGTTTAGGAAGACCACTTTAGGACAGGATTATAAAAATCAGACAGATTCAAAACTCAGGTGGGCCACACCAACAGAATAGTGGGAACACCAACGTCCACCGTTGAAACCTTCCTGGAGTAGACCATGATGTTTATGTGCCATCCAAACCGTTCAAAGAATTAGTAACTCAGATAAACTATAAGAAAAAGTATCATCCTCATGCAAAACTTTTATCACCGCTAAGTGATCAATATCCACTGTTTCGTGTGGTATGGCCCATCTGAGTTTTGGACCTGCATTATTTATAAAATCCTGTCCTAATGTGGTCTTCCAAAACAGATGGACAGTGGATTTGTCACTGACAATCCACATACATTCACAGTGGGCCCAATGACAGTTAATCAAGATGATCAATCCGCGTCTTGTAACAACGTTCGCAAATTCATTCCGTTCGGCCGCTATCTCGCGGCGAAAATCGTGCACACACAATTTGATGGGCCCGCCGTGATGTATGTGTTGTATCCACAATGTCTAATGATTTCGAGAGATCATTATAAGGCTGGAGCAAAAAGAATGGGGTTGATTCAAAGAAAAAATACACCCCAAGACAGCAATCAATATGCATACCTGTAGACAGCCTTCTGTTGAAACGTCGATGCTTCTCTCTCACGGTTTGGAAGGGAGGCGTACCTGGAAACCCAAAATAGAATGGAAGCCAACATTGGCCATGAGAGTTCAACCAAGCTCTCTGAAAACTGAAGGTTTACATACCACAATAACAATACTTACAAAGATGTGGATCTTCAATCTCCTTCTACTGGAATAGATGTTGAGAACGATCGGTATGTATGCAGGAAGAAGCCTTTCGTTGCAGCTGGAAGATGCTGGATGAAGATACGCAATCGTCTCGAAGATAACACACTGAGAAGGTCATGGCCGAATGACCAGACATGTAATCCCGACCGATGATGGCCATTTTAGTCAATGAGAAGAAGATTATTGATGGCGTGAGATGGGAGGAGAGGGTGTTGTAGCTGGAGGTTTGAAAACCTCTATCCCATGCTGTACATCCGTGGGTCACTGTATGGGAGAGGCGGATTGACCGAGGACGTATGGAGAAACCTTAGGACCGAGTGCGGGATGGGAAGGAGAGGGGAGGTTTCCACCGTGGGTTTTGAAATCCCACCCTTACAGCCCACGGTTTTGCCACGCGGAATACGAGGTGGTATTCGCACGATTTCCAAGCGGCTGCCAAATGTCTCTACACGATTTTTAAGGCGGGAGTGGAGATTAAATCCCACTTACTCCCGCCTAATACCTTGCGCCAAACACGCCCTTATGGGGATGAGAGACAAACCCCAATCAATAAGAAATCTTCAAAAATACCACCCAAAAACCTCATATCTGACGCAAAAGCCCCAAAACGGCATGGCCGCACCTCTATTTGGGGTTAAAACCCACTCAAATCTCAATATCAGCTAAAAAATCCTTCAATATTAGCTTGGGTGAAAGATATCAATCCATCTAGAGGAAAGAAACAAGAGAAAAGCTTACCGATTTGAGAAAAATCAACGAAAAACTTATTCGGCGCCCGATTTTCGAATCTCACTATTTTAGCCAAAACACTATCAATAAGGCTCTCAAAAATTCCCAAAAAATCATGAAAAATCCTCTAAAATAAAGATCTATCAAATCCTTAAACTTTCAGCTAAACGGGGTCCATGCGACCATACATTGCTGATGTAAGCCGTACGACTGCTGACGTCAGCAATCTGATGTGTCACCTCTCAACTCTCCTGATGCGGAATGGCATGATCTTAGATCTAATATCAAGTAAAAGAAGACTTGATGATTAGGGTGGAAGAAGGGAAGAGAAGAGAGTGAGAGAAAGAGAGAGTTTAGAGTGAATGTTGTGTGTAGGCCACATGCCCTCCACATAAAGCTTTATTAGAATAAACATATAATATAATACACTGCAGGAGAAGAGAAAAGACGTGCACATGCACTTACAATAAAAGAGCCACACACTGACACGTACATTTATACTAATACTCTCTAGAATCTCTTCTTCTTTCCCCAATATTTCGTCTCTCATTTTTGTTTGACTTAGTGGCTCTAGCAACTTTCTTTTGAAAAGCTAACTTGTCTCTATGCTCTGGAGCGATGATCTCATGGATTTCAGTCCCATCCTTTGCAATCTTTTGGGAGAAAAACACAAATTTTAAAGCCGAATCAAGTTTTTTTTTAAGATTTGGGGCCGGTTTTCATTTGGTGAGTGTTTTTGCATTTCAATCCTTTTTTTTTTTTTTTGTCTAAATCATACAAAATAAGTGTGAAAAGGGTAGAAATTCTTGATTCTTCATTTTTTTGCATGAAAAATCAAGGATTTGAAGCTTTGATTTCGAGATTTGGGGGTAGGTGGTCTGATTTGGGGGAAATTGGGGAAATTTGGAAATTTGTCCAATTTCTCCCAAATTGGATGCAACCTTACACTCCAAACAGGAAATAAAACATGTATGAAGGCTGATCTACTGATTCATGAAGTTTTTGTGATCGGTGTTCGCAGTATCGGTATCGCGTTACATTTCGCACCCTTGGGATACAAATACATATTGCGTATCGCTAGGGATATATCGGTTGTATCAGGTAATGTATCGCACTTTTTGGGAAACATGGGGAAACATTGGGAAATTGATTGAATTTTTCAATGAAACTTTAGGGATTGTTAAAATGGACCTTAATACACACATTTAAATCATAATATGTATAAAAAAAGTCCGCATAATGGAGTTCCTTTGTAAAAGGATCCGAAGCTATATGCTGTCTGACTGAACTGATGCAACTATTGTTTAAATTGATTCCATAAGATATATAAATATAAGAAGGCATTAATAAAAACACAACCAATTCATTGACAAAGTAAAACAAGCAAGAGAGTTGAGAAATATACCTATGGATGATGCAACTGATTGGGTATCCTCCAAATGCAATTTTGACTATTCTAGTTCAATGTAATGGGGACTCAACAAAACCTATAAAATGGCTAACTAGACTCAACAAAATATATGACCCCTTCAAAGAGTTGGTACGCGGGTCGAGCTGAGGGTGCAGGGGGCGGCGCCCCCTTGTCCGGGGTTCGGGGCGGAGCGCCCGAAAGCCTTACGATTTTTTTTTTTTTTTTTTAGGGAGGAGAAACTAGAAGAAAATCGAACAAAAAATTATTTTTTCCAAAAAATAGGGGAACTCTCGTGCGGCTGGACGATATCGTCGATATTTTGCCGATATCATGATAATATCAATATCGGCCGATAATATCGTCGATACACATGAACCAGTGAATTTTTTTGTGTCTCCAGGGTAGTTTCGTATCGCTGACCTGTGATATCGATAGTATCAGCCGATACTGTCGATATTGCAAACACTGTTTGTGATTAGTCTAAAAAATATTTTTTAATTAAAAAATAGTAAAATATAATTTTTTTCAAAATTTCACTTCTAGCAGCGGTCATTTGAGTCTAATATTCCAATGTTTCCCCATGTTTCCCAATTTCATAAATGTCTTTTACATTTATAATTGTTATAAATTCACTTTGAATATAGTTGCATCAGTTCAGTCAAACAACATATAACTTAAGATACAAAGGAAACCTATTATGTGCACTTTTTTTTGTGATGTTATAATTTAAAAGCGTGTATTAAGGTCTTTTTTACAATCCCTAAAGTTTCATTGAAAAATTCGACCAATTTCCCAATGTTTCCCCATGTTTCCCAAAGAGTGCGATACATTACCCGATACAAACAACATATCCCGTGTGATAACCGATACGTATTTATATACCAAGGGTGCAGTCAGTTTTTGAAATATTGGTATCATTGCATCCTTGGGATACATATACGTATCCGTTATCGCACGGGATATATCGTTTGTATCGGGTAATGTATCGCACTTTTTGGGAAACATTGGAAAAACGGTTGAATTTTTCAATGAAACGTCAGGGATTGTTAAAAAAGACCTTAATACACACTTTCAAATCATAATATCTCAAAAAAGAAGTGCACATAATAGGTTTCCTTCGTATAGGGTCCTAAGCTATGCGTTGTCTGACCAAACAAATCCAACTATATTCAAATTAGTCTACTACACTAATTTCGTAGTTGAGACTACTACGAAATTAGTCTCAACTGACAGTTGGTTGAAGGGAATTTTGAATTTTTTTTTTTTAATAATTTTTGTTATTAATTTTCAATTAAAAATGATTTTTATTTTCCAAAAATTGACAAGGACTTAACAAATCAGTAGATCAGCCCTCATACATGCTTGATTTCATGTTTGGAGAGTAACATTGCAAGCAATTTGGGAGAAATTGGGGATTTAATTAAAAAATGATTTTTATTTTCCAAAAATTGACAAGGACTTAACAAATCAGTAGATCGGCCCTCATACTTGCTTGATTTCATGTTTGGAGAGTAACAATGCAAGCAATTTGGGAGAAATTGGGGAAAATTTGAATTTTCCTTAATTTTCCCCAAATTAGACCACCTACACTCAAATTTCGAAATTAGAGTGCATGTGATGATCATTTCATCAAATACTCCTAAATACTTCGAAATTATTCTCAACAGACAGCTGGTTGAAGGAAAATTTCGAAAAAAAAACATGGAGAACATGAAGAACCAATGGGTATCGAAATCAAAGCTCCAACTCCATGATTTTTAATTCAAAACATGAAGAACCTATGGATTTGTAACCATTTGACACTGATATAACATAATTTCAACAAAAAAAGGGATAAAAAATTGAAAATGCTCAACGGATCGAACATGTGGGATATATCAGCACTATCTGTGCGTTTCGTATCGCACAGGTGGGATTCAAGATATATCGTGGGATATATCAGCCAATATTGTTGATATTTAAAACATTGGGTGCAATATGTAACGCGATACCGATAAGGTAAACACTGGTTGTTCTCCAAGTACACAACTCGTCAAAAGAAACGTCCAATACTGGTGCATAAAACCATCCAATGAAACTATAAATAGCCATGAAAGGTAATAGTAATACTATGAAAAATATGTTTCAAACGACACAATCACACATTGTTTAAAAAGATTGGCTTGCAAGGCCACAAAAATCCCAACAACTTATTCTACAGCCTTTGGAATGAGATGAGTTTCCTTTGCCGTTTTTCCAAGTCAACGTTGCAAGTTTGCAGACAGTGGACATTCATTTCAAACATTGGTTGCTTTTCAAAGGCAATCTCAAATTTCTTTAGTAATTTTTTGTTTGATGAATCAAGAATTTTATTAAATAGCAGAAGATCCAAATTCTTTAGTATTTTCATGTCCTTTCCTTTTCTTCTTATTTTATATGAAAGCGAGTCCGTAATCAATCCTGGAATTTAATGTAAAATGGATTAGTGGCTGCCTTTTAATCTTATTGTTACTTGTTTTCAAACAGATGGGGGCCTTTACACTGCAAGTCCAGTGGATCCTGTTTTTATTTTGTTGCCCATTTTTGAGGAAGCACGAATGAAGGTACAGTGCAATATTGGATTAGCATTAGTATTATAGGACTTGTGGTATGTCTTGACATTTGTTGTAACCATGGATTCCACATTAGCTGTTTATTATCTTTTTCCAATACCTCTGGTTTAATCTCATTCTATGGCATTTCTTTGAAACCTAATGCTAAAGATATCTATTGTTTTAGCATTCTATATTGCATTTTTGTTTGAAAATTCTTTCTTTTTAAATGATCATTTTCAATGGCAAATAAACTAGAGAAACTTTTTTTTAATGTTGAAAATGCAAGGAAATGATTTAACATGTCTTATCATTCACACCATAACTACTCAGCCTTTGAAGATCACGTATCTCAAAATGGACTTTATTAAATTATATTGTTATTGCGTTTATTAGGAGAAAATCAATGGCTTTGAAGATGGGTTGGGCACAGAGTAACATAATATAGGCAAATTGTTGGGCCTACCTGAAAGTCATTGGGCCTGATGCGATAATATATTCATCTGCATCTGAATTTGTATGTGTTGGATTGGGTCCGGGTCCAAAGCACTGTTCTGATTATTAAAGGGGTTGAGTTTGGATTCTCTCAAAGTTGCCTCTGGCCTGACCTGTGCCAGACCTATATTTTAGATGGGACAGGTTTGGACTGCCCAAAACTCAAGCCCGATCCTGAGCCTGACCCAGACCCAATCTAAACCCCCCTTTTAATACCTTTAATCTAGTTTATTAGTGCAATTAATTAAAACCGTTGGACCCATCCCATTAACATATGGAAACACTTGGGTAGCTCCCGCTATGCACCTACTGGGATTGGCAGACCACTTAACATCTCTATCTCTTCGATTCACTCTTTTGCTAGATCATCTGCGCAGATCCAATTAATAAATGGGTCGGGTTTGCCACTCCCCTTGACCTAACCCGTTTGAACCCTTAACCATGGGAAAGTGCCAAAAGAATTCATTTGAACAGATTTAGTTGCTATAATCTTTGATGGGATATACATTGGGAAAGCTACATCGTTTTAATATGAAGCTAAGCATTTTAGACACTGGCAAGGTAAAAACCTATTCTGGACAAGGATACAAACAAAAAGTCAGATGTCAAGAGCCACTTCTTAAAGCATGCAATATCACAGAGGATATGGAACTTGAGGTCAGGGTCATCATTGCTCAACTAGGATTGTCTAGTAGCAATATCTTCAAAAAGATAGAAAATCTGCTGATATAAGAAACTGAAGCACTTGGAGCTGACTTGTTTCCTGTATGTGTAAATGGAATGGGAGTGATGGAAAAAAGAAGTGGGAGATCTAAGGAATTTATCTGGTCTTTACAGTCGTTTCCTATTTTCACATTATTTTTAATTATATTGAAACAAGTCAGCTGACAAAGGCTGGTATTTGAGCTTTGAGGTGCCAGTTCTTGGAACGTGGGATGCTTCAATTCTCTATTCTCAAGATGAGTATATACAACTTGCTAATTGATTTTGCTAAGACTTGAGAAGATAATTGAATAAGCTATAAATGAATAAAATAGACAACACAAATAGCTAGAAAGAGTAAGAGAGTTTTCTCAAGAGAAGGATAATTTTCGTTCTTGAAAATAATGAGAAATGATCTCTATTTATAGCTTAAGGTAAAGAGCTTCGGTTAGCCTAAGAATCCCTTCGGCTGGCCGGAGTTCCAACAATTCAATCCTAACGGCTAATAAATTTCGCAGGATAAGGATTAGTTTCAAACTTAGCCTATCTCGACATAGGGTTTGGCGAGCTTGACAAACTTTGGCTAGCCCGACACAAGGTTTGGCTAGCTGGAGTCTGCGACCACCAAAAAATAGATGTTGCTGAAAACTTGACCGAAGGTCCATAGGGGTGATCGGAGTGTGTTCGGCTTGCTGAATATAGGGGTTGGCTGGCTGACCACCCTTGGGAATCAAAATAAGCCATTGCTGAAAACTTGGCTGAGTAGTTGTCCATAAGTTGTAGGCTACTTCTTTTATTGATTTGGTTCTATCCTCAGCCACTACTTCAATCATAGGAGGGGACCATTGAGTCACAATAGCTTGACACACTTTCATCCATGGATTTTAGGAAGATCCTCATTCTACCTCTCCAATAAGAATAATTAGAGCCATCAAAGGGAGGTAGCCTGGATATGGATAAGCTCTCGAAATTTGACATCTTATAGCTTCGGTTCTAACTCTTGGATGTGAATCCAATCAAGAGTAACCTTCTTTAATACCACTTGAAAGTGGAGATATCGATGTCCTAGAGCGGGGGGAATAGGAGTTAACCAATTTTTGTTAATCTTAAAAGATAAAACAATCTCAGAGCAATGATTAACAATCCAGCAAATATATCTTAAGCACAAATTCACAAGATCAACGAATAAGCAATTTGAAATATTGATCTCATTCAAATCGTAGGACAACCTTATTTTACCTAAATTCTTAGGTAGGACAATCTTATTTCACGATTTTCTTGATCTCAGTATTTCAGGATAATAATCAAAAGAATAACAGTAATAAATCACCACAAAACAAAGGAGTTATAGTGGTTCGGTGTTAACACACACCTACTCCACTCTCAAAATTACTTCTCCACGTAATTTTGGCTTTCTTCTATAGCAAGTTGTTTTCACAGGTTAACCCTAATAACCTCTACAACTTTGTGATTTTTACAGTTATCACAACAAACCTTAAGTGATTTTCACGGGCTATCACTTCGTAACCCTAAGAGATTTTTCCGGGCAATCTCTATCAAACCCAAGTAAAGAAATAGTTTTACCGTAAAGAAATAGCTTGAAAGAGTAAGAGAGTTTTCTCAAGAGAATGATACTTTTCGTTCTTGAAAACAATAAGAAATGATCTCTATTTATAGATTAAGGTAAAGAACTTTGGTTAGCCTAAGAATCCCTTCGACTGGACGGAGTTCCAACGATTCTATCCCAACGGTTAACAGATTTCGTAGGATAAGGATTAGTTTCAAACTTAGGCTAGCCCGACACAGGGTTCGGCTAGCCCGAGTCTGACACCACAAAAAAATATGTCATTGAAAACTTGACCAAAGGTCCATTGGGCTGACCGGAGTGTGTTCAGCTGGCCGAACACCCTTGGGAATCAAAATATTCCATTGCTGAAAACTTGGCCAAAGACCTTTTGGCTATTGTCTAGCTGACCTGACATGGTTGGGCTGGCCGAACTATCCTGGAAGTTAATGAAAAAAACACATTTTGAAAACATTTAACTTTTAACTCAGAAGTTCTACTTAACCTAGGGTCACTCCTATGGTCCTCTTTACTTGTAGGTTGGCATACACAAAGTTTTTCGCTTGAAGTTCTCCTAGCCAACATTGCCGAGTCTTCTAGTCTTGAGAAGTTGAGCCAATATCTTGTCTTGAAGTGCTGACTCGAGCTCAATCTTTATATCTATTTTGTCTACAAAATTTGACAAGCTATAAGTGTGGTTAATACTTTAGCACTTACAATCTCCCCCTTTGTCAATTTCGTAACAAAACAGATTACAACATTTCAAACTCAAGACTACACGTACAATACTCAACAATCACATTCAATAAGGAATCTTCAATACTTCAAATTACTTAAACTTGAACTTGCTTTGTATGCTTGCTCACGCTGAAAAAATGCTTAGAATTTTTTGTTTTTGTTTTTGTTTTTTTTTTTTTTTTTTTTTGCATTTGCATAACATCATATAGCATCATCATATAACATAGCATGTGTTCTCCCCCTTTTTGTCACAAGTTGACAAAGTAAGGCGGAAATGAAACTAGGTTTCTCCAAAGTATAAAGCCACGATTTTGTTCACAGCCCCAAGTATAAGGCAAGGATTTTGTTCACAGCCCCAAGTATAAGGCCAGGATTTTGTTCACAGCCCCAAGTATAAGGCCACGATATAGTAATAACTCGGTGAGACCAAGATTGATCCACATGGACTTATGTATGTAAATAAGGTTTCTCCAAAATAATCTAAAACTAGAATTTGATTAAGAACTATATTAAAACTAATTTGAAATTCGGATCTAATTAGGTAGTATGATTGAAAACAGTAAATCAAAGGTTTAATTAATAGAATAAGACATTAGAGCGCCAAGGATCCACTTGTAGACATTCTTAATGCTTAATTCACCTAGATTCAATTGATAACTCAACTGCAATTAGATTCCCATCGCATCCAACCGGATAATGGAATGGTTACAACATATCTCAAAAATCCAACTAAGATTAGAACTTTGGATTGAACAGTTCCATGATTAGGAACCAAGTTCTAGATCGAAGGGAATTCAAAGCATCTACCGTGCCCGTAGTCTACGATAGATCAATGGATTGTACATATCTAATGCTTGCAAAACATGTAAGTAACTAGCTTTAGATCTCCTAAGCATCCAATGAGCCTGGAGTCATTAAAAGATCGAAGAAGAACTAGAACTAGAACTTTATTCAAACTTAAAACCAATCCAAATTCATCATGAAAGCACAAAAAACGAACCTAGGTCGAATCAAAACATAAAAAACGAACTACAAGCTTTACCTCTTAGCCCTAACTAAGAGGATTTAGTTCATCTCTAACATCCTTGAACTAAAATCTCTTAAAAACATAGAAAAACAACTAAAACTAAAAAAGAATAGAGAAATCCGAAGTAGAACTCCTCCACCGTAGCTTCTCTCCACTCCTTCATGTCCTAGATGATCTTAGAAGACTGGGAGACACCTCCTTAAATAGAAAAATCCGCCACTGCCTCTCAAATTGCATAAGAATTTACACATTGATGTCGGTTGGCGACCTGGTCGCACAGGGCCTGCGATTAGTTGCAGCTCCTCTCTCTCAATGAATCAAACAAAAATTTGAAACCTTATTGCATTGAGCGACCGGTCGCACAGGGGCTGCAATTGGTCGCAAGTGACCCTTTTTATCCTAGCAAGCACAACTCTTAATCAGGGAAATTCGGCCGGTCGCAGGGTGTTTGTGATCGGTTTGTTGGTCTTAGCGATCGGTCGCACGTGCCTGGCGACTAGTCGCAATTTGCTGTTTCTTTCAGATTTTCAATATTTCTTTTCTTCTTCCTTTTTCTTCTTTCCTCTCGTCTTTGGCTTGCTTGTACTTGACTTCTAAACATGTTCAATTGTTATCAATTGGACTCCATTCTCTCCATCCTCTCTCAAATCCCTACAATCACAAAAAGATACCTAAGTACTTTAAACACATTGTTTCTTGTAATCATAACATGGAATTGGGGATAAATATACACAATTCTAGGCTTAATGGGTTTCATTTGTTTGGCTGCATGTAATGTTTGGTTGCACCAAATGTCATGAAATTTTGTTAAATTTCATTATTAATTAGTCTAATTTGGTGCAAAATATCATCAATTGGTGCAATCAAGCACAACCTAGATTAAAAATCTATGAATAGTGTGTAGCTTGCGTCACACGCTATGTAGCTTACGCCTCATGCCTTAGAGGGGTGAACGCTATGTTACACGCTATTTGCTATTTAAAATATCGCCTAAGGCCCTGTATTGAACTCACTAAGTTCTCCTTAAATGCACTCTAGTTTGACACCTACAAGCAAGAACTTCTTCATCTATGCTCTCACTTCCCTTGGAAAGATGTCCATCTTTCACGTTACAAGATCCTCACCACTCATTTGTACGTGCCCACAGTGAACTCAGACTCGTGTTGGTTCTTGAGAAGCTGCTTCTTATGACTGATGTTAGGCTGCCTACCTCTGGATATTCCTAGTACCATCTCGCCCACATAAGATAGTTAGATTGTCAGAACAATAATAAATATTGTTTAATAATTTTTCTTATTGTTGAATATATGTTTTACAAAATATTGAAAATTAGTGCACTAATATTTTTAGAAATAATGTAGCAATTTAGCAGATTAATGCACTAACGTATACTGTTGAGATCTATATTTTGGTATATTTTCTAGAAAACTAAAATTTAAATTATTTTGTATTAAATTTTTTTAGAAAAAGTTATTAATTATAGGAACACAAAATGATGGCCAATTTGTAGATTTGCTTACACCCATAAACATATATATTGAGATCTATATTTTAGTGTATTTTCTAGAAAACTATATTTTAATTTATTTTGTATCAAAATTTTTAAGAAAATTTATCACTTATGGGAAACACAAAATCGTGGCCAATTTGTAGATCTGCCTAAACTCATATATATATATATATATATATATATATATATATATATATATATATATATATATAGAGAGAGAGAGAGAGAGAGAGAGAGAGAGAGAGAGAGAGAGAGAGGAATGCTCACCTGCGAACCATCTCTTACGAGAACTCATGAGAACTTTTTGAGGACTCATCACACGTGATGTGTCCCCAAAATCTGAGCCGTCCACGCGATGCAGCACCCCGAAAAACCCCTGTGGTCCAACTTTCAACCTGGTCCAAAACTCTGGTGGGCCATAGAAGAGAGAGAGAGAGAGAGAGAGAGAGAGAGAGAGAGGAATGCTCACCTGCGAACCATCTCTTACGAGAACTCATGAGAACTTTTTGAGGACTCATCACACGTGATGTGTCCCCAAAATCTGAGCCGTCCACGCGATGCAGCACCCCGAAAAACCCCTGTGGTCCAACTTTCAACCTGGTCCAAAACTCTGGTGGGCCATAGAAGAGAGAGAGAGAGAGAGAGAGAGAGAGAGAGAGAGGCAAATCAAGGGAGGAAACTGTTTCCTTTTGCCATGGTCCACCAGATTTGTGAACCAGGTTGAAATTTGGGCCCTGAGGGTTTTTTGGGGTGTTGGACGGCTCAGATTTTGGGGATACATCACGTGTGATGAGTCCTCAGAAAGTTCTCACGAGTTCCGGTGAGAGATGGTTTGCAGGTGAGCATTCCTCTCTCTCTCTCTCTCTCTCTCTCTCTCTCTCTCTCTCTCTCTCTCTCTATATATATATATATATATATATATATATATATATATATATATATATATATATATGCCAGTTTTAATTGATACATTTTTTTTTCCTCCAAAAACTGATTTTTAATCATTTTAATTAAAATATGATCTGCCTACAATGTAGGAATTTTCTCACAAATTTTGGTTCTACGGAGCTCCTCCTAAGGTGGTCACTTTTGTTTGGTTCGTTGGGAGAAAGAGAATCTTAACTATTGATAACCTCTAGAAAAGGTCTATGATTGTAACCAATTTTGCCTTATGTGTATGAGCAATGTAAAATCAATAGATCACCTCTTCATTCATTGTTCCTTCATGAGGGAAGTATGGTATGCTTTAGCATACTTTGGTGTGGAATGGGTCCTGCTAGAAGCAATCGAAGAGTTATTAAGGGCTTGGCACGACAAGAATCTCTATAAGGATTGGTCATCTAGTTGGCGCCCGGTCATAATGGCAATCTTATGGAATATATGGTGTGAACGTAATAGGCATTGCTTTCTTAGTAAGGATCTTGGGAGGAAGTAGTTTGGGAATCCAAAAGATATGTTAGATTGGGTATCTGCGGTAAAAAATGTAATTGTTGATATAGTATCATACTTGAATGGATTCTAATGTTCTTGGGTTGTATTCTTTTCCGCTTAATCTAGCGGCTTATTAATAAAAAAGTTTTGTTGTCCTCCAATTTTTTATTTTTTTTCAAAATTAAAGAAAGTGTGGCGAATCTGTAGATTGTCCTACAAGTAGTGTCATATAATTTTTCACTACTCTCCTTGCATTTTACATGGGTGAAAACTGAAGATTTTCAGTTTCCGCTATTTCATCCATTTTCCACCCTTAAATTCAAAAGTAACTTTGTTGAGTCCATGTCAGTGCTTATAAATATGGATTTCTAACTTGTTTTTGGCCAATCCATGGAAAGGAGACATCTAAAGAAGATCAGTGGAAGATTTCTAACCAAATGGGTTCCGGCCGTTTTCAGCTCTTGGATTGCAATTTCTCCATAGAAGGGATTTCTCACAAAACAACTTAGTAGGGGTTGCCTAAATGCTCTCACGAATAAATTCCCCCACGAAATTTGAGGATTTTTTTTATCTTCTGATTATTATTTTTTATTTATTATTATTATTTTTTTTTTCTGAAGGGTGATGTGTTTGTTGTTGCGTCGACGATATGCATTGTTGACATGAGGGATTTTTATGACTGGCCCCTGTGCGTTATCACGATATTGCAATATCACATAATATCAACTTTTGTGTAATCTAGATGAATTCCCCTTGTATCTTTCCAACGAACAAACAAAAAAGAAAAAAAAAGAAAAAGAAAAAGAGAAAACCTTTTATCTAGTATCAGTCAAGTGTGATATTGATTGTTTCTACAGATCTATTGGTCAATACTATCTTTCCATGGAGTTCCCTTCTATCATCCAAGGCATTTTACAATTAAAAAATAATAATAATTGAACATTGTTTCACATAGGCCTTCTTCGAACTGCACTACATTTTAGCATACAAGAAGTGTAGTAACGTGATGGAGTTGAACTAGGAATGGAGGTTTTGCAATTTTGGGTGGGATGTCCACCACTAGTGGGGTTGATGATTGGACATGTGATTGTAAATGGTTATTCTTCATATTTTTTAATTGGATGTTTATACTTGCTACTCATGCACAGAATCTCAGTCTACAAACTTTTCTTGGAATTCCACTTCAATTTTCTCATTATTTCAACTTTTCATTTTTCTCATTGATTCCATCTTATCTTCCATATTCGAATGCTCAATTATTCATTGATTTAGCATTAAATGGAGATTAAAAGATCACTTGGGATGATATTGGAGGTGCTGTGATGGGAGGGTGAAGGCATTGCTTGGTTTGTCTATCTGATGTTGTTGCGCATATAGGATGTATGATAAGGCTTGTGTTGCTTGCTAGTTCGAGGCACTAGTGTTTGAGGGGAGTGCAGGTAGTCTGTTTGCAATTTTAACTTGTCTGTAAGGAAGATGTTAAGATCTCCTAGGGTTATGTCCAGGTGTGCGACATGGCGAAGAGCTCAATCAATGTACTGGGATTACTGGTAGGTGTTGTGATGCCATCTTTTGGATTGTTTAATTAACGAGAAGTAAGCATCCACAAAAAAGGATGGATGGCGTAAATGCATTATTTATTGGTGAGAATCTTTTTTTTAAAACTATTTTATAAGATTAAATTCTTTAATAAAATCAGGAAATAAATTATGCATATAGGATTGCCACTACAAAGGGCTGAATGGCCCACACCTTGAGCCAAAAAATTAGCCAAATCACCACCAATGGAATTAGCTTTTCTATCTAGATGATAAACGTAATATTTAACCTAGAGGCAACAGATTTATTTCATAGAACAGAAAACTTTTAGATCCCACATTTCAGATCTGCTTGATTTGCTTGGTTGCTTGATCTCAATAGTTGAATCCCTTTCTATAATATAGCCAAACCCATAAACTTGCATTGAAGATTCCGATCAACAACAATGCCCAAGGGACCTGGATTGACAAAGGAAGATCAATTTTTAAATAATGTCAGGAGGGAACCATCTAGCAATCAGAATCATTTTACTTGGACCATTCGTCACTAAAGGTGGCCCTACAGAGATTCAGGGCAGATGCTCCTAATTTTGTCGTACAACTTCAACACTGGGGCAAGAAGGGAATTGTTAAAGTCGGGGGTTTAAGTAAGAATAGGTTTCATTGGTGTTGGTAAAAGGTGGAAGAAGTGAGGTTTCCCGTTTGTCTATTTGATTGAGTTGGTCTTCAAACAATGTTATTATTTGACTGTCAAAATATTTGTTCTGTCCTGTAATACAACACGCTTCCCTATAATTTGTCATAGTGAATCTTCAGACATTCGCGATAACCTCTGTTCTTGAAGATTAAGTAGCATAAGCAATGTGCCAATATTACAGACCTTTATTCACTGTATTATCAGTCTTCTAAGTTGTGATGGCTCTCACTTCCCATTAGAACTGGATTTTTTTCTTCTTCGTGTAATTGCCTAGCATTGTTTGGTGGTTTCGATGATTCGTTCGAGTGCATGCCATTTATTGAAAGTAGTGGATCCAGTTGTTTTAGTTTGATGTCTTCTCTAATATGCTAACATTCTACCTTTTTCTAGGTGTGTGTGCGCACGCGTGCATTCACTAACCTTTTTAGATGTTAGAATTGTTATTATCAATTATTGTATTCACTAACCTTTTTAGATGTTAGAATTGTTTTTATCAATTATCTTATGGTGTTATATAGCTTGTATCTTCAATATTCTTAATTTTTTATTTATGTAGTTGTGTTGCTTGCTAGTTATTGAAATCATCCTAATTTTCTAATGCAGAAGGAGAATGATCATGGGAAGTTCAGAAAATTAGATGAAATAATGTTTATTGAAGGTTATCCAGGATATCAGGATCTGTTACCTATTGCAGAGGATTGTATGCGAGTAGTATGTGAAGTGAAAGGTGACGATCCCTCCCCCGTTCTGTCAAAATGGAGTTTGTATTAAGTGTTTTATTATTTTAATGGTAAGGTTTCTGAAAAACAATAATACTAGTTCTGTTTGGATACTTCTCACGAGTTTTATACATGAGACATTTCTAAGAGGTGGATGTGGATCATTTTATTTGCCTAGTAAATAATCTATCGGTGAAAGAAATCATATGCCTGAACCTCTCGAATTTTGATTAAGTGCACCACCTTCCTAGTTGATAAATAGTCAAAGCTTTGTATCTGTTATTCAGGGATGGTCTAGAGTTCTCTCTTCCCTCCTCCCACACTTTGTCATTGGTATTTTACATTTAGTATTCATGTTTCTTCTTTATGTTCTATTATCAAAAGTCCTAGTTTATGTGTTACTTAGTCTCGCTTCCTCCTTAGTTTAGTGGAAATTGCGGTTTGGAAGGTATAACTGAATCCTTGGTGTTGATATTGATTTTGATTGGTATTGATATTGCACAAACATTCATATCCATAGACATTCATAGACATTGCCACATCCACACAAGAGAGAAGAGCGCATATAGTTGGAAGGCTTTTATTAAATCTTTTATTAATCTAGATTCTTATTACATTCCAGGCTATGACATAATGCAAGCCCTTAATTATATTACAAAGAATAACCGTTGATTCTGAGGCATTAATAGTGAGGGAACTACAATAGAGAATAGAAGAGAGAGAAAAGAATGCAATGCAAATGCATGGCTCATGCAATGCAAAGGTGAGCGTAGCTCTTGTGTCTAAAGCATAGCTTGAATGGTTCATAGGACAACCGTGACCAATAGATTTGGGCTCCATGCCCTCTCACGCAGTGAGATGGATAGTGCCATCACATTATTAATAATGCTCTCTCTCTCTCTCTCTCTCTCTCTCTCTCTCTCTCTCTAATAGAAGAGTTTGTGATGTCATCAATACAAGACGTACTGAGGATGGGTATGAAACTATGTGTAGCCTTGCATATGTATCTACGAGACAGGGAGCATTGAGCCGTGTTTCTGATGGAGCACACATCATGGCATAGAGACAGGTGAGCAACTTGGGTTGCTGCATAACAAGAGGGTAGCATGGTTGATGTACAGTATCGATAATGTACCCAAGGCATTACAGATGCTGTGAGATGCTTAGGCACACTCATTTAATAGTTCAATTTCCAAATGTGTGAGTTTATCACGACTAATGATGAATGATATTCATGCACGATGATCTTAGCGAAAATAATTATAATAGCATGGAGAGCACTGCTAGAAGTGGTATGGTCTGCTAGGCTGTCATGTAAACTCTTGTGAGATAACCATATAGCACTTTATAAAGGACAACAGTGCCGTCTAAGGGGCATTGCTAGTCACAAACTTAAGACAGTCTCCCCATGAGAATGCTTTGAGCCTGATTCAAAAGGAAATATTGACCTCGTGCCCCAAACATAATACCGATATAAACCCAATCACATAGTATGATGGTGCGGGTGGTAACATCCACAGCTTAGAACATAACGGTGCCATGCAAGACAAGCATGAAACACGTGAGATGTGGCGCCTAAACAGAGAGAAGGTGCAGGTACGGCCATGCAATCGTAAAAATTGGGCACGACCATGAAAAATCACAAAGTGGAAGGCACGAGGGTGCAGACCAGAGTTGGTCTGCCCATAAATACCTTGCTTAAGGGACTCATAATAGGTTCTGAAGAGAGCAAGGCACGAGACAAGGATGGTCCCTCTCAGAGACTTTCCAGATTGCAAGGTAGATAGGATATTCGCTCGTGCTGCCCCCTCTAGCATTGGTTTGATGGAATATAACCATCCAGATCCAGGGGGTCATCCGCTAAGCATGGCCAGAACACAAATTACACTACCCACTCCTAGTGAGGTGCGCCGTTGGGTGCGGAAAGAAGCCAAATTACACTGTTAGCACCATCACGCTGCATTTTGTGAGCGTGAGAATAGTGGTGCTGAGGGAATTTGTCTAGTCTTAATAGCATGATTGTGCTTTTATCTTTGCAATGGTTAGCTTACTTTAGGGATTCTCGAAGGGAACTCCAGAAGAGACTGGGAAAGTGTGTGAGCTGGAAAAAAAAGACTCTTTATGGCTTTAAACAATCTCCAAGAGCGTGGTTTACCCGGTTCACTTTTGTAGTTCTCTCATTTGGCTTTAGGCAATGCCAGTCGGATCATACTGTTTTTGTTCACACTCGGCAAGAGGGCCGAACCATTATTCTTGTTTATGTGGATGCTATAATTATTGGAGATGATTTAGACTTTATAAAATGTGTCAAGCAAGTTGAGTAAGGAATTTGAAATTAAGGACTTTGGTCCTCTTCGATACTTCTTAGGGATTGAAGTTGGCCGCTCATCCAAGGGTATCTTTATATCTCAGATAAAGTACACTATAGACTTACTCAATGAGACTGGCAAGCTTGGTACTCGTCCTCCTCATCCCCTATACATAAAAAAACATTCGTCACATGAATCCGAAGGTGATAGTCTGACAGATTCTGGCATGTATCAAAGATTGGTTGAGAAGCTGATCTACTTAACTATTACAAGGCCAGATATCACTCAGGCTTTGAGTTTTGTTAGCAGGTTCATGCATTCGCCGAAATCGTCACATCTCGAGGCTGTGTATCGTATATTGAAATACTTGAAATCATGTCGAGGACGTGGTATTCTCTATGCTAATCATGGACATGTTCATATTACTGGATATTCTGATGCTGATTGGGTAGGGTGTCCAACTGACAAAAAGTCAACTTCTCGATATTGTACCTTTGTTGGAGGTAATCTGGTGACTTGGAGAAGCAAAAAACAGTCAGTGGTGTCTAGATCCAGTGCGGAAGCAGAATATCGAGCTATGGCTCAGGAAACTTGTGAGATTCTGTGGTTGAGATCTATTATGGTAGAGCTTGGTTTCCCTATCAACTCTGCTACTCCTCTTTACTGCGATAACCAAGCTGCCATCCACATTGCATCTCACTCGGTTTACCATGAAAGGACAAAGCATATTGAAGTAGATCTCCATTTCATCCCAGAGAAGATCTCTTCTAGGAAGCTGTGTAGTCCATTTGTCAAATCAACTGAGCAGTTAGTTGACATTTTCACAAAGGCACTCAATTCTCTTATGTTGCAAGAGATTTTGAGCAAGTTGGGTATGACAGATATTCATACACCAACTTGAGGGGTATTGGAACATTTATTCATTAAATAGGGGTTTATTTGTAAATATGCAAGAGGTACTTATGTGTATTTTCCACATTTATTAAGGTGTAATTTGTAAATAGGGGAAACCTTACATATAAAAAGAATAAGGAAAAAAGGGGAGCTCACGATTTTGAGAACCCTCTCATTTTTCATCTCTTTCTCCGTCTCTCTCTCTACAAAATCAACAACTCTACAGATCGGAGGTCTGTAAACCTTATGTTGAAGGCGGGGCTGCCATTAGAGAGCTATTTGATATCAATTCAACTCTTTTGGGAAAAGGGCTATGGCGTTTTGGTTCTAAATCCTCCACCTGGTGGAGATCTATTTTGGGGGGCTAAATATGGCCTTCAAGAAGGATGCTGGTTCACTAGATCCTCCTCCCTGTATAGAGCTTCCTCAATTTGGAAAAACATTATGTCCATAAATCAGATTTTCCTCCAGGGAGTTTCTTTTGGGTTAGGAAACGGCACCACTATTCAATTTTGGTCTGATAGATGGATTCTGGACAGACCGCTTCTTTCAGTCTTTCCCAATCTTGCCAGAGTCTGACTTAAATTCCTCTGTGGTTGTTTCCTACTCTTTCTCTGGCTCAGGATGTTGCTGCCCTCCATGCGGGAGACCATTGACAGACTTTGAATTCGAGGAGTTCTTGGAGCTTCTCAAGCTGCTCTAGGGAATTGCTCCCAGCACAGTTACTCTCGACTCGATTTGGCCATTGGCTTCTTCCGGAGGTTTCTCGTGCAAATCCTTCATTCCTATAATCAGAGGAAACCCAGCTCCTTTGGCAGGATTTCCTCTCTTTTTTTTTTCTGGTCCTACACCAGCCCCTTGAAAGTCGTAGCTTTTACATGGCTTCTTGCTAGGGGAAGAACTCTAAAAATTGACAATCTCCTAGGAGGGGTCTCATTCTCCCGAATATTTGTATTATTTGCATGGAGACGGAGGAAACTATCAACCATCTCCTCCTTCATTGTACTTTTGGTCACAAAGTGTGGTATAAGATTCTCTCCAAATTCAATATGTGTTAGACAGTGCCGGATTCGATCTCCTCCTTCCTTTTCGCTTGGCATGGTTCTTGCAGTTTCTGGCCTTTTTATAGCTTGGATATCAGCTGTGCTTTCTACTCTGTGGGAGATTTGGAGGGAGAGAAACAACTATACCTTTTGCAACTCTGCCTCCTCCATCAATTCAGTTTCGGGGCAGGATCTCTGCAACATTGAGCAATGGCTGACTGTGCTTTCTCCAGGAGACTTGTCGTTTATCTCTCATCAACTCGACTAGATTGTGGGGTTTTTCTGTGTGGTGTCAGTTGTTTTATGTTTGTAGCTTTGTTGCAGGCCTTGTCTCGAGTTGTAATGCTTCCCTAGGTTTTCTTTCTTTTTTTGGTGTGTTGTTTTTGTTGTTTTGTTTTGTATTTTGTTTCTGTTGTTTTGCCTTTCATCCTCTGGGCTTTTTAATAAAATTTCAGCAATCTTAAAGAAAAAGAGCATTATCATATCTTGCTAGTGCAATATCAATAATATCATCCGATATCATATCGTAAACATTGCCCACAGCCATAACCTTTAACACTCATGAAAGTAAAAATCTTAGCCACAACCTACTAGGTATGAAGTGTCATTCCATCTCTTTTTCTATCAACTATACCTCTCAAGATAGCTTGAAACTTGTCTTGAACTTCCTCTGGGTTGTGGGTGCATGGTCAACATTCTTTCTTGTACGAGCAAGGTGCTTCATATGGAAGAGATGACCAGAAACATTGGTTGCGATCCAGAAAAATTGGTCGCGATGATAATTACACAACAGATCTTGCATGTTATTGGGGTTGACAGTTGTATAATGTTCGCACTTACTCATCCTAATTACCCAAATGGCACGGTATAGCTCTATGCAGCCATGACCACAAATGAAACCTATCAACCATTCACCAATCACCAACAATAAACCTTTCCAAATAAATAAATAAAAAGGGAAAGCCATACACCAAAAAAAAAAAAAAAAATCATGTTTACCACATGAACCCATCCACCATATAACTAATCCCATTTGCCATGGTACCATCCATTCATAACAAAAATACCCACATTCCATCATATAACAATGAAACAATGGAAAAAAAAATAATCACAAAATCAATAACAAATAACAAAGGCAAGAAAAAAAAAAAAAACCCCCAAAAGAAAAGGGAGTATGCTATTTTTTTACCTTGGGTTTTATTTGATGTGAAAAATGAAAAAAGTTATTGGATGAAAAGATTCCTCTATAGAAACACTCCAGAGAAATGAAACTTGATATGGATGAGTGGTTGCGAAGTAACCACAACTTCTTTCTTCTTCTTCTTCTTTTTTCCTCCCAATACCCATAACCCTCTCTCTCTCTCTCTCTCTCTCTCTCTCTCTCTCTCTCTCTCTCTCTCTCTCTCTCAATGAGTTCAAAGGCCATAAGAATTCTTTTAAATGGAAGGGGCTACATTTACACGTGCGAGAGGGGTACTTTTGTCGAGAAAAGGAAAAAAGTAATAAAAAGCCGAAAAATATGAACTGTATATGCAAAAAATGCAATACATCAAATCGTTGGATCCACTTGGTATGATTGGTATTGTACAATCCACTTTAGGATCATACAATACAAAATTATGATTTTTATGTGATTTGAATCATATGATTTTAATTGTGACTGGTGCCATTTTAATAGCACCGAGTATATATGGTTTCTCAGGTTTAGTATCAAACTCAATGGAAATCTTTCCATTCGGGGTTGCTGAACACCTAGATTTGCCATTATCATGCTAAAATTTGACAGAGAGAATTATTTGGAATGCTTCAAGTTGGTGAGTATGTTAATTGGGGAGAGAAGGAAATTGGGTTATTTGGATGTTAAAACTGTGAAGCACCAGCAGGGGACCCATCTTTTCCATATTGGAGGCAGACAATATGACAATCGTGTCGTTATTTCTAGCCTCAATGAAACCAAAGTAAGACTTTCACATATTGTGAGACGGAAGAAGTAATCTATTGCATACTCTAATTCTCAAAGGAAAAAAAAAAAATTCTCCGAGGTTGTTCCAGTTGACCAGGAAGATCACTCTCTTCATAGTTTTTGTCTTGAGTTGAGTCATCACGATCCATAAGATCAAAGTAAGACTTTTACATATTGTGAGACAGCAGAAGTAATCTATTGCATACTCTTATTCTCAAAGAAAACAAAAAAAAGCTTCAAGGTTGTTCCGGTTGACCAGGGTGATCACTCACTTCATGGTTTTTGTCTCAAGTTGAGTCATCATGACCCATAAGACCATGCAATAAGGAATGTAGAGCTGAACCAAGTTGAAGCACAATAGATATTTGATCTTATTATAGGGCATAAATTAGAGCATGAGGCCATTCTTGCCTAAATTCTCAGGAGAGAGCCTCTTCCATCCTTAGGAACTATTTACTCGTTACTTTTAGCAGTAAGAGGTCGCTAAAAAGTGATGTTATCTGTATATATTATTGTCCTGACCCTCTTGCTAGAGCTTACTATGGAGGTTGGAAGGGGGAAGAGGTGATGATGGTATCAAGGCTGTCAGGATTGGGGGAGGTTTGTTTTGGTGCATATGGTAGCTGCAATGTTTTAGGTCAACGTTGGGTAAATCCACCCATTAGTGATTGTTAATGACTGGGGATGTGGGCTGTACGATTGTATGGACCACCTAGACGACTGCAATAAAGGCTTACGGTTGTACATCCCACCTTGTCTTTAGTTTTGTCCATGTGTTCCTCTATTTAGTTTATTATGTTATCTTAATATGCACATGTTATATCGTGAGGGGTATTTTTGTGGGGATTTTTTTTTTTTTTTTTTACTTCATATAAAGAGGGATAGTAGGGACATACAATCCTGGTTTTCTCTCTCTCCACTCTCTTTTTCCCATCTCTTTTCTTCCTCTGTTCCATTTCATTTCACTTTTATATAACTCTACATGGTAACAGAGCGGGTTTCATTTTGATTTACACCGCTTTCTTCTTTTTAATCTCATAAATTCTTCTTTTTCTTTTCCTCTTTTCCCTTCATATCTCCCTTGTGCAGAAAGTTCTCTAAGAAATCTAGGGTTTCTTCTTCTTCTTCTTCTTCTTCTTTTATTTTTTATTTTTATGTTTTGGTGTGTCAAGCTTTTGTGATGGTCTGAGTGAGAGTGTGAATGGTGTGTGAGTGATTATTATTCTTCTCGTGTTTGGTTGGACGTGTGGGCTAATTATTTCATTAGGTGTGGTGTGTACATCTTGTAGAGCATGCAATTGGAGAATTCTTTTATCTGGAAGAGTCAACCCTCATTCGTGTAAGCACTGTGTTACTCTCTCTCTCTCTCTCTCTCTCTCTCTCTCTCTCTGGAAATTAAGGGTGATCAAAGATCTGGGTTTCTAAATCCATTAGATTTTCTAGAGGCTTAAATAACATTTATAAAATAAATGAAGCAAAATATCTATAGTGGTCTAAATCTATCCTAGTATTTTTTACAGCCAAAGGCAAATTAAAATGTCCGATCACGGAGAAAGTAGATGAAAGTGATAGCATGTATGAGTAGTGGATTCAGGAAAATGCTTAGATCATGATGTGATTGTGGAACAGTATTGAACCATGTAGTGAATATAATGTTTCTAGATAGCACAAAGGAGGCATGTGAGGCAGGACAACTAACCACTTGCTCTAAAAGCTCAAATTGATGAAATGTGGCGAACAATGTTTTAAATAGCGAATAGCGTGTAGCGTAGCCTTCACCCCTCTGAAGCGTGAGGCGTAAGCTACATAACATGTAGCGTAAGCCACACACTAAGATTTTTAGTCAAGGTTGCACTTGGTTGCACCAAATTAGATGATTAATAATAAAATTTAACAAAATTTCATGATTTTGGTGCGACCAAATGCAACCTAAAGTAATAGCAAGGGGTAATGGTTAAGTATTAAAGTGAAGAAAGAGCAACAAAACTGATTTAAAACTTTTTCTTATATTATTTTACTAAAGGCATTGAAAAGACTATCAAATTTTCATCGAAATAGAAAAATGAAACAAATCATTAAAAACATTATTGATTTTAATGTTATAGTGAAAAAAAAATGACTTGTTATATGAGCTATGTAGTATAGTCTATGAAGCGTGTAGCGTAGTCAAATTAATCATGTAGCGTAGGCTACACGGAACTTAAGCTATTTTCATGAGCTACGTAGCGTTTAGGCTGAGCTATGCTACGTAGCATAAGCTACACGCTACATAGCGTAGCTATTTAAAACATTTGTGGCGAATCAATTCCTTTATTTCATAGCTCAGGCCCCAAGTCCATGGGTTAGGTCCTCGGTCGAACCCTCCTTCGTGGGCCCCAAGTCTATGGGTACGCATCACACGAGCCACCCGAGTCCACGAGCCACCCACTTCACACGGGCAGCCCACTCCGAGTGTGTCCCCGCCTCCACAGGCTACCCCACTCAAGCCTAGTGTGACAATGCCCCCGCATTAATCACCCCGGTGAGGAATCTCGAACACGAGACCTCCCGCTCTGATATCAATTTGATGCAGGACAACTAACCACTTGCTCTAAAAGCTCGAACTGATAGAGCGTGACGAATCGATTCCTTTATCTCATAGCCCAGGCCCCAAGTCCATTGGTTAGGTCCTCGGTCGAACCCTCCTTTATGGGCCCCAAGTTCATGGGTACGCATCACACGAGCCACCCGAGTCCACGGGTGGGGCTCGAATCCACGAGCCACCCGCGCGGGTGGGGCCCGAGTCCACGAGCCACCCACCTCACACGAGCCGCCCACCCCGAGTGTGTCCCCGCCTCCACAGGCTACCCCAGTCGAGCTCGCTGTGACAATGCCCCTGCCTTATTGTGGGTTCCATTACAATAGATGTCTTCATTCGATAAAAACATCTCTTATACGTATTAGTTGTTTGAAGAGCTATTTGTATTCCAACAAGGGGATTGAGTCCATCGGTGAATATTATTTGAAACTCAAAAGAATGTGGGAGGACTTGAATATGTATTAGCCACTTATTAAGGATTTGGAGAAACAACGTCAACAATGTGGGGAATTCCGTCTGGCTATATTTCTATCTAGATTAAAACCAGAATATGAGCTAGTGTGTGTGTAGATCTTGGGTGGCAAGGATGTTCCACCCTTAAATGAAGTTTATGCTTTGCCTTCAATGTGTATCACTTGGCTCTATGTTGAAACTAGTGATAATTTTACTTTAGCATCATTTATTGGATGAGGCAAAGATGGTGGTTGTGGTGGCTGAGGTAATTAAGGAGGTAGCAATGGTAATCAATGTGGTTGTAGTGACGGAGGGGGAGGTTGTGGAATTAAGAAGTGTACTCATTGTGGGTTGACAAATCATGCTATTGCGAAATGTTGGGACATCCATAAGAAGCAGCATCTTGTTCTGAAGAGAGCAGTGAGTCTCATTTTGTTGGTTTTACCCCTATAACTCAGCAGCCAAGTACATCTTCATGATATAGTCATGCTTACCTAGATGAGTACTTTAAGTTATCGAAGAATCAGCTTAACTCTGCTGCTACTTCTACAATCATGTTCGTGAACTTAGCTATGACTTGTTTAGGTTCCAAGTCCTCTACTCTATGGGCCATTGACTTTGAAGCTTCTAATCATATGCCGGACGAGTCTAGTGCCTTTTCCTTTATTAATACATTGTTGTCGAGTTCATTGGTCACTTTGGCAGGTGGTACCCGATCTAAAGTGTGTGGAATGAGTACTGTTGATTCAAGTTCCATTCATTATCATCTGTTCTCTATGTACTCAAATTTCCTTTTAGCCTTATGTATGTTAGTAAAGTCGTAAAATTACTTAACTGCTTTGTGATTTACTATCTGAAAAAAAGAAGATTGGTGGGGGACATGAACATGGTGGGCTTTGTGATTTTCCATCCTTCACACTGTGTTTTCCAGAATCTGGAAAAAAAAGAAAAAGAAAAAAAGATTGATGGGGGACATGAACATGGTGGCCTTTGCTATCTTAACTGTGAAGTAATTTTAGTAGTAGTGCAAAACATCTCTCCTTACTAATGGCATTGTCATTTCGGTCATCTGTCCTTGAAGATTATTAGAAGTATCATTACTTCATTATCATCTGTGTCAGTTTTAGAATGTGAAGTGTGTGATTTAAGTAAGCATCATCAAGTCATTTTTCTACCATGTGTAGTCCAGTTCCATTTGCTTTGCTAGCTTGACTGTGAAGTAATTCGAGTAGTAGTGTAAAAGAATGTCTTTCCTTACTGGTGGCATTATCATCTCGGTCATCCGTTCTTGAAGATTCTCGAAAGCATCATTCTTTCATTATCTTCTGTGTCAACTTTAGAAGGTGAAGTGTGTGATTTAAGTATCATCGAGTCACTTTTTGACCATGTGTGGAAAAACATAATCTAATTTCATCTGCTTTGGTTCATTCAAATGTTTGGGGACCTATTTGAGTATCTAGTGTGTCATGGTATAAGTATTTTGTTACTTTTGTTGATGATATTTCGAAAATGAGTTGACTTTATTGAATGAAATACAAATTTGAATTCCTTATCTTCAAGATGTTTCATATGGAAGTACAAAATCAAGTTTACTCCAAATTATGTGTTTCATTTAGATAGTGCGAAGGTGTATATATCCAACTGTTTTAGGTTGTATTTATTTGAAAATGGTATTTTGCATCAAACATTGTGTGCCCACACTCCACAACAAAATGGTGTCGCTGAATGGAATAAAAAACGTGATTTGCTTTAAGGTGACACATGCCTTGGTGATTCATATGAATGTCCTAAAAAGTTTTTGGAGCGACGTTGTTTTAATAGCATGCTGTCTAATTAATAGAATGCCCTATCTAATTAGTAGAATGCCCTCTACTATCTTGATGGTTCAGTCGCTTTGTGCAGTTTTGTTTTCAAGTGTTCCATTGTTCTCTTTGGCCCCTAAGGTTTTTGGGTGTGTATGCTTTGTTCATTAGTTGGAGTTGGGACATGAAAAATTAAACCTTAGAGCAGTTAAATGTATTTTTCTTGGATATTTTAGAGTGCAAAGGGGTTACAGTCCTTGTCTTTGAATACAATTTATTTGTACCAATGTTACCTTCTTTGAGACCACTCTATTATTCTTAAATGAGGGTAGATCTCTTGACTTGGAAGCTTTGCCATCTCATCCCACAGTGCCTGTGCCTATTCCTGTTGATGAATTCACTATCAAATCTTCTCCTTCCACTGGTTTGCCTATTCTTGCTATTGAGCCTTCACTCAAAGTCTGCTCATGATGAAATGAGAGACGAATGCTGCCAATCATGATGTATTTCCCACCATATCTTCTTCCGAGCCTATTGATCAAGGCACTTCACCCGTATCTCCTAATTCGTCTTATCTTCCTGTTGCTCTGAGGAAAGGGAAGCATGCATGTACGACCACCCTATTTCTAAATTTGTTTCTTTTCATTGTTTGTCTTTCATCTTTCGAAAATTTTCCTTATCTTTCTCGTCTCATTCTATTCTTAAGTTATACCAGAAAGCCTTGTCACACAAGGGTTGAAAGCAATCCATGAAAGAACATATGGCTATAGTTCATCAAAACGACTCTTGGGAGCTAACTAGTCTCTTAGCTAGTAAACATACTATTGGTTTATGGTGGGTGTATACAATTGAATTTTAGCATGCTAACATAGTTGAACGATTGAAAGCTCACTTAGTTGCTATGGGATACACTCAGATTCTCGACATTGACTATACAAAAACTCTCTCCAGTTGCCATGCTTAATTCCATTCATGTCATTCTTTTTATTACTGTCAATCATAGGTGGCCACTATTTTAGCTCAATGTAAAAAACGTCTTTCATTATAGTAATCTCACAAAGGTCTAAATGGAGCAACCACCTAGGTTTGTTGCTAAGGAGGAGTTTGTAAACTGAGAAAGGTAATTTATGGGTTGAAGTAGTCACCGCATGCATGGTTTGATGAATTTAGTAGGGTTTTGTTGGCCTACGATTTTTTTCGAAGGCATGCTGAATCGCTGATCGTTTTGTCTTCATGCGAAGAGGCACCTTTGCCCTTATTTTATTAGTTGTGTATGCGGATGACATTGTCGTTACAAGGAGTTACAATAAAGGAATTGAGGATCTTAAGTATCTTCAATGTAACCTTTGCCCTTACTTTTTTTTTTGTATTTTTTTTTTTAACTTAATGTAAAAAGAGAGAGAATAGGTATGAACAATCCTTATTTTCTCTTTCCATTCCCTTTGTTGCATCTCTTTTCTTCCTTTTTATTTCCTTTCACTTTTACATAACTCTACAATGACAAAGACAAGCTCTATTGTATAAATTGTTGCCAAATGCACCATACTAGAGTCGTGCTGGAACTTTGTCAGCTGGACATTCAAGAAAGCCATTCGACCGCTTTTGTTTCTAATTTTGATTCATATAAGTATCATTGTCCTTCATATCATGTTTTTCTGTTTGTTGCTTCTTTTTTCTCTCCCAGAGCTAGTGAAGCTTTATCTTATCCCAATTGGACATATGCTAAACGCCTCTTGGAAATGTCTCTCCGCCATTTAGTGAAAAAGTGCTCTTCTTGTGAATTGCTTTTTAGTAAGTAATTAATACAGCCCCTGACTAAATTTATTTAGTGCAAAAATAGCTTGTTTTGAGAATTATAATTGCTCAAAAACACTTATTTCAACAACCCCAAACAGACCCAAAATATTTATGTCCTGCCGAATATTCTCTACTTTATATATTTCTGATGCTTTATAGACTAGTCATTCTTTCACAACTAGGAAGAACCAATTAATATTAATAAATTGATTACAGACGATTTTTTTATTCTCATATGGTATTGCATAATAGTTTGCACGCAACCTTTCTTACTCCCACAACAGTTCTTTAGCAAACTGAATGCATTGGAAGAAAAGAAAATTATGTTTGCTACATCCATTCAAAGTCTAATTTTAGTGTCTGGATGATTCGCAGAAGTGGGATCTTTGAAGTTTTATAGGCTTGATGACAAGAAGGTTTTGGCTTTATTGTGCCATAAGGTGAGCCTTTCATGGTCTTCGCCTTGCATGTGTTGCACGCGTGTGTGTACAATTACTTACACATGCCACATGTTTGCTTGTACTAATTGAGCTTGGGGATTTGTATTGGGTGGGATTGCTGGCATGCGAGTGTTGTCATTGTGAGCTCTACTGTGGCCAGTCCTAGAGCTTTGTTAAAATCGGAAGGTTGATGTCCACTGGCAGATTGTAAAACTTTTGCCAATCTACCATTTCAAAGTTGACCCCAAATTGCTGGGAGAAGGCCAAGATGACAATTATGATGATATAAAAGCATGACATGATACTTATGGTGCAAACTTATTTTCAGAGCGAGCATGGTTGACCGTTGGATGGGACAATTCCATTTTTTATTGTACATGGCCCCAATATCCCCATGACTGGATGATTAGAACAATCTAAATTGGGCCTGCCCAATGGATGATGAGACCATTATTAGTCCTTTCATTCATTTTGCACCCCATTAATAGTATGGCTGCGATTATCCAAACACAGTTATTTTGTGTCTTGTGCAATCTATGGTGGATCTCTCTATTCAATGGTCTTTGTTGATAGTAGATGACCTACTTGTGCCCCCACAGAAAAATAGTTTTAAATACCTTTGATACAACACAGTATCATCCATGTCGTATCGGTTTCAGTCTGTAACAGAACAAGTCACCAGATTGATATGAACCAAAATCAACCAAAAAGAATGAGTAGGGGTGAGTTATACTGATTTTGGTTCCCAGCCAAGATGCACTCAGAAACCATTTTTAAATCCATGCTTACAAAATTCAAATGAAGATAATATATGAAAATTTCACATTGGATCATCTTTTTCTTTTTTTTTTCTTATAGTCTTTAATTCTTAGTGGAATATAGAAATGAATTTAGTCAATTATGTATTTTGTAATTTGTCACATTTTATTTTTGCATCACAGGGGGGGGAAGGTCATGAGTTGTTTCTTATGCTCTCCTTCCACTCTCTTGTGGCAGGTAGACCACTTAAAGCTGACACTAGAAACACTTGACAAAAATTATGCTAATCGGGACAAAATGGATACAGGTATGGGTTTGGTGAGATAGTTCTTGTTCAGAGAAGATGAAATCTTTTAATGTATTTTTAGGTCACCTGCTATTGCTTTCACTGACGCGAAGTATGTATCAAATTGCATAGATTGTTGTATAGTATTAGATTTTGTTTTCAAAAGATACATCTATACACGATTGTTTGTTATACCTGATTTGTTTATTTAGTTTTGCTCAATATTCTCAGTGATAAGTAAAAACCAAAACTAGGTCACGTAGAAGATTTGGGACAAAAACAATTGACATTTGAACATGAGAAATAATGATAATGGGGAAAAAACTCAAAACTGGATCTGTTACAGGGTGGTTCACCTCTTTCTTGTCTCTAGAAATTCTGACTCATTTTCTGCTGTGTCAAAAAATGTCAAAAAAGTTGCAATTCCATTGTATAACCTTTTGAGATACGTTTCTGATAGACTCAATAATATGGCATCTGGGAAAGAATTAAGCAGGTTATGACCAACTTCTGATAAGGTGCAAGGTTGGTATGGGAGAAGGGGTTACCTGCTATTTCTGAGACCCTTTCTCACTTTGAAGTTGTTGTTCTTAGTGGCAATTGCAAGGGATCTTTAGAAGGTTTTGGGTGGGTCTGTTGCCAATCACTTTGAAGGTTTTAGTGACATTTGCTCCCAGTAATAATTACACTAGTGCACTTTTGTCTTTTTACTTTAGTATGAATGACAAATTGTTAGGAGAAAACATTTAACCCTTCTGTAAATATACTCTTGCAAAAATATTGCCCACTCCACTAAAATAACAAAACTTTCACCTTGATGTATCTATTACATGATGCCAGCAATTGTTATATTAAACTATAGTCTTATGCTTGGCAATACACACCCTTATTTAGTTCTATTTGTTCGATTAAAAGATATTGGAGCTTCTTGGGGATTTTAGAGTTAAGTTTTAATAGAATTATTCAGTTCTCTTAAAATTTCATATTTAACTAGTTGATAAGTTTCAATTTTAGCAGGATCTCAAGTTTTCAAAAATTGTGTCATGTTTCAATCATAGTAGTAGTAGAGTAGTAGTTTAATGTTGGAAAGTGGAAGTTTGGGAGTTGGTTTTTTTTTTCCCTGGTTGGAAAATGAATTTAGTCCTGTTAAAGTTTTAACATGATTAAATTCATCATCATCATCATCATCTAAGCCTTATCCAAATTAATTGGGGTCGGTTACATGAATCCTGTTCAGCCATTCTGCTCTATTAAGGGCCATACCTTAAGTTAGGCCATAGGTCATTATGTCTTTTCTTACTACCTCCATCCATGTCCTTTTGGGCCTTCCCCTTACCCTGTTAGAGCATTCAACCCATACCCACTCACTCCTAACCAGTGCAATTCTTGGTCTCCGTTACACATGACCAAACCATCTAAGTTTACTTTCCCTCATCTTATTACATATTGGTGCTACTCCTATGTTCCCTCGAATGCATTCATTTCTAATTCTAACCTTCCTCGTCTTGCCACTCATCCATCTTAACATTTTCATTTCAGCTACACTCATCCTAGGAACATATTGTTCCCTAACTACCCAACATTTTGTCTCATAAAGCATGGCTGGTCTTATAGCTATCCTATGAACTTCTCCTTTCAATTTTAGTTTTAATATGATTAAATTCAGATCTATTAAACACCTCATATTTAACTAATTTGAATCCAAGTAGTAGTTTAATCCTGGAAAGTGGAGGCCGGGGAGGAATTTTTTCTTATTGCAAACTGAATTTAATCCTATTGAGTCTAATAGGATTTAATTTAGTTATATTAGAAGTTAGTTTTGTTAGGCACTTTTCTGTGGCATACTAGTGCACCTTATTTGTCAATTACGTAGGTCATGAGTCTAGGTGTCAGTTGAGCTTAAGGAAGATGAAGACCAAAGACTCAAGCGGACCTGCTGCATCAAGGAAGAAGAAACAGGTAAATGAGATGCCTTGGTGAGCCTTGAATCTTGAACCAAACCAAAACCCAAACCTTTAGATGACCTTGACCAAATAGGCATACTTTTAGTCATTTTAGATTGGCCTTAGGTGTCCCAAAAGATCACCCAAAGAATGGCCAAAGAAGTTGCATGAGCTGCTGGAAATCAAACAAACCAAACAGCAGAACTCATTGTCTGCCGACCGGTCGCAGCCCCTGGCCGATCGGTCGTCAGATTTCCAGAGAGGTCAGCAAGCAAATGCCTGACCCAGGCATTTGCTTTGGACCGGTCGTTTGGACCGTCCGACCGGTCTGAGTCATATGCTCGACCGGTCGCGACCGGCTCCAATTGGGACAACAAGCATCATCCTGTCTACGCCTTAATTCGACCGGTCGTCCCTCAACAACCGACCGGTCGTGGACCCCCTTGTGACCGATCGGCAAAGAGTCGTTGGCAGCCATTTTATAGTCGTTGGTGCTTTCTTTATATAAAGGCTGGGCTCGATTTTGGGGGTAAGGAGAGAGATTTTAGTACATTAGAAGCCACCCTCATTGCCCATTCTATTAGGCTCTAATCCTAAGCATTCCAAGTCATCTTTCTTGTGTTTGATCACAAGATGGAGCATTCACAGCTCATATGAAGATGGACTTGCTCTCTCTTGATCTATAGAAATTTAGGCACCTTGACCATAGGTAGATCCTTCGTGTAAACCTCTCTAAAGATCTTATTAGGTGGAATTCCTCTAGGCAACCAACTCCTACTAGTTTTAGAGAATTCACACCATCTCCTATCACCTTGGGCATCTCAAGAGCATCACATGCGAGGTGATTGATCGATGGAGCTAAGGTATTGGCAACGCAGCGGCAACACGATCGGGGGAGCATCAGGAGCTGATTGAAGCACGAGAGAGCGGAAATCAAGCAACCCAACAAGGCACTGTACAAGGGGCTCAATCTGACAAGTTGTAACTTTAGGAGTCCTAGTACTCATTCCTTTTGGGAGGATTGAGTGTGAATTTAAGGTTGATGGTTATCCTACTTAAAACTACGTAGGGTCGTTTGACGATCATTGACATGTTTGTCGAGCCTAAACAAGTCTCCAAGTGGAGCCACCAACACGGGTGCATACGTGTAAATTGGGAAGAGATAGAGCATTCAAAGCTCATATGAAGATGTACTTGCTCTCTCTTGATATATAGAAGTTTAGGCACCTTGACCATAGGTAGATCCTTCGTGTAAACCTCTCTAAAGATCATTTTAGGTGAAATTCGTCTAGGCAACCAACTCCTACTAGTTGTAGAGAATTCACACCACTCACCTTGGGCATCTTAAGAGTATCACATGTGAGGTGATTGATCGGTGGAGCTGAGGCATTAGTAATGCAATCGCAACACGATCGGGGAGCATCAAGGAGCCGATTGAAGCACGGGAGAGCAGAGATCACGCAACCCAACAAAGCATTGTACAAGGGGCTCAATCCAACAAGTAACTTGTTACTTTAGGAGTCCTAGCATTCATTCCTTTTGATAGGATTGAGTGTGAATTTAAAGTTGATGATTATCCTACTTAAAACCACGTAGGGTCGTTTGACGATCCTTGACACGTTTGTCGGGCCTAAACAAGTTTCCAAGGGAAGCCACCAACACGGGTGTGTACGTGTAGGTTGGGAGGAACCTGTAAACTCTTAAGTTGGGTGGAACCTGTTAAACACCTAGGTTGAGAAATGAACCTTGAAAATCTTCGTTCAGGTTGAGAGGTGAACCTATGCAAAAACCTCCGTGTAAAGGTTAAGTAGTAAACCTAATTTAAAACTTCCGTTATAGTGAAATCCGGTGTGCTCAAGGGATGAGTACGTGAGTCGGGAGTGGAGTAGACAAGTCATCGAACTACTATACATGCTTGTGTTTGAGATTGTGATGCGGGCACAAGACCATTTGAGGTAGGATGCTCTAATTATGATGCATGCTCATGAACTCATATAATCCAGCGGAAATAAAAGACAATAATAATATAAAATCTAGCATCAATCATCACGAACTAAGAAAATCACAAGGAAACATACAATGGAGCGGGCCATTCATCACAACCACAAAATATGAGATTCAATTATTGCTATGGTTGGATCCGGCAAGAGATGGAACCTCCCGATCTTGCATGGTCTTAATCCAAATACCCAATGTGAATCACTAGTTCGAGAGATTGAGGGATTTCTCGGATTAGGGATTTTGGAATTTGAAAAATAGGGATTTTAGATCAAATCTCAAATCTAGGATCTAGAAGTTATGATAAAATAGAAATAGAGAAAGAGGAAATAACAAGTTTACCTTAGAAGAAGTTGGAGGGGCATAAGAAGAAAAGAGAAGAATGAGATCAAGGAAGAAGAAGAAGCACCATGAGAGAGGGAGAGAGGAAGGAGGCAACCAAAGGTTTGCTCTTTTTCATTAATCAACAACTCATCTCATTTTTAGGGCTGAGCCCTCTTAAATAACCAATAAGAAAACATGAAAATACCAAAATACCCTTAAAAATTAAGCAAAAACGGAACTTAAAACAAATTGCGCAAAAGTTCGGGCGTCCGAAGACATCTAAAAACGTCCAAAAACCTCCAACACATGTGTCCTCCCAATGTGGGGTCTTCAATGTGTCAAATCACGTATGTAGGGTCATCAATGCTCCTCAATAGTCGCCTAGCCACAAGGAAGATGCTTGTGGTGGGCGCTTTCTTCGTTGGTAGACTTTAAAAGGTCTTGTGTCCTCATCACCATTTAAAGTCTATCAGCGAAGAAAGTGCACACCACAAGCATCTTTCTTGTGGTTAGGCGACTATTGAGGAGCATAGAAGACCCTACACATGTGGTTTGACACATAGAAGGCCCCACATTGGGAGGACACGTGTGGAGGAGGAAGAAAACCTGCTGGACAGTTTTCACTGTCTTCGGGCGCCCGATCAAGCGCCCGAACATTACCTGTTTAACGCTCGAAACTCACTGGACATTTTCAGCCTACTTCAGGCGACCGATTGGACGCCCAACCGAGTGCCCAACCTTCCGCGCAAGTTATTTTTTTATTCCATTTTTATGGGTATTTTGGTATTTTCCTATTTTCTTATTAGTTATTTAAGAGGACTAAGCCCTAAAAACGAGATTAGTTTTTTATTAATGAATAAAGCCTCTTTGGTTGCCTCTCTCTCTCTCTCTCTCTCTCTCTCTCTCTCTCTCATGGAACTTCATCTTCTTCCTTGATCTTCTTCTTCTCTTTTCTTCTAGTGCCCCTCTAAGCTTCTTCCAGGTAATCTATCTTCTTCTCTCTTCATTCTAATTCCTATTTGACTTTTCACAACCAAAATTCTGAGAATTAATCCAAACCCTAGTTCTTCAGAATTTTCGAATCCCTCGTCCGAAAATCCTTTGATATTTCAAATTAGTGATTCCCATTGATCATTTGGGTGTGACCATGCAAGATCGGGAGGTCCCATCCCTCGCCAGATCCAACCTAAGCTATAATTGAATTCCACACTTCGTGGTTATGACGATGACCCGCTCCATTACATGCCTCTTTATGGTTTTCTTAATTTATGATGATTGATGCTAGATTTTATATTATTATTGTCTTTTATTTCCACTGAATCATATGTGTTCATGAGCACGCATCATAATTAGGGCATCCTACGTCAAATTTGGTTTTAGAGATTAGGATTTACATGGTTATGATTAGATCGAGTTATCGAATTAGGGTTTTGATTTTTAGGTTTGTTTTAAGAAATTTTCAGATTTAGAAAGTTTCCTAATTTGGAAAATTTTCAGATTTGAGTAGTCTTCTTTTTTAATTTAGTAGTTGTCAGTTCATCATAGTTTATATCCATCGCATTCATCTTGTGAGTTGCATGACCATAGTAGTCAAGTTGAGTAGAATTAATTCGAGGTTTTACTTGTATGCCCACGAGAAGAGGTAGAGGTTTTGGACTTCAACCCACCATGAATAACAAGCAGTTATCTGAGCAACTTGCTCAATTGATACAAAAGATAACCACCTTAGAAACAAGCCAAAGGCGAGAGTTCGCTCGTATGGACAACCAAATCGCCGCCACCATGACTAAAGTCGATCGATTAGAGGTGTCCCAAAAGGAGAACCCCACTGTTGGGGATGATGCGCACTCCCAAGCGGGAGGGATCATTGAAGAACGCGCTCCCACACGTGGAAACGATGGTGGTAGAGATCGTGGAACGGGTCATGGTGTTGTGCGAGAGGCACAAGTCACATATGATCATCAAGACCGCTACGATCCAGATGAACGTGCGATGAAGAATGTTAGGGTAGAAGCCCTGAGTTTTGATGGGTGTCTGGATCCCAAGGCATTCCTTGACTGGGTTGCTGACATGGATCACTACTTCGAGTGGTATTGCATGTCAGAAAACTGTCAAATGCGGTTTGCAAAGATGAAACTTGTGGGCCAAGCCAAGCTATTTTGGACCAACACTGAACGAAAAATTGACAGAATTGGTAGAGCCCTTATCACGCATTGGTATGAGATGAAAAAGAAATTGAAGGAAAAGTATCTTCCTCTCTCCTACCTACAGAAACTCCTTGACGGGCATCCTTACACCAAGGGTCAATGTCTGTCGTTGAATACGTCGCCAAATTCGAGGAGTATATGATGCAATGTGATGTCCAAGAGGACCCCCTAGTAACGCTTTCACGTTTTAAGGCGGGCCTTCGAATGGATCTTCAGCGCGAGCTTATGACTCGGCCCATAGCGGATTTAGATGAAGCATTACTAAGTTGTACCGGAGTTGGAGCAATACCTGAGAACTCCTGTCATTAGACGTTTTGAGTCCCGAGACTCTAATGCTAAATCTGGTTCCCAAGGAACTAGGCCTAATGTTGGTAGTCAACCCAGGGCATTGGCGACTGTTCCGACTAGGCCTAGGGACGACAAGTGTAAAAGAGTTCTTGGTGCCGGTCCTAGTGGGGGTAGCCTAGTGAGATGCTACGAATGTGGGAATATCACATGTCCAATCAGTGTCCCACGAAGAATCGTGGAAAAGCCTTAGTTATAAGCGAGTCCTACGAGGGTGTTGATGACCAGAGTGATTATGAAGTGAAAGAATATCACCTTGAAGGAGGTCTTACGGATGAAGACGAAGTGGGAGATGAAGCAACGCTTGCAGTAGTCAGGTGTGTGCTATCTCAGTCTAGGAGTAGTGTCGATTGGCGTCGAAACACTATCTTCTACCCTCTCGCCAAGTGTGGAGAAAAGAATTGCAGGGTGATAATGGACAGTGGAAGTTGTCAAAATGTGATTTTCGCTAACACATTGGACCGTTTAAAATTAAAATCCACCCCTCATCCTAACCCGTACAAAGTCTCTTGGGTTGACAAGACCTCCCTTCCTGTCACCCATCAATGCTTAGTTCCCATCGAGTTCGGATCATACAAGGAGTCCCTGTGGTGTGATGTGATACCTATGGACGTTGGACATATTATCCTAGGTAGACTGTGGCTATTTGACAATGACGTCACGATCTTTAGCCGTTTGAATGCGTGTACCTTCATGCATAACGGTAAGATAATCAAACTTAATCCTATGCCACTAGAGGACACATCAGGGAAAAAGACGGGTGAGATGGCGAGTGAGCCTAAGAAGGTGAGGAAATCTAGACCTAAGTCTCTTCATATAATCAATGGAGAGAGTTTGAGAAAGAGACCAAGGAGGATTCTATGGTGTATGCCCTTGTGGCAAGAGAGATTACACCTGAGGTTCCATCAGAGTTACCCCATGAGGTAACATCGGTTTTAAAGAAATACAGCGATGTGTTCCCTGATGATTTACTGAATGAGTTGCCACCTATGCGAGACATTCAGCATGCCATTGATCTCGTCCCGGGGTTGACTTTACCGAACCTTCCTCATTACAGATGAACCTTGCAGAGCATGCAAAGTTGAAGATGCAAGTTGATGAGCTTCTGCAAAAGGGTTTTATCCAGGAGAGTATGAGCTCATGTGCCGTGCCCGCATTGTTGACGCCAAAGAAAGACGGCACGTGGCGCATGTGTGTGGATAGCCGTGCCATAAACAAAATTACCGTCAAGTATAGGTTTCCTATACCTAGGCTTGATGATATGCTTGACATGATGGCCAGGTCCACAATTTTCTCCAAAATTGATCTTAAGAGTGGATATCACCAAATCCGCATACGCCCAGGAGATGAGTGGAAGACGGCATTCAAAACAAAAGATGGGTTGTACGAGTGGATGGTCATGCCCTTCGGGGTGACTAACGCACCCAGTACTTTTATGCTGGTGATGACACAGGTTTTGAGACCGTTCATGGGTAAATTCCTAGTGGTGTACTTTGATGACATTCTTATTTATAGTACTACTAAGGAATCACACCTTGAACATCTGAAGCAGGTCTGTAGCGTCCTTAGGACTGAAAAGTTGTACGCTAATCTTAATAAGTGCGTGTTCATGTCTAGTCAAGTCATGTTCTTAGGATTCATAGTGTCATCTGAAGGAATGCACATAGACCCTGAAAAGGTCAGGGCCATAGTTGAGTGGCCAGAACTGAAGAACATTCATGAGGTGCAAAGCTTTCACGGCTTAGCAACATTTTATTGTCGGTTCATTAGGGGATTTAGCACGATTATGGCTCCCATTACGGAATACATGAAAAATGGAGAGTTCGTGTAGTTGAAAGCCGCAGTCAAGGCTTTCAAGGAAATTAGGGCAAAATGGTAGAAGCTCCTGTCATGCGCTTACCTAACTTTTCTAAAGTTTTTGAGGTGGCGTATGATGCGTCAGGTGTTGGTATAGGTGAAGTGTTGAGCCAAGAGGGCCACCCAGTAGCCTATTTCATGAGAAACTGAATGAGGCAAAACAAAAGTACTCCACCTATGACAAAGAGTTCTATGCGGTAGTGTAATCCCTGAGACATTGGTGTCACTATCTCCTACCGCAAGAATTCGTCTTGCTTTCTGACCATGAGGCCTTGAGATTTTACATTCTCAGAAGAAACTCAACCCAAGGCATGCTAAGTGGGTAGTGTTTCTTCAGGAATATTCGTTCATCCTGAAACATAAGGCCGGGGTCGAAAACAAATCAGCAGATTCCCTTAGTAGAAGAGTGACGTTGCTCAATTCCTTGAGTGTAGAGGTAGTCGGATTTGAGCAATTGAAGGATGAATACTCCACATGCTCTGATTTCGGGGGTACTTATGCGTCGCTCTCTAGTGACTAGCGTAGCACTGGTGATTATGTCTTTAAAGATGGCTTCCTTTTTAAAGGAGACCGACTTTGTATTCCCCGTATGTTCCTTCGTGAATTCCTCGTCTGGGAGCTTCATTCGGGGGGTATAGCTAGCCACTTTGGTCGAGATAAGACCATTGCCCTCATAGAGAATCGTTTTTATTGGCGAAGTCTCAAGCGAGATGTTGCCAAAGTTTTAGGGCAGTGTCATACATGTCAGCTGGCAAAGCAACGAAAGTAAAATACTAGGTTATCTACGCCATTGCCAGTGCCACATGCTCCGTGGCAAGACATTAGTATGGATTTCGTGCTGGGACTTCCCAAGACGACCAAAAAGCACGATTCCATCTTTTTTGTTGTGGATTGCTTCTCTAAAATGGCGAATTTTCTCCCATGTTTGAAAACGTCGGATGCGTCTCATATTGCTCATGTCTTTTTTAATGGTGTTGTGCGTCTCCATGGTTTGCCAAAAACCATAGTGTCTAACCATGATTTCAGATTTACCTGTTACTTTTGGAAGATACTATGGCACATGATGGGTACTCGTTTACAATTTTCTACTGCATACCACCCTCAAACAGATGGACAATTGAGGTGGTTAATCGAAGTCTTGGAAACCTTTTACGTTGTCTAGTGGGTGAGCATGTTAAAACTTGGGACTTAATTCTACCTATTGCCGAATTTACTTATAATGGGTTAGTTAATCGATCAACAGGGATGAGTCCGTTTGAAATTGTCAGTGGCTACAAACCTAGAATGCCCATAGATCTTTTACCCACGTCTGTCACCCAAAGATCTTCAGAGTCGGCCGATGCATTTGCACGACACATTCATGAATTGCATACATATATTAGACAATGGATTAATCAAAGCAATGATGGTTATAAATATTCAGCTGACTCTCATCGTAGATCACAAGATTTTCAGGAAGGAGACTGTAATGGTGAGGATAAGGCCAGAGCGGTTCTCATAGGGTACCGCTAAGAAGTTACAATCGCGTAGTGCTGGACCATTCAAAATATTGCAAAGAATTGGGTCCAACGCATATCGGATTGACCTTCCACCTGAAATGGGCATTAATCCAATGTTTAATGTGAAAGATCTAGTCCGTTCTCCTAATCCTACCATTGATCCTTCTTAACTTTCATAGCCATACTCTGAGTTTGCTTCACAACCTATTCCACCCCTTCCCCACCCTATCATTCGAAAGGAAGAACTTGAGGAAATTTTGGATGAAGAGATATTTTCCACGAGAGACGGAGGTTTCCAAAGGTATCTTGTCAAATGGAAGAATAAACCATCGTCAAAATCTACATGGTTGACTAAAGCGGAGTTGTAGAACATCGATCCAGATTTGCTGGAACGCCATAAGAGTTGTAACTCGTCGGAGTCGAGTTTTCCTAACCCGATGGGAGTTGATGCGGACACAAGACCATTTAAAGTCTATCAGCGAAGAAAGCGCACACCACAAGCATCTTCCTTGTGGTTATGCGACTATTGAGGAGCATAGAAGACCCCACACATGTGGTTTGACACATAGAAGGCCCTACATTGGGAGGACACGTGTATAGGAGGAAGAAGACCTGCTGGACAATTTTCACCGTCTTCGGGCTCCCGAACATTACCTGTTTAGCACCTGAAACTCACTGGACATTTTTGGCCTCGCCCGACCTTCCGCCCTTCCGCGTAAGTTATGTTTTTTATTCCGTTTTTGCTTAGTTTTTAGGAGTATTTTGGTATTTTTCTTATTGGTTATTTAAGAGGGCTAAGCCCTAAAAACGATATTAGTTTGTTATTAATGAATAAAGCCTCTTTGGTTGCCTCTCTCTCTCTCTCTCTCTCTCTCTCTCTCTCATGGAACTTCATCTTCTTCCTTGATCTTCTTCTTCTCTTTTCTTCTTGTGCCACTCCAAGCTTCTTCCAGGTAATCTATCTTCTTCTCTCTTCATTCTAATTCTTATTTGACTTCTCACAACCAAAATTCTGAGAATTAATCCAAACCCTAGTTCTTCAGAATTTTCTAATCCCTCGTCCGAAAATCCTTTGATATTTTGGATTAGTCATTCTCATTGATCGTTTGGGTGTGACCATGCAAGATCAGGAGGTCCCATCCCTCATCGGATCCAACCTAAGCTATAATTGAATTCTACACTTCGTGGTTATGACGATGGCCCGCTCCATTGCATGCCTCTTTATGGTTTTCTTAATTTATGATGATTGATGCTAGATTTTATATTATTATTGTCTTTTATTTCCCCTGAATCATATGTGTTCATGAGCATGCATCATAATTAAGGCATCCTATGTCAGATTGTCTTTTGAGCCATTTCTATTCTTGCATTGTCTTTAATTGTTAATTACATGAATGCTTGAATGGAATGTATGCTATGCATTGACCGGTAGATTCTCATACACATCTTGTAGTTTCACTTCTAGACTAGGTGCTTGTTTTAATATATCATTTGTAGTCTAGACATGCATATGGATTAGTTGTTTGATTGTCATATCCTTATAATCTATATGCTTAGGCTAAGTTGTTTAATTGCTTATCATTGCTAGCCTTCGTGATTGGACCCACTTAAGTTTGGAAGCTAAGTGTTCTTGCTTTAATTAGTTTATAATTGCTAATTAGTTTAATTAGGCAAAAAGTTTTTAAAAATGATTTTTAAACAGTCTTAATCACCACCCCTCTAGGACTTTGCCGTAATTCTACAAGCTCTGCTCCAAGTTTCTGCGTATGTGCGTAGGGTCAAGTTTCACATTAAATCAGTTGATAGATTTCAATTTTAGAAGGCTGTCAAGTTTTCAAAACTGATTTCATGTTTGAATCCAAATTGTAGTAGTTTAGTGTTGGAATGTGAAGGTTGATGAAGAAGAAGAATTAGGGAAGTATACGTATGAGAGCCCAAAATGATGTGTATGTGTATGTACATATTTGTATCTCTCTCTCTCTCTCTCTCTCTCTCTCTCTCTCTCTCTCTCTATCTCTGTGTGTGTGTGTGTGTGTGTGTGTGTGTGTGTAGACACACACACACACCAATGTTGTCATTATCGTTATCGTATCGTAAATCGTAAGATTTTCATAAAACATGTTATAAAAAAAATATAAAAATTGTATATTAAAAAAAGTAATATCAATCATCCATTTTGTCATGAATATGCAAAAAACAAAAAGATATATCATGTATATATCATCATGTCATAATCAAGTTCAAACAATAATCCCTTTACCATCCCATGTACATGTAAGTTTTCTATATGATTCAAAAAATAACGTTTTCCCCATCCCCATTTACATGTATAATTCTCTATTCGCTTGTTTCTTTAATTCAAAAGGTAAATAAAAAGGTCCAAACAAATATATTCTTCATCGGCTGCGCCATCATCATCCCCCTCATCGCCCATTGGGTCAACATTATCAATATCATCTTCATTTTCAGAATTTGATGTTGAAATAAACTCATCTTCTCTACTTCTACCATTTTTGCTTTTCCCTTTGCCTTGCTTCGAATAACAAGTTTTCTAGGACCTACAAAATAGTTGTTACAACAAAATTCATTAAAATTATAATATGACTATTAAATTTAATTAATAATTATAAGACTACACTATATGACTAAACAATAAGAATACGAGTCATATATCATGTCACCCATCCAGTTTTGATGTAAATCCACCTACACCTTACACATCCTCCAAGTCTTCAACAAAACATCCACCTATGTCCATCCAACTATTATATGTAGGAAGTGTGGGATCCTCTTTCTCTATGATCCATTCATCGTCAGGTTCCATATTTGATAAGCATATAGGACCAAGCCCTCGGTCCTTTCTTTGCATGACGGACTTCAAGATGGAGATTATATTTTACGAAGACGTGCGCATTCAATCTTTGTTGCTCAAGTCTCTTCCTCTTCTTTGAATGTATCTGCAAACCCATGAACGTAATAATATAAGGCTATTGGTCACTACAGACTACAGGCTACACGGTGAATTCATAAGTTGATTAATGAATTCAATAATGTCTCACTTGCTCAAAAGTACTCCAGTTGCGCTCACAACCAGTTGCACTACATGTTTAAAATACGAATAGCCAACTTTTGTAATTCTGGACACTTGTCTCTGTAACTCTCTCACCATAGACCTAAAACACGATCATATATAATTTATATTAATATAAACAATAGGCACACAATGAAACTCAAAGAAGCAAAATAATTGTAACTTTGTAAGTAAAATTACCTGGTTGCTTTGTCATTCTAGTTAACTTTGTTGTCTCTCTTCCAAATAAACCATAGGCCTTTTTGAACTTATCCATCTGCTCATTAATGATGACCCTCTGCCTTGAATCAATGACCATTCTTTCAATACAATCATATAGAGGCCGATTTTAATCTCTATATCCGATGAAGATTGTCATCATACTGAAATCTCGGATTTAAGAAATAAGCCGCTGCATGTAAGGGCCTATGCAATTGAAGATTCCACCGTTGGTCTATTATGTCCCATATAGCCGATTATCGCTTCTTCAACCTCCCAAGTTTTTTGCTATAGCTTCTTTCGCTCGATACATCGCTTCATAAATATATCCTATGGTCGGCCTTTCATTTGAATCAACTAGCGTTAGCACCTTGACCAATGGGAAGGTGATCTTCAAGCAAAACTTAATAGATGGCCAAAAATCTACATCGGCTAAAATAATGTCTTGAACATGCTTCCCCTTTGCGGTCTTGGAGAAGCTGCTACCTTCCCATTCCTTTAAGGTAAACATCGACCTCATGCCAATTCTAGTTTCATGAATGCTTTTTAATGTTAAGTAACATGTAGCAAACCGTGTTACGGCCGGTCAAGTCAACTCCCCCTTCGCGTGCTTCCTCATCATGTTCAATACCCAAAAATGTTTGTAAATGTAGACCGTTATAGCCCTTGCTTTTACCGCGGTCTATGAATAAACTTGTAGCTTTCCAATATCTGCAAGCATTATGTCCATGCAATGGGCTGCACATGGAGACCAAAACAATGTCTTTCTCTTATCCATCAACATCTGACCCGCCTTCACATAGGCAGATGCGCTATCTGTAATTACCTGCACAATGTTCTCTTCACCCACCTCATCAATCACTGACTCGACCAACCCTAACAAATTGTCCTCATTTTTTTAAATATCGAACGTATCAACAGATCTTAAAAATACTGTACCACTTGGACTATTAACCAAAAGATTTGTAATTGACCGATTCACTTCATCGGTCCACCTATCTAACATAATCGTACATCCAGTCTTCTCTCATTCCTTCTTATATATATCAATAGATTTCTCTATCGATTCAACCGCCATCTTCAAAAATTTATTCCTTACTTCATGATACGACGGAAGCTTCAATCCCGGCCCAAATGCGGCAACCGCTTCCATCATTGGTGTGAAGAATGGGCTCTTTACAAGGTTGAATGGTATAGCATTCGCATATAGGAAACGCGAAATAGATAAACACACATTATCTCTATCTCCCTTCTTCCATATTTTATTTAGAGTGGCTTGTTGTTTTTCTTTTGCCCCACTCTTTCCCATAAAATCATCCATTGTTTTCTTTCCTTTTCTACCATCCATTTCATTAACATCATGAATTATAGGAACCCTTCCAACATCACAGGCCATCTCTTCTTGTTGCTTCTTCTCTCTAACATTGTCATGCAATAAATTCTTGAATTTTTCGGCTACATCATCACCTACTTGGGGACATACCGCAACATTCTTCTTCGTTCAGGGTAGGTGATGTTTTATTCGAAACACACCTCCCCAATATGCCTTCCCACAAAAATTGCATCTTAGGTGGAGATTATTGTTTTCATCCGTCTTAGAACAATACTCCCACATAAGATCATTGTCCTCCGTCTTCGATTTCTTGCTCATCTTCAATGCTCAAAACAAATCATCTTTTCAATTTAACTATGATGATCATTCAACCTAAAGAGAACTTGTCCATATCCTTTCATTTTTGGAATCATACAATTTGCCCCCTCACAGTTTATTGTAGTTCTCCCTCTAGCAATCCTGAATATGTTGAACTTGTCAATCACTATTTATGATTTTGCCACCATGCTTGCAAAGTTACACAATCATTTAATGTTTTCTTGAGAGTTACCATGTTTCTTTGTCCCAGAACCCAACAACATTTCTAATCCTAAAGTGGCCCAGGTATCTTCATCAATATTGTTACATCTAGAAAATTCTTTTGTTGAAATTGGCTACTAGCTCTTTTCGACTCTTACTCACTGTATCTGCTTCTGATTTCATTCAGTTTACAGACATCTCAGAAGCCCCCTAGGATTCCATGATCCCTAGCAACATAGGGACACCTCCAAATTGGCCTAGGACTCATAAATAATGTAGTTGTCATTTTTTTCAAACTGTTTACCAAATTAATTAGCTCAAATTTCTACAAGAACAACAGAATGGCTGAAGCGATGCACATGCTGAAAGTCACAGCACAGATTAGTCTGCTTTCACTCAGGTGTTGGGGTTCTAGCTTTAATTCCTCTGTAGTTGCTGAAGTAGATGCTGCATGCAGGATTCCAAATATGCACGTGTTCGCCTAGTGTAATAGTCTCCCTTTTCCATATAAGAAATTGTGGAACTTGCTCATTTTTCTTCATTTTCTTTTTCTTTGCATTTATAGGGGCGTAGTTTCCTTTGTAGATAGTTGATTTAGAGTTGTAGGTTGATGGTTTTATCTTCCTTTCTTATGAGGCCCGAGGGTGATAATTATTCTCAAAGAAAATCTTCCATAAATGACTGAGAAAGAAAGGAAAATTACAGTCCTTGCTCACTAAGAATGAGATGCCTTTCCACATGTTTACTATCTATTTGCTTTACCAATTTATTATTTAGCTTTTCTTTGTACTTTTTGGCATCAGCAATTCCAAAATTGTGTAATTTGCTGTTGCAACAGTAATTGACGCTGTCGCACTATTGGGAGAATATTTAAAGGATGATTCTTGGTTTCATCTTTTATGCAATCATTTAAGGTGAGATCTTAAGTAGATCGTAAGTTGTTAGTGTTGCAATGACAGGAGTAACTTGAAATGATTTTATTTATTCATGAATTCTGAAATGGGTTCACGCTTAATCATTATCTGCAAATTCATGTTTTCAAATGTTTTTTAGTCTCTTAGTTGCCATTAAATTGCAGGTTGGATATACAGGAGGTAGCTAGAAAAACAGCCTCTAGCGATATTCCCATTACCCTGCAAAATACTCTGGAACCTACACAACAACCACTACAGGTATCTAAATGAAAACATGTCACTTGCATATGTTTCTCATGCAGCATTCAGTGTTCAAAGTATCGGTATCACTCCAAGTTTTGCTGGCCGGGAATATGGAAACAGTATCGATATCGCTGATAATATCGCCAATAACCAGAAATGCATGCAGGGAAACATGGGGGAAACATGGGGGAAACGGTGGAATTTTTCAGTGAAATTTCAGGAGATGCCAAGTACATATATTTGCATATTTAGGAATAAACATACATAATAAGTTTCTATTTAATGGGAGCCTAAAAGCATGTGTTGTCATAAGAAATCAGTCTAGCCATCCCATCAATCACATCTATCCATCCAACTATCCAACCTTCCATCAAAACACTCATAGATATATTTTAGAATATCGACAACACGATATTTTTCTGAGAAATCGTCGACAACTAGAAAGGAAACGAAAGACGGTTGTCTTAATATCGCGCATGTTGTGATATTATCGTCGACAATTTTAACACTGCATACAACCATGTGCCTATAAAAAAATTGAAATGGATTTTTTTTTTTTTAATAAACAATTTTTTGGCGATATCGATACATTAATGATACTATTGAAATATCGTCAATACACTAGCAATACAACCAATACCTGAAATTTACACAGTCAAAAATATTGACGATACATTGGCAATACAAGTGACAACTGGAATTTATGCAGTCAAAAATATTGGTGATACATTGGTTATACTTAATGATACATCGCTAATACCTAGAATTTCTGATCCTACTAGTGTTATCAATATCGCTACCAGTGTTATCGGTATTGCCGAGCTGGAGATACGGATAATATTGGGGATACTCCAAACAATAACAGCATTCAACTGGTCATATAAGTCTTGTTTCTAGCTTTTGTCGTTTCCTGTTTGACATTTAGTTCCTCATTCTCAGATGAAAAATCAGAAGGAAAAGAACGTGTTAGGCACTCGAAGACAACCAAGAAGGATGAAAACTGAAACTGCTTCGCTGAACATCAAAGACATGTTTTGCAAGGTCTCAAGGCGAGGAACCTAAACTGTATGGGATGTGACATGGATGAGATCTCTTTGGAAGCTTGCATCTTATCACTGCCATACTTACAACCCTGACCAATCAGTACCATGCTTAGTCATCCTATGCAATCCCTTTGAGCTAGGATTGGTCTTCTTTCATTTATTTTTTGTTGCTGTGCAACATGGAGAACCGAGTGATTAGTTTTTTTCCCCTTTCGTTCTCTCTTTTTGTTTCCTTTCTCCGTCACTTGCTTTGACTTGCGTTATTGATATTAATGTTTTTGACTTGTGTGCGTCTTATTGGCATAAGCTTATGCCTAGTTTGCCTTGAAGGAGAACTTTTGACTTTCTTATTCTCATTTATACTCCTGCTGGATTGTGGTGCAATTGTCGTACCTTGACCATATTTTGGGTGTGTCAGTTATGTTTAAATACCTGACATCAGTTCAGTTCATAGTGCTCTTATTTGACCTCATTTGCTCACACCACATGGAGTCCCTCCACCCATTGTTGTCAGCAGAAGACTATGGATTTAAGGCAAGAACTGATCACCTACAGGCAGAACTTGTGGTACTGTAAGGCTGAATGTCGAGTTGAATTTTCAGGTTTTTGAACTATGATAGAAAAAAAGTGGAGCTACATTATTTTATGATTAAAAAGAACTGCTAAAGAAACCCGAGTTACTCTTTGCAGACCTACCAAAATGCGGAATTTGAGAGTTCCTCATAATTCAATTTAGAGGCGCTAGAGTGACCTGGCTTCCAAATGGTTCCTGTTGCTATTGCCTATATATCTCCACTGTAGTCAAGAAATCGTGGTTGCATGCTAGTTTCTCTTCACTAATATTTTCTTCATGCTGGTTTATCTTCACTAATTGTAAGTTTTCGTGTTAGTTCCTCTTTACTGATAATTTCTTTTTGCCTAGCTAGTTTCTCTTAATTGTGTGCTCAGAATTTGTTGTTTGCTTTGTATTACATGGCTACATGTAGGTCTACGCATTGAGTTATGGTGCATTGAATTGATTCGTCTTACAGAAACTATACCATTCCAATTATTTATGTTCAATCTCTTTTAAAGCCATGTATGAGAGCAAAATCCATTGAAGATTGTTGCTGGAGTGAGTGCACATGGAGTACTCAAACAAAGATCAATGTTGGAAAGCTCTTTATGCTCTATACTGAGCATCTCTACTGTATATAAGGAGAATTATGAGAGGCAAGAGAATTGTCCAAGGAGCCATTTGAAGCAATTGAAGTGTGGAATGTGAAATGATGTGAGGAGGGTTTTTAAGAATTGAAAGGACAGACAGGATGGCATTGCGTCTTTACGGTCTCCTCTCCAGCCAAAGAGACCCACTTGTCACAACGACTTCTCCAGTCTCTTAAGTTGTGCAAACCACTGCGGACATGCTGGATTAGTTTTTTAAAGGAAAAGGAAAAAAAAGAAAGTTGAATTAGTTTCTAAGACAACCTTCACTTCTAATTATTATCAAATCGTGAAGTCATACTGATTGACTGGTGGAAATGAAGTTTCAAAATAGCCGGTTGTCATTGAAAGTGATTCCAGAATTCTCGTTTTGATGATGAATAAGAAGAGATTCTTTGTGGAAGCCCAATTATTGGTGGCAGAAGCTATGACGATCAATAGGGGAATGATTGTAATAAAGATGGAGCATATGTATCTGGAGGGAATTATGGTTAGCAGATGTGATTGTAAACTGGGGATGTGATTCTAGGTCCAACACAATTTTTGGGTTTAGGAGTGCTATCTTTGAGCCTGTGAAAATGTTTTATTTTTACATTCATTATCTTTTTGAAGAAGGCTCTAAATTTGTTTTGCAACCATAGGTTTATTTATTTATTTTTGGCAACCATAGTATAAAAAGAGAAGATCAATTCCAATTGTTTGAATGAATTACCGATATATGGTTCGACGTTCTTGAATTTTGCTTATTATTAGCATAAAGAAATGATACAATCATTTCAATTTCATTAGTTATCACCTGTAGATTCCATTTTTATAAGGGAAAAAATCAATTTTAGAAAGGGAAATCTTTTTAATTCTTGCATGTTTTCTTGGCAAGTGGTGCTTAATCTGGAGTGACCTAATTGACTTTATAGTATTATGTTACTGAACATTGACATAGATAATGGGAAGTGGAAAGACCACTGTGATTACGAGATGAGGAGACGCGACCACAAACCTGTCCGTAACTGCTTTAACAGAGCACATCGTCACAATCTAGTGCTTCCTCGAGTGTAAACTGTGTAGCACTCGACTCAAAAGCCCTTTATCAATTAGTCATCCAAACACTCAGTCTTAGATAGGCTAACTTGAGAGAAAAGAATGCTAACGAGAGAGGCTTGAAGCAGGAAGCTTTGGATTGCACCAGAACTCCGTGGCTTACAACTTTCTTAGGTTAGGTGAGTCCTCCCACCTGTATAAGCACAAGAACCTTCTAATTACTATATATATGAATGTTAGGATAGTGCCATGTACCAATTATCCAACGGCTAGGAATCTAAATCTCCTAAACCACCATACTCTATAAGATACATTAGGCCTATTTGTTTTGCCAATTTCTGTGGTAAACTAACGTAAATGGGCCATTATTACTATTTCACAACACTTGTTTAAACATGTATTATGACACACTTCGAGGGCCAAATGCAAATGTAACAGGAGATGACACACTTCACAGGGGGGTGGGGTGGTACCGGTTTACACTCAAAAGTGCCATGCTTAGGTACCGGTTTACACTCAAAACTCCACCAAACAACGCCATAACCCTATCTAATTTGACCTAGGGCCTCTTCAGGACCATTTGAATAGTAACAAATCGCTAAAATTTTATTATTTGCTAGCAGAAATTCAAAATCTGCTGGCACTTTTTAACCAATGGGAAGCCACCATAGGGCACACAGGACTACAATAGAGCAAGTGGTAGGTGCAAATGTTTAGGCAAGTGTGGATTCCCACGCCTCCAAGTGTCAAAAAAATTAGTCCCACACACCTGTAAACTACCCCCTACGCTACATGCAAGAGAGAATGAGAGAGAAAAAGAAAACCAGAGGCGAGTATAAGATTTAGGCACAAATGCTTATAAGATAAGCCTCACTTGTTTAAACCTTCTGCTCCCTTCATTGGTAGGACCCTACACCATATGCTAGGGACACTATTAAAGGGAGAGGCCTTGCACCATGCTCTAAAGCCTCATGAATACAAACCCTGATGTCATATGCCAAGTGTTATCGGATCGAGCTTTGTGCATAGGCATAGACCCATTGACAGTATCTGCGGCTAGGGGAAGAGTTCTCCTTTTGAGTTGCCAAAGGGCCATAGGCACAAACGACCCACAACGGACCTCTCATACAGCCACATCCCTGATCGGGTGCATACCCTTCCTTTACAGCCAACACTCATCATAGAGGATCTCATCACTCAATGATGGGAGCTAAAGAACTATCTACGACTCGTCTCTAGCATGTAAACCCCTACAACATTGTCTGAATCACCATTCGCATATGCTACGCCCATCTTGGTTCTAAACACTCTGAAGACGGAGAATTAAGAACTAAAACATGTTATACGCCACGCAGCAGGACACCTGCTTTGGTTCTTACCTTTTAATCAAAAGGTTTTCCTCAGGGATGTAATCAAGGGCCCAGTGTCAGACCATCATAGCCTAAAATATAATAACTTCCAAATATTAATGAAAGCTAATCAGCCTGACTTTCTTTGGGTGTATGGTATGTAAGCATTGTCATTAATAATCAAATAGAGTCCAAAATGCTCAGTAACTTCTAAATGGAAGCAATAATTCCTTAATGTGATAAGAAAATTGCAAACTCCCCTTACAACGAATCATCCATTTCTCATTCCTTTGCTGGATGATTAGCTTTTTGACACCCCTACTCGTCGTCAAGCCCATAACACCAACCATGCTGCATGAGACGTCTAACGCCCAATGGCTGAAGGAAAGGTAGAAACACTATCACCAAACCCTCAATTACAACAACACATTTTCTCTCAAACAATCCTGGTGAAAGTCAGCCGATCTCTAGGCTAAGGTGCATCGAGATTAGCAGAGATTCGGGCAGCTTTGAGTACCAACAGGGATTCAATTTTCACTGGGTTCCCATATTACTATTTATGCCCCTTGTTAATGGAGAATTACCGATTTTACCAACCCTCAGCCACTCCATGGGTGCCACATGTCCAACAATTAATCAAATTATGTCATATAGTGTTTTTAATCCCAAACTTTCAATTATTTGCAAAAATGCCATGAGCCCACCTATAAATGCCATGAGACCCAATATGTCTCTTAAATTCTGTTTCCTTCCTCTCCTCCATGCTCCTTTGGTTGTAATAATTTCTCCTCACTACTCATTTTTTTCTAGTGGCAAATCATTATTGTTGCTTTTCTCTATCCCCTTTTACTGTTTCTTCTACTTACTATCTCTATCAGAGATTGCTCGAATGAAAACATGGCTATGAAAAGAAAATCCTCTTCTATTTCATCTGCTTTGAAGCACTCCACAGATTAAATGCCAGCGGCTGCTGATTAGCACTGAACTCTTCATGGCTGAAAAAGATAAAGCTCGGCTCTGTTTCATCGCAGATACTATTTAAGACAATAATGAATCCCTTCTTCCTACATTAGTCTCTCATTCAAGCAATTGAACCCCAAGCGAAAGTTTTTTGTTATCAAGAGAAATTTCGAAATGGTAGTCGTGATGAAAAAATAGCCAGGGTGGCAGCAGCAATCGAAGTGTGTTGTGGTTATCTTGTTCTACCTGGACACTTCTGCAGAAATCATACATAGTGCCTGTGCCTCTATTGCAGCCAAACGTGTAGAAACCAACATCCCTCTGCTTCAAGGATAGTTGGAGCTAATGGAGAAGGTTGCCAAAATAGCACAAATTGCCCTCCTCCCTCAAACAGTGTCCCGCGCAGTATCAGCATGTCGCTGGCAAGAGCTCCATTTCCAGTTGATGTAGTTGGTACTTCTTAGGCAACGGGCGGCCAGCCTTCAGTGACTGTAGCAGTAATCTCTCTCTCTCTCTCTCTCTCTCTCTCTCAAGCCGATATTTGTATTTTCCCTTTGCCCTAGCTTGAGCGACTGTATCAACGAACCAGATGTTAAATGCACATCATGGTGGTTAAGGACGGTGCGGATAACACGTACATCGCCACACTATCCAGTGGACAACGTGGGTAAACGGATACATTGCAGCGGGTCCCGCTTTCCCATGGATAGCGTGGATAAATCACATGGAACACAGCGGGTTCCGCTGTCCAGCAAACAGCATGGACAAAATACATACATTAGGGTGGGTCCCGCTGTCCAGCGGAGAGGATGGATTGATCACGTACATCACGGTGGTCTTGTTCCCTGGCGGAGCCACCAACGAGTAATACCGCAAACAAACATCATGGTGGGGCCCAGATTGGGTGTCAATAACTTCGCGGTGGGGCTCAAATTTAGATGGTAGTAAACGTCATGGTGGAGCCCAGATTTGAGTGGCAAATAAACATTACAGTGTAGGGCCAGATTGGATGACAAATAATCGTTCCAGTGGGCTAGGAAGCCTTCAACGGTAGGCATTCAATCTTCACTGTTTGTTATGGTGGGGCTGATTTGAGCTTTGAATCTGTCTCACGTGTGGTCCCCATTTTCACGTTCGAGCCTGGGTGAGCATTCTGGTTATACGAGAGTCTCTGTTGTCGAGGATGGATGAGGAAGAGGTGTGACAAGCCTACCTAGCGTTGGATCAAGTTGGGTGACATGCTTGCAAAGTGGGATTTCCAACTGCCAAGGCCGGCTACGGTGTGAAACAAATGCGTCCCCTCATCGTCAGGTCCGAGCAGGTTAACATACATTAATTTTCACCGCGGAGACCTATTGTCGAGGACGGATGGAGTACTGGAGGTACTCATCGATGGGTCTAAGTAGGATGTCCTACTGCAAAGGACAAATGGAGGGTGGATCAAAGGGGGGGATTAATCCAATGCGAGGGCATGACCTTGTTGTTAGCATCCCAAGTATAATATATGGTTATGATTGAGATGGTTATGTTGAAGGTGGCTTTCATACTCATCACATTCATACTTGTATTGTATCCATGATTCCACTTTTTCAATTCTGGCATTTATTACTTGTGGTGACACATTCATCCATTTTGCCATTGTATATGTTGTAGTTTATCATGTTATGGTGAAGATGATTATGATGGAGATACTTATGTTGGAGGTGGCTTTCACACTATCACATTTATACTTACATAGCATATTATTCCATTTTTTATTTTAGTATTTGATATTTGTCGTTGCACGTTTATACAACCTTGCTTGTTGTATACGTTATAGTTTAATTTCCCTCATGATTAGAGATGTGCCCACTAATCTTATGAAGCTCATTTTAGCTGTTGTTTTTTTTTTCAACGAATCCTAGCTAGCAGAGGTAGCTAAGGGAGAAGAGAAACTACATCTCATTTAGCTTACTCTTTCTTTTCGAAATGTAACAATGTAATTAAGCAGTTATATATAATTGGAAATGAATAGAACGTTATTTTAGGTTGCTCTCACATCTTGTTTGCGATATTGGATATCATAGTTAAAGGAGAACAATATGAACCAATCGTACCAAAAAAAAAATTCTCCGAGTCACATCCCAAGAGTGGAGTTAAGGGCCTCGGCTCTGTTTTCATGGCATGATAGGCTTGGTATCAAAGCATATAATTTTGGGAGAACCTGGAATAAATTATTGATTGAAAACTTAAGTCAAATTTCAATTAGGATTCTCATTGTTATAACATAGATTGATAAATAGGATTCCCATTTGATCTAAAACTTAAAGACTACAAATTAGCGTCTTTGTGAAGAACTTATGTGTTGAACAAAGGATGTCCTCAAATGTTTCTCGTGTTTCACGGTTGGTGGTTTCTAGGTATTGTCTTTTTAATTGTAGACTCTGACAGGGTGTAGCACTCAAAGGAGACCGGCGACACAATCGGAGGTTTTGAGCACAGCCGAGGGCATTCTGTTCATGGAGGGGATGTTCTGCACTTTCATGGCATCTGTTCTGGGGCAGCAGGCTAAGCATTAGAATGGCAAGACTTCGATAGGAGACCTAGATTGGCCAAGTAGCCTCAGTCAAGAATTCAAGAGGCTGAGCCCACCTATTTTTAGAGGTACACTTAACCCCATGGAGGACGAGTGATGGAAATCGCAAATCAAGAAGATATTCACAGTGAATAGATTGCATAGAGGAGCTGAAGGTGAAATTAGCCGTGTTTATGCTCGAGGGAGAGATGGATTTCAGGTGAACGTGGGAAACGAGAGCAGCTAGGGAAGACACGATTTAGACTTGGGTCGCCTTTTGTGAACACTTTAACAAGAAATATTTTCTAAAGTCCGTCTGGGAGGAGTTGGGAGTTCATGGCCCTATAGTAGGGAGATATGACCTTTGGCCTAGTACAAGGCCAAGTTTACAGAGTTGTTGCACTTCACCACCTACCTAGTCGCAGACGAGTAGTGCCAAGCACAGAGGTTCCTATGAGGACTAAGGAGTCAGATCAGGGGAAAGGTGGTTACTTTGGAGATTGATGACTATACTTTCCTGGTGAGGCGGGCGATCCTCGTCAAAAAGCATCAAGAGTAAGGGAAGAGCAGCTCCTAGCTTATATCATAGCGCCATTAAGTGGCAGATGACAGTGAGGTCAGCCGTCAGGGTTTATGTACGCCTAGCATAGAGACTAAATTATATTAGGTGTTGCAACTATGGAGAGGTGGGGCACCACTTTCAGTATTACCATCGCTCGCTGCAGCCACTGCGGCAAAGACTGTTGTTCCCACATTAGCAAAGACCGTTTCAGCAATAGTAAGGGCTACAGTATTAGCATAGGCCTCAGATCCAGTAGAGGCATCATTTCCAACAGCCGAGGCTGCAGTTCTAGCCGCAACAGCCTATAGACCACAGCAGTAGTAGCATCAGAGGAGAGGCCAAGCCCCATGTTTTCCAACCCAAAGGCGAGTTTTTGCCTTGGCACAGGGAGATCGAGAACTTCTCGATCTGTAGTAGAAGGTATCCTGGTTATTTTTGCATCCACCGTTAAAGTTCTTTTAATTCAAGAGCTATGCACTCATTGATTTTTTATGCTTTTGTATGCGCCTTGGGTTTATTTCCTGAGCCTATTGAGAGGCAATCAGTTGTAGCGACACCCTTAGGAAAATCGACTAAACTAAAGCTTGTATGTAGATCTTGTCATATATTAGTTGTTGCATTTCTTTTGCCTGCTGACTTGATCGTCCTACAGATGTCAGACTATGAAGTTCTTTTAAGGTTATACTGGCTATCAGCTTTTCATGCCAAACTGAACTGCTTTGGGAAAATGACCACTTTCTCCATCCCGAGAAGCCATCTTTCCGATTACGGGAGACGTTAAGGGACTACTAGAGAGCCTCCTAACTCTCGTGAGGGAAGGGTAGCCAACGTTGAGTATTGACTAGTTGCCAGTAGTCTGCGAGTTCTTAAACGTATTCTAAGGAGATACAAGGGTTGTCGCTTAAGAGAGCTGTTGATTTCTTTGTCAACCTTGTACCCAGTACTGCACCCATCTCATTAGCCCCCTACTGAATGGCTCTACTAGAGTTGAAGGAGCTAAAAGAAAGATTGAAGAATTGTAAAGGCATGGTTTCATCCTGTCACGACTCGAAAACAAAACCTGAACTCTTAGGATGCTGACTGGGGGATTTTTTTGTATGATTAGTTCGGTAATGTCCCATCTTAACCATGATATTGAACATTGCAAACAAGATGTGAGAGCAACCGAAAATAAGATTCTATTATATTTTTAAATACATATAACTATTAGATTACATTGATACATTTTTAAAAGAATGACTAAGCTAAATGGGATGTAGTTTCTCTTCTTGCTTAGCTACCTCGGTTGGCTAGGATTCCCTGAAGAAAAAAGATAAACAACAACTACAATGAACTTTATAAGATCAGTGGGTACATCTCTTATCAAACCCATGTTCTGTTGGAACATTTTGTAAGCCTGTTTCTGATGGTTTGGTCAATCAAATTGTTGGTCGCCGATCGTGCCCATGTTTTTGTATCACAGCGACCCAAGACTTACACCTTAATGACCACGCAGGCACTGCAATTCTAACGTTGCATGGCACTATAAGTGCATATGTTTATCAATAATGTGAGTATGTGGATCTTTGAGTCGAGTGAGCCTTATTAGTAGTTGAAGACATTGAAGACTTGAAGACTTGCAGCGATCAAGGCATGAAGACATAGGTATACAACGAAGTGCCTTGGTATCCCTAATCCTTAGAACCAAATTCATCCCAAAACACTTGCCTCTAGGTGACATAATTTGGTAGGAAAACCTTAAGTCATCTTCCCAAGCCTTAAGAGTCAAAATTTCACCAGTTAACTTGGCTTGTAAGATATTCAAAGCTATTGGAAGTTGAAAACCAAAAAATGCACAAATCTATGAATTGTCGATTGAATCGACAACACCTTCGATTGCAGTCAATTCGAGTAAATTGTATCAACAGAGCCTGTCGATTCAATCAACAATGGTCAAAACTGTCCAGCAAGAAAACTGTGTAATTCTGGATTATTTCAATCGAATCAACAAACCTATCGATTCAATCGATAGAACTCAAAATTGTCCAGTGAGCTCACTGTAATATTCTGGAGTTTTTTGATCGAATCGAAACTCTAATCGATAACTTCGATTCGAGTCGATCAAATTGATAGATCGATCGATTTAATCAATAACTAGCCGTTTTAGATACGTTGCTTCACTCATCTACTTAAGGGATCTCTTAGGGCTTTTGTTAATTAATGGCAATTTTGTAGAAATTGAGTCAGGGTGCATCCCTCTCTAAAGACTCAAATCCCATTGAGTTCATGCCATCTTCTTGGATTTAAAGATCTTAAATGAGTATTCAAAGCTTCAATTGAAGATGAACATGAACTCTAGTATTATCTAAGGCTTAGACACCAATCTTATAGGTAAATTATATTTATTTAACAACCTAAAATGCTTGATTATGTGAATACTCTCTTGTTTCATATTCACCACCTCTATACTCCCTAGGGCTGGTCATGAGCCAAGTCAGCTCGAGAAACTCGATCGACTCGACTCGAAAAAGCTCGCCTTGGCTTGACTCAACTCAGTAGAACAAGTCAAGCTAAGCTTCATTTAAGAGCTCGAGTTAGAAATCAAGTCAAGTTCGACCATTGGGTCACTCGAATCGACTCGACTCGAAACTCGACTCGATTCAAGCTCGACTCAGCTCGAGCTCGAGCTCGAGCTCGACTCATTTCATATAGATATTTGTTAAAAAAAAATCCTAATCTTCTTATTTCTTGGTTCTCTCTCCTCCCTCCCCCACACACACATTGGGGTCCAAGCTTAGGACGTATAAAACCCTCACACGTTGGGGGGGTTTCTTAATCTTACTATTTTGTTTAGGTAAGAACATTCCTTGTTAAGCATATCTGATGGATTGAGTAATTTCAAGTACGGAACATGGTGAGCACACAGTGGTTGTGTGTTTAACACGCTACAAAAACGCAGGTGCTATAGTCAGACCACACATCATACATATCTACAAAACATGGGCTATGGTAAGACCAAACACCATATGTAGCTATTGATTGCAATTTTACGAGGGAGGTGGTGCATCTGATCCATGAATCAGCTGGGCCTCATCATGAAGATGGTCCACACAATAATTAGGGCAGTCCATTCATGTGGTGAGCTATGCATGTACTGTGTTTATTGTGGTTCAGAAAATATTACTAGTGGTCTGCATTCAATGCGTGTGTGACCTGGCCAAAGAGAAAACCGATCAGAGCTAGGTCATTTTAATGGTAGGGTCCTACCTGTAGAAATACTATTCTCCCCTAATATATGTGTGACTTCTTGAACTTAATGTTGTTGACTTTTAATTTGTATTAAAAAATATAATAAATTGAGGTGGGAGCAAGCTTGACTCGACTCGAGGTAAGTTCGCCTCGACTTGATCCACTAGCTCGTCTCGAGCTCACCTCAAAAGTTTTAGTAAACAAGGCAAGCTCCAATGGTAAGCTCGAGGGTGAGCTCGAGCTCGAGCTCGAACTCGAGGAGACCACATATGAGTCAAGCCAAGCTTGGCCCACCTCGACTCGACTCGACTCGATGTACAGCCCTAATACTCCCTATACCTTGGCACTCTATTAGAAGATTCATTCAAGGTTGTTGATTGAGAGAACCGAAGAGAAGTTGATTCAAGTGCGGAGAAGCATCTCAAGAGCATGCGCTATCAAAGGGGCTCATCTATCTAGTAAGAATATTTTAGGTCCATTGTGTTAATTCACTTCTTATGGAGATTTGAGTTTCAAGTTTGAGACCTAAACACAAAGTGTAAGACCTTGTGTAGGCCACCAGTGAGTGTCTATGTGATTAGTTCTTGTGTAGGACTAATTGAGAGTTTGTGATCGAAACTCGTAAGATGTTGTGTTGGCCACCAACAGGTGTGTATATGTAAGACCTTGTGTAGGCTACTGATGGGTGTGTACATGTGCGTCGTTATGTAGGATGTAATGATTTATAGTGAACATATTGAAAACCATATGAGATAGTGAAATCTGAAAAACTTGAGTTTGAGTTCGTCATCTAGGAGTGGAGTAGGAAATTCGCCGAACCACTATATATTGTTGTGCAATGTGCGATTATTCTTTACATATGCTTTATCTCAAATTTATTCAATGAATGCATGAATAGATATGTGGTATGCTAAGTGTTTGAATCATTGTTTCACTAGATATAGCTATCTCATTTTATAAACTTATGTTTGTATGCAATTTGTATCTTTGATTGCCTATGATCCTTCACACACCACATTTTGTTTAATGTGGACTATCGTGATTTGATTGATTAAATTTTAAAATGTCCTATTCACTCCCCCCGACATAACTCCAAGCTTTTAGCTTAGTGGTATTAGGGTAATACCCACAATTTCAACTGGTATTCGAGCAAGTTTCTCTTTAAGGGCTTAATCACTTTAGAGTGATATCCAATTCGAAAGCATTAAGATGAAAGAGCATAAAACCTTTATGGAGTTCTACACAAAAATGAGCGATATTTGTAACTCCATGTGGGGATTAGGTGAACGAGTTCCGGAGATCCATATTTGTAGAAAAATCCTTAAGTCCCTACTGAAGAGATTCACCTCCAAAGTAACATCCATTGAAGAATGTGGAGACACGAATACTATGAAAGTAGAAGAACTTGTAGGTTTCATATAAACATTTGAACTACACTTCAAGACCCCCTCAAAATAAAAATAAAAAAAAACATTTTCTTAAAGTCTTCTTACAATAATAAGAAAAACGAATCAGAAGAAGATAGTGATGATGAAGATGGAGATTATGAAGAAATGATGCTTATTGCTAAGAAATTTAGAAAATTCTTCAAAAAGAATAAAGGAAAAAATTTCAATAAGAAGGGAAAGTGTTTTGATTGTAAGCACTTTATAGGTAAATCAACTAAGAAATCAAAAGAAACTTAGTGTTATAATTGTAGGGGTTGTGGTCTCTAAATGTCCTGCTAAATCAAAATCAAAAGGAGAGGAAATGGCTGCTACATGGGACGATTCTGAGGATTCTGAATCAAACTCTGAAGAATCTCATAGTGATGGAGACCACGATTTTTTATGAGTTTCGATGGCCTTCACTACTATCACTCTCCCTTACATTAGAGACACGGGAGATGATTTGACCATAACACCCCTGAAGAAGAAAAAGATGAGACATCCTCTGACGATGAAGAAGAAGATGATGAATGAGATGTCGAATTGCAAGAAGCCTATAACAAAAGGCTTGGTCATGAAGAACTTAAAATTGATAATCATAACCTGTGTTAAGACAATATAAACTTTAAGGCTAAACTAGATGTAACACTCCAATTTTTGTAACTCGAGCTTAGTACTCTTGCTTAAAAAAATCAAGTATTAACTCTTGAAATAATATATATATATATATATATATATATATATATATATATATATATATATATATATATATATATATATATATATATCACATAATTCATCTATCATTCTCAAACTAGAGTATTATAGCGGAAGAAAAGCATCACAAGTATAAAGGGAACATCCAAACATATGCCCCAATATCTCAAGGCAACAATGTGGTGCCCAGAGTAGCCATTGGATGTTGAAAATTAACTTTAGTGTCTTGAGAGGAGTGTTGAGCATTGAATTATGCATATTTAGACCCCGTTTCGTCATGCAATTCCATGTTTTAAACCGTTAAAGATACCGTCTTATGCATGAATGTGTGTTTGCAGGTAATGGGAGAGATTGCACTTGATTCAAAACTAAATTCAAGGACTTATGATGATGAGGAGTCAAGTTTTAAACATGCCTAAGCAAAGAGTAAAGAACCAGCGAAGAAAGAAACTCAAGCGAACCTGACAAAATGCAGAAACAGGGTGATCGGGCGCCCTACGGTCACAGATCGTGCGACCGACCTCCCCTGTATTTTCAACAAAAGGAAATCTGACATGGTCGGGCGCCTAATGGTCACACAACCGGGCGCCCAAAATTCGAAGACTCAGGCTCCAAACTCGCTGAACACTTTCTGGACGTGTCCAAGGGCCCGAAATTCAAAGGACAAAGAACAGAACTCTCTGGACAATTCTGGACTTGTCCGGGCACCCGACTACCTCAGACTGGGCGCCCTGAATTCAAAACCCATGTTGCTGGATAGTTTTTAACATGGCCGAGTGCCCGACCACCACAGTCCGGATGCCCGACATTGCAGAGCCAAAATTCGTTTTGCACGCTACAGAGGCAGTTCTCCGATTTTTTCTATAAAAGGCTCATCCATCCTCATCCTAACCCTAGAGGGGCTAGAGGCAGTGAAGCTCAACGTGGAGCTCTCCAACTCGCTTCTTTTAGATTTTGTTTGTAGTTTTATGTTTATTTTAATTTGTTTTGTATTTCCTAATTCAATCATGTATTGGATTGGCTAGACCCCTTAGCTAGAGTTGAGAGGGAAAGCTTTTGGTTTGTTTTTTATGGACTGATTCAACCTAGGTGATGTTTTAATGATTTAATGATGTGCAATGGTTTGATTTCTATTTGAATGGAGTTATAGTTTAAGATCTCCTTAGATTTGTTGATGTCTTTTGGCTTAGGGGATGCTTTGTGGATATAAATCTGTCAACTCACTTATTCGCATTGTGTAGATCTGTACCATTCTTATATCTATCATAGACTCCGGCCATGATAGATGCTTTCATTGTCATGTCTTCTACAAGACGATCCTAATGTGGGAACTATGTCAAGCCAAAGTTCTAATCTTTCTTGCTGATTTGAGATAGAAGCTTTGCATATTGATTTTGGTTTAGATGAAGCTCAAATCATTGGTCCTAGTCAAGCTCAGTGATATGATTTAATAAAGGCCATGATTATGGACTCAACTCGATTGAAAAAAGGATTGGCCTATATGCTTGAGTGTGGCCACTACCCGAGCAAGATTGTGGGAACCAAATCAATATGCAAACCTTTGTCTTAATCCATATTTTGATTCAACCGATTTATCTTCTAGCCAAATAGAGTCAAGACTTCGATTTCGGCTGAGTGGCTATGAGACCTAGTTGAGTCAAGCCATTAAGAACAACCAGAAGTGGATCCTTAAAAGCTCTAGTACATTTCACATTTTTGAATTTAACATCCATCTATTCTCAATTAAAATTCACATCTTACCTATTAGAATTAGATCAATCACCCACCCTGTGGATCAACCTCGGTCTCACCGAGTTATTACTGCATCGCAACCTTGCACTTGAGGCGAGCGAACAAGTTTTTGGCGCCATTGCCGAGGAATGTTGTGACTCAGTTCTAATAGTTTTAGGACTAGTTAGGATTTTTAGAATTTTTGAATTTAAATTATGTTTGATTTTTTAGAACTAATATTGTTTTGTGTTTTGTTTTGTAGGATTCTAACCCAACTTAGTTTATCATTTCGGGTAATATTCTTCTAACTTAAACCTCTCTTTAATTTTATTTTATTTTTACTTATTTCCAGTTTTTTTTTTAGGATTATAATTTAGTTTTAGATTGTGTTGTGTGGTTTATGTCCCATTGGGAACGTGACCACACAAATCGTCTTCAAATTGAAGGTGGCCTAGTTGAAGGCCTTTCAATTAAAAAATAAGTAAGAAGATATTTAGAACATTGTGAAAGTTTGGGGAATATGGATCAAACACCATTAAGGAATCCTCCGTCTCCTACTCCAACTACAAACATACATCGAGAAGAAGTAGGAGAGAATGAGGTGAATAATGATCCTCTAATGAGAACATTACTTGACTACTTAAAACCGACTCGAACCACTACACCCTCATGTGTGGTCCCCTTGGTTGACTAAGATGGGCTGATTGTGCCCCTGGTTAGAAATGGGCAAGACATGCCCTTAGATGATTGGGATTGAAATAACTGGGGGTGCCCCTTGTAGGATGAGAGGCTCTGGGATTGAAATAGCTAGGGGTGCCCCTTGCAGGATAAGAGGCTCGAACTCCGAACGAGAGTTGATGGCATGAATAAAATGGAGATGAGGCTCTTCTTGGATGATGAAAGCTGGATAGGTAGGAGGTGCCTCTTGCATTGTGGAGACTGGATCGACTGAAGATGCCCCTTATAGGATGAGGGGTTCTGAAATTGAACTGGTTGGGGTGCCCCTTGCCAACCTTGATTAGGGCATTGTGGGTTCCATCTCGCCTGCTGTTGCTATTGCTACGGTTGTCCATGCTGAGGGAGGAATAGTGCATTTTTAGTAGAGGCGATAAGATCATCTTCTTCCATTGGATGGGAAACGAGAACACTATCATTATCGCTCTCGTATCCGGTAGGCTCACCTTCCACTATCGGTTGTACTGGAGAGGCCTAATGAGGCCACCAAGGGGAGCTCATCCCAGCCCTTATTCCGGCTTTGACTTGTTCCCTGGCGCAGATGAGTTGGGTGAAGTTTGCATATGGGTGTGATACAAGGTATCCAGAGATACTCGGGTTTGCCGAGTGGATGATCATGGAGATTTGCTCCTCGTCATCAATGGGAGTCCTCATTCTAGCGGCCATAGCACGCCACCGTCCAACATAAGCTGATAATGATTCATCATTCCCCTGCCTTAAGGCTGCAAGACCGCCCTTCTGGGTGCCGAGTTAAGATTATACATGAAACGATCGACAAATGCTTGAGAAAGTTATTCCCAAGTCTTGATTTGATGGTGGTCTAGTGACGTGTACCATTTTAACACGTCATCTTTTAAGGACTTCTGAAACAGGCGGATCAATGCTCCATCATTGCCTACCATAGCATCAAGCTCTCCATAGAAAGCTCGTAGGTGGTCTATAGGACACCCTGTCCCATCATATCTTTTAACTTTTAGTACCTAGAAGGCTTGAAGGACCATCGCATCGGGAAATGGACACAGGTCCCTGAACTTAGTGGATGGAAGATCCACCCCTTGTTGCTTCTGCAACTTCCTCTTCATCTCTTGCATCTGCTCTTGGAGTTGATCTATTTCAGAGGGAACCGATGAGGGAGATCTTGCCCCTTACCAGGCTTGAACTGCCCCCCTTTCATAATAATTGGTATCATTAATGTTCCTATGGTTCTCGATTGAAGGAGGTTGGGCCTGACGATTACTCTCATTATAAGGACTTTGTTGCAAAGAAACCCTGGACATAAGAGGATGTTGAAATTGATTGGAACTCTCATTAGGGAGAGATTGTTAGAATTGACTGGGAGTCCTAATTGTGGGATGTGATTGAAAATGGCTCCCGTTTGCAGGAGGATACTGGAAGAAATACCCTGAAGTCAAGGGTTATTCTGACTGAGGGCCTCCATTAGGAGGGTATCGAAAGTCCTACGTGAACCCTGACGACTGTGGTTGTGATGAACTGAAGGCTGGAAGAGATGGTGGCTGTTGTTGTTGTGCTGGAACAACCTAGGCGTTAACTGTTGAAACCTAGGCTTGTGTGAATCGAAGAAGCATTTCCTACATGGCCTTCAAGCTTTGTTGTAGCTCTTAGATGCCAGGAATTGGCATAGATTCTGTCGGGTTTAACTGTGGAGAGGAAGCCTCGGGTATTTCGAGGGCAGGGAATGAGAGAGTCATGGCAATTTTGTATTGGACGTGGCAGGGTGATTTGGTTTGTAGGAGAAATGGTGGGGAAGTATGTTCTACTCTTTTTTTCCGATTTTGGAAATTTTTTTTTTTAGTTTATGGAAGAAATGCTATTCAAATGATATTATATGAGGACTATTGACTTTCAAGTATAAGAGGGATTCTGTTTTTCAAGTTGGATCACGACTAGTGGGACTAGCACATTCCCCAGCAGAGTCGTCATTCTATGGACGCTCGCCTTTTCGGGCTCCCGACCCTCCTTTCGGAAAGGGGTTCGCAAATCGCCATTACCACTAGCTCGCCTCTTTCTCAAGGGCTTTTCGGTTGTCGTGTTATCGTTGGGTTAAACTAGATGTGTTTGGATGAGTTCGTATAATACTAGAGTCGCCACTAGCCAGTTACTTCGAATCTACAGTCGGCTAGACCCCGTAGAAATGTTAGATAAGCAAATCCGAAGATTCCTTCCTCTAAAATGACTCTTTTTTATCTGCAATCAGAGATTCGTGTTCGCTTCCCCAAGTGTAGGGTTGCGATGTAGTAATAATTCGGTAAATACCGACATCGTTCTCAGGGACTTGTTAGGAATTCACAAAATTACTTCTAATATTCTCTACTTGAGAATTAACTAAACAGATTTCTAGAATTGAATGTAGATATGATTCTTAAACTAAAAGTGAATGTAATCAATATAAGAAAGCACTAGGGGTCCAAGGATCCACTTGTAGCAATCCTCAATGCATAATTTGCTGTGGTTTCCCAATTACACAACTAGAATTGAAATCAAATCCTATCTAGTCGAATGATAGAGCGGTTGTATTACACAATCTGTCATATGTGTGATTCTATACATGATTCCCTCAATTCAAGCTAGGACTTGAGCACACTCAATTGCATAGGTCAATCCTAGTTCCAATAGATTAAATCATAATCATAATCATAATCATCATTAAACTCTGTCACAAAGCATAATTAGATTTTGATTTGAACTTCATTCAAATCACATATACCATCAACACATAATTCAGAAATTAGTATAAAAGGTAGAACTTTGGTTGAAGTTCCCACATGGAAATCCAAGTCTAGAGCGTATTGAATCCGATTCCTCAGAGCGTACAGGTCTAGAACTATGCAAAACAGTTAAGAACTGAAGTAATTCTCCCAAACATCCATGAGCCATCATAAGATTAAGAAAAACTACTTAGAACTTTATTCAAACTTCTATAAACCATTGTTCTTCAATAAATCCAACTTGAAACCAACATAAAACGAATTAAAGCATCTCAGATGCACTACAAGCTTCACCTCTTAGCCCTAGCTAAGAGGTTTAGCCGTTCATGATCCAAGGAAGCATGAAAACAACTAAAAACATAAAAGTAGAAAACGCAAACTAGGAGGAGTTGTGGAACTCCGAATCCGACTTCTGCCGCTTCCCACCTTCGTAGATCTCTTCTAGGATCCCCTAGCTACGTCCCCTAGGTCCCCTTTTATAGTGGAGAGGCTCTACCGCCTCAAAATCTTCCAGATTTGCGTAGTACTTACGCACTTACGCTAGAAAATCGGAGCTTCAAGAGGAAGTTGCTGGACTCTGCTGTGATTACACTGGCCGACTGGTCGGACTGGGCTGGCCGACCGGTCTAGCCTGTTCTATAAACAGTCCAACGATGGTTATGAGGGGGGGAAGACAAGACCGGTCGGCCTCTTTGTATGTTGTGTCCAGAGGGGTAACACGGAGTGGCCGACCGGTCTAGACCGGTCGTGGCCCTCTTGGTCGACCGGTCATGACCGGTCTAGCTTGATTTCCTTCAATTTTTCTTCTTTCTTTCTTCTCTCTTCTTCTCTCTCTGCTTTCTTCTTTCTTTGGTCCATCTTGGGTCTTTATCCAAGGCTCCTAATTAGATCTTTTTAGTCATCAATTGGGCAGAGTCCCTCTCATTCCTACAATCATAAAACCACGCATTAGAATAGTCTTTAAGCTCGAAAACCATGCATAGTTAGTGATAAAATGGGGTTAAAATATACACATTTAAGCACTCAACACACCCCTCAACCAGCATTTTGCTAGTCTCGACCAAAACATGCATAAAATAATTCATTCCTCCAAAACCCAACTCTCCTTTAGAAACTATGCTTCTATAAACTCTAGGACATGTAAGTACAAAAATCAGCCAAAACTAAGTGATAGAGGTTGAAACATTAAACCTTCATGAACATAACAAGTACTCATATGGACTTCCTGCTGATTGATTGATGACTAGAAGTATTTGAACAATTTAACCTAGTGTGCTCAGTGAATGCTCATCTCATGGAAATTCGGGCCTATCTTCTTCATAAATCAGTTAAGGTATGGAATTCAAGGTGTACAGATCAACACATGCCTTTGACAAGAATTTGCCTTACCATCCTTCCGACGGCTTTCACACTACTTCCCATTTTCGGCTTTGGTTATGGGTAGACCATCCCCCGGTTGATAATAGCTAGCCCTTTTTGGAATTTTCCATCATATTCTCCATCATTCCCATATTTTCATCCTTCTTTTCCGTTTTCTTTTTCATTAGATAGGATTTTTAGAAATCCATATCTTTCATTATTTTCCCATGGACAAGGATGGACAAAGTACCCCGGCTTGGTTTCTCAACACCTCGAATCCAAACTTAGCTAATCTACAAATTTAATAATCCTTTCAAAACATGAGAATCGTGTGAAGTGAACTAGGTGTAAAAGTGTTCAAAAATTCTATCATTCCTAAAAATAGGGGAATTCACATACAAGACTAGTACCTTAAAGATTGTTCAACGTATTCAACATCACTCACTTCGCCTTTCTTTTTCTTGTACTTACACCATCCCGAATGCATAGAAACAAAATTTTCCAATGGGGTTTTGAATTTGAAAAATCTGAAAAATCACTTCGCCTTTCATATTGCTCGAGATGTTACAAAACACTAGATTCATCCTAGAGATTCTTCCTAGTGATTCCACACCCCCCAACCAAATCTTGCAGTGTCCTCAATGTAAAAGATATTCAATAGGCAAAACATGAGAGCAATCATAAAACAAAGGGAGTGAGGAATGAGATTACCTGAGAGAACAAAGTCTGGAATTCTACCTCCTTCTAACAAACCTATGAAAGAGCAAACCAAAAGCACCAAAATCCTAATCCTAACTACTCTATACCTCCATCAGACTAGGAGATCAAGTATCTTGATACACAGGATCAGTCAGAGATAGACATACCTTCTAAAGAAAAATTCTCAAAGAACGGCTTTAGGCGTTGACCATTAGCTTTAAAAATATTACCGTTCCTTGGATTTAACAACTCGACGGTCCCGTATGGATAAATAGTTTTCACAATGAAAGGACCGGTCCATCGAGACTTCAATTTCTCCGAAAATAAATGCAATCGAGAATTATACATAAGGACCTTTTGGTTAATCATGAAGGTCTTATAAAGGATGTTCCTATCATGGAACATATTCGTCTTGTCCTTGTAAATTCTCGCATTTTCATAAGCTTCGTTCTGGAGTTCTGCAAGTTCATTCAATTGAAGTTTGCGCAACGAGCTTGCCTTGTCAAAATCAAAATTCATCTTCTTTAGCGCCCAATATGCCCTATGTTTCAACTCCACGGGCAAGTGACAAGCTTTCCCATAAACAAGTCTATAGGGAGACATTCTAATGGAGGTCTTGAACGCGGTACGGTAAGCCCAGAGTGTATCGGTAAGTCGAAGCGACCAATCTTTGCGATCGGGGTTCACTGTTTTCTCCAAAATATGTTTAATTTTCCTGTTGGATATCTCAGCTTGTCCACTTGTTTGTGGGTGATAGGGAGTGCTCACCTTGTGATTGATGCCATATCTTTTCATTAAAGCTTCAAACGGGCGGTTACAAAAATGGGATCCACCATCACTTATAATGACTCGAGGTGTTCCAAACCGGGAAAGGATATTTTCTTTTAGGAAGCGAATGACTGTTTTATGGTCATTGTTCCGGCATGGAATCGCCTCAACCCATTTTGAAACATAGTCGACGGCAAGCAAGATATATAGATTTCCAAAAGAAGATGGGAATGGACCCATGAAATCGATGCCCCAACAATCAAAAATTTCGATAGGTAAGATGGGATTGAGTGGCATCATATTTCTACGGGAGATTCCTCCCAATTTCTGACAAGGTTCGCATGCTTTACAAAACTCATGGGTGTCCTTGAACATGGTGGGCCAATAAAACCCATATTGCAGAATTTTGGCTGTGGTCTTCTTAGTCGAAAAGTGGCCACCACACGCCTGAGAATGACAAAAGGAGATGATACTGTGTTATTCATCATCCGGCACACATCTCCTTATGATTTAATCGGGACAAAACTTGAATAAGTATAGGTCGTCCCATAGGAATTTTCTCACCTTTTTGAAGAACTTGTCCTTATCTTGCTTTTTCCAATGTGTCGAATTATACTTGTAGCAAGATAGTTAGCAATGTCCGCATACCATGGCAATTGAGAGACTTTAAAAAGTTGTTCATCAGGGAACATGTCTGTTGGAGTCCCAAAAGGTAGGGGCCCTTAAAACAAGCAAAATAGCCATATACCTCCAAAAGAATCACGCAAAACGCCTTCCGGTGCACGCGAAACGGAGATTTACAAAGATTCCCTTAGCCAATTTTGGCTGAAATCCCCAGTGGGCCCCGCCAATCACCGTGATCAGAACCGCCCGAAATCGGACCCATAACTTCTTTGTGATTTATGATGAACAATGCATGTGATTTCACGATCAAACGGGCCCCACAAACCCATCAAAATTCAAAACTCAAATGGTGGAGTTCCTATTTACGTCCTACGCACCCATAAATTCGGGTACCCATGCACCCGAAAAATCAGAAAAAACAGGAATTCATTTTAAGGTGTTTTGGTGCCCCCACGCACCCATAAAATGGGTCCATGAACCCATAAATTCACCTCCTTTCAGGATCTTCATTTTAAGGCGTTTTGGTGCCCCACGCACCCCAAAAATGAGTCCACGCACCCTTAAATTCGACACATTTTATAATCCTCATTCAGAGGCATTTCGGAGTCCCACGCACCCCAAAAATAGGTCCACACACCCTTAAATTCGACACATTTTATAATCCTCATTCAGAGGACATTTCGAAGTCCCATGCACCCGAAAAATGCCCCACGCATCCGTAAATTCAACTAAAAATCAGGCACTTAATTTTTAGGTGCGTTGAGTCCCATGCACCCGTAAAATAAGTCACATGCACCCAAAAAATTAGATATTTTCATAAATCATTTCTAGGTACGTCGGACCTCCGCACGCCAATTTTTGGATGCGTGGAGGGTATTTTAAGGGTGCGTGGCACATGGCAGCCCCTCATTGGCGAAAATCCGACATCTTCGGCTATAAATACCCGGTCCAAACGATTCATTTGGACGTTTTAGAGAGAGAGAGAGAGCTGCCATCCTCTGGGAATTCGAAATCCCCGCCGGAAACCCTCGCCAGGAATACTTTTCCGATCGCCGGAAACCCTTCCCGGTCACCGGAATACCTTCTAATCATCAATATTTTCCCCCACAGGTCCGAATTCTGAGAAATCATCAAGTGTGGGCACGCACCCATAAAATAGGCCCCACGCACCCGAAAAATGGCCCACGGTCCATAAATTCGGTCTCACGTGTCCGTTTATTCGACATAAATTAGACAAGTGCATCGGAGCCCCACGCACCCAAAAAACATCCCACGCATCCATAAATTCGGGTCCCACACGTCCATAAATTCGACGAAGTTCAGATTTGCAAATTCGGTCCCACGCACCCGAAAAATGCTCCACGCACCCCTAAATTCATAAAAAATCAAGCACTTAATTTTTAGGTGCGTCGGGTCCCACGCACCTGTAAAATAAGTCCCATGCACCCGAAAAATCAACCAATTGCAGAACATGTTTACAGGTGCATCGAACTCAATTTTAAGTGTTTTTAAGTTCTGTTTAAGCCTACTTTGGGTATTTCGAGCAGTTCCGGACGCAATGAAACGGTCAAATGGACGTTCCGGAATCTCTAAACAAGCGAAATTACGCATCTTTGAGGTTCGACCTAATTCGACGTGTTGAATGAAAGGACTTCTCGGAAAGAAGCCGCCAGCATCTAGAACTATGCAAATATGTCATCATTTATATCTACTGTAAAGATGTGATCTGATTTGGGGTCGAGAGCTAGACAAACGGGACTATGGTTATCACGATCAACCATATCAAAGAGTTTCGATTCTCTACAAAGAAATTGTTATGAACTGCCACAACACAACAGTCGATGCCCTACCCATCCAAACGGCATCCGTCAGTTGGGCTACACAGATACACACAACTATGGACTGGACTTCCCAAGGTTACCTGTCCATACATGACAGGCGCGGGCCCAAAGTCGTCCTTCTCAGTCATAAACCCTGATAGTCTCAACCCGAATCTCCGGTCAAAATATGGGACATAGACATCTGACTAACACAAAGATGGTTCAGTCCATAACAAAACAAATGCAGGTCTCTATGACCACAAACTCAAAGACCATAGTCCCTGCTGACTAGTCTTTTGCCTTTTAATCAAGGGTCATCGATCATTAGATGTAATTAAGGGCTCGTGCCAGATCACGGCCTGGAATGTACAAGATCTCAGGATCTCTGGAATAACATTCGCCTTGCGATATCTCTTCTTGTGTACCTTTTGTGAATGCTAGTGATTGTCTATGAATGTTTCTATTACTCAGAACCCCAGAACAACAAAACACCCACATTTTCAAGGAAATGTAGTCGCATTCCATTTCCTAGTTCCAACAAACTAGGCGACTCTGCTAGGGGATCGAACCCAGAATCTCTGGTTAGCTCTAAGTATAGAAAAGCTCTAAGATCAATCATTCGCAGATACGAATGTGTACGCAAGAGATATATCGCGAAGCATAATGTTTCAGCGCCCTCGAGCGCCAAACTGGCGACTCTCAACTGGAACGTTCTTCCCTTCATCTTTAAGGCAATAGACGGTAAATTAGTGGTATTTCAAACCACAAACCTCCACAACTGCACGCATTTGTCTCCTTCTTGCTTATTTTTGTTAGTTTATGCACCGCGATCGATGGGTTCACGCTCCCGGCCGCGTTTATGAACTGTTCTAATGATTTTCTGACACTACAGAATTAGCAAGATAATAGGACAGACAGAAGAAATGGCATACTCGATGACCAGTTCGTGCATCTTCCTTGCCACCGGAGGCTTTAGCTTCCCCCGTTCCACCACAACTACAAACCCAAGCTCAGAATAGCAGTTGGTTAAGACCCGAAGGCAGAAGAAGGAACAGAAGAAAGCTACCATCCTAGCAGCATATAGGAAGGCGAACGTTGCAAGACCTCACCCCGTGATCAAGAAACAGTGGCTAGCCGAAGCAGGGGCAGAAGATCCTTATCAACAGGCAGGTAGCATCAACCGAGCTCGCAGCCCCAGCGATGACAGTCGAGCAGTTCCCGCCATTATCCAAAGTCCGTTCGCACCTCGCAAAAGGCCACTAAACCCATGCATGAAAAATTCAAGTCCGCGACGACCCTTGAACCGAAACAGAGATCGGCTCAGAAAATTCCATCGGCACAAGTGGTAATGGTCCAAGTGGCCAAACAAGAAGAATAAGAACCTTATGAGGCAGAAGAATTACCCCCATTCCAAGATCAGATCGATAAATTGGTTGAGGTTAATCACGAGACAAACGACTGAATGAGGGCTATCCAGGAAGCCTTGACCACTCTGATAGCGTAGAATGCCACCAGAAGTGTCGCGCCGCCCACCCGTCAGTCGGTAGAGGAGTCTCAAGGGGCAGCAGAAGGTCCGGCTGAACCTGAACTGCCCGTCCAACTCAGGGTCACTTGCTACAATCAGAAGATTACACACCCAAGTGCAAGTAGTAAAGTAGTAAAATACTCGGTAAGACCGAGGTCGATCCACAGGGATTGGGGTTAAGAACACTTAAAGGAATTAGTTTAGGTGAGTGAGATGAAATCTAGGTTTACCCACGAGAGTGGAGCAAGTTGTGTGTTAAGGAAAAAAAATAGAAAAGGGGCTAAGGCATCAGGGATCCACCTTTGATTCATTCACAAGATTTGATTCGTTAGTCCAACTATAACTCAACTGGAATTGAATAAAGAGTCATTCCAATCGAAAGATAAAACAGTTAAACCATTTACATATTTCATAAAAGATGGTGATCTAAACCAATTGATTTGACCATGAAGCACTCGTTAATTGATCAGCAGGGAATTCCAAGCATCCACTGTGCCCGGAGTCGACAATGGATCAAGGAATTGTATAGATCAACAACTTTGCCAACAAGTCAACCGATAAGATCACAATTCATACGATCAAATGCATACTTATAAGATAGGAGGCTTTGATTGACCGATCCAACCGTTAAGATCTCGTCTATCGATCGCAGGGAATCCAAAGCATCCAACGTGCCCGGAGTCTACAATGGATCAAGGGATTTTACATATCGATGACTTTACCTGCACTAGCTTGATAACCGTAGGGAATCCAAAGTATCCAACGTGCCCGGAGTCGACGATGGATCAAGGGACTTTATCGATCATGAACTAGCTAATTGGTGTGCAAGGGATCCCAAGCATCCAACGTGCCCGGAGTCGACGATTGATCAAGGGGCTTGCACAACAATAGCGTCTGTCGAGGCGGATAACCGAACCAATCAACCAAAGAGAACTCCAACATTTACACCACACAATGTTGAATCAAAAGAACCATAGCTTGCAAATTTCTTCAAAGGCTTCACCCCTAGCCTTAGCTAGAGGTTTAGCCAACCATGCTACAATGGAAGACTAAATTCTCTACAAAGGAGAAAACTACTCTACACTACAAAAGAAAGAAAGAAAACTAAAGAAGAGAAGGGAGGAGTTGTAGAGAATGGGATGAGATGAGACGGGATGAGAAGGAAAAGAAGCCAGTAAAGCAACCTCAACGACGATTTCATCCTGATGTTATACCCAAGATTGAAGAAGAAATCAAGAAACTGATTCAGGTCGGGTTCGTTCGAGAGGTGAAATACCCCCGATGGATCTCAAACATCGTGCTAGTCAAGAAGAAAAGCGGACAGATCCGGGTTTGCATTGACTTTCGAAATCTTAATGAAGCCTACCCTAAAGACGATTTTTCTTTGCCGATTTCAGAATTGTTGACTGACAGCACAACAGGATATGCAGTGATGTCCTTCATGAATGGGTATTCAGGATATAATCAAATTCGCATGGCCCCAGTAGATGAAGAAGCTACGGCCTTCCACACAACTCTCGACATCTATTGTTACCGCGTAATGCCCTTCGGATTGAAAAATCCAGGGGCAACATACCAGCGCGCAATGCACGTCATATTTCAGGATATGATGCATAAGCACGTTGAATGCTATGTAGATGATTTAGTTGTAAGGTCGGCTGATCATGAGCAACACAGGGAACATTTGAGGCAAGTATTCCAGCAATTGCGCAAGAAGAGTCTCTGTATGAATCCGCTAAAGTGCGCGTTTAGGGGTCGCGTCCGAAAAATTCTTGGGCTTTGTTGTCAGACACAGGGGCATAGAAATCGACCCTGCCAAGATTAAGGCCATCAGAGAAATGCCACTACTCAAGAATTTAAAATAGTTGAAGAGTTTCCAAGGCCGCATGGCATATCTAAGAAGATTCATTTCAAATCTGGTTGGTCGTTGTCAGCCGTTCTCCCGCCTCAATAAGAAAGACAGTTAAGTTTGAATGGGATGACGCTTGCTAGAAAGCTTTTGATTCACTAAAAGAAATGCTCAGGAATTCTCCAGTCTTCGCCGCCCCAATCAAAGGAAAACCATTGATTCTATACATCGCAATAGGTGATAACTCACTAGGGGCACTCCTGGCACAAAAGAACGAGGAAAGAAAGGAAAACGCGCTATATTATTTGAGTCCGCACATTGGTAGGGGGCCGAATTTAACTACTCAGCGATCGAGAAGATATGTCTTGCTCTCATTTCTGCCATGAAGAAACTTAGGCATTACTTCCTCTCGCACCAAATAACGTTGATATCCAAGGCGGACCCGATCAAATTTCTTATGAACCGGCCTATGCTGTCTGGGCTCTTAGCTAAGTGGGCCCTTCTCCTCTCTAAGTTCGACATCACATACGTCCCAGCCCGAGCTATTAAAGGACAAGCGATTGCAGATTTTCTCACTGCGCACCCAGTCCCAAGCAGCGAAGAGATGGAATGTGACCTCCCAGATGACCAGGTTATGATGATCGAAGAACCACGACTCTGGCAGATGTACTTTGACGGAGCCTCTAGGTTAACAGGGGTAGGGGCAGGAGTTATATTTATCAGCCCCGCAGGGAGATTTACTGCCCTACTCGTTTACGATCGTGCCAGCTTGTACCAACAATGAAGCAGAATATCAAGCCCTCATTATCGGACTACGGCTCGCCCTCGAGATGCTGTATCAAAGCAATACAGATCTATGGTGACTCCAAGCTAGTCATCGGACAGCTGACGACAGAATATGATGTTCGCAAACCTGAGTTGTCTCCTTTCTGCCACCAAGCACAATCACTATTCGACCAGTTTCGCAATAGAAGCATTTCACATATACCGAGGCAGGAGAATGTACAGGCCGATGCGTTAGCTAGCCTAGCCGCTGCTCCGGCTAATCCCGGAGGTAACCCACTTCAAGTAACGATTGAAGAAAGGAGGATCCTACCAACAACCGTATTGCGTGGTGGTGAATCAAGCGTGAATCCCATCTGTTGCTTCGAGATCACAGAAGAAACCGACTGGAGAAGGCCATTCACCGACTACCTGAAATATGGATTCTTACCAGAAGAGCCCAAGATGCGCACGCAGGTCGGAAGACGCGTTGGTTCGTTTATAATACAGAATGACGTCCTTTACAAACGCTCGTATGAGGGAATGTCGTTACTGCTGCTTGGACCAAGACGAAGCGTATGCCACATTGAAGGAAGCTCACGGAGGAGAGTGCAGTGCCCACCAGGGAGGCAAGAATTTACATCACCGTGTCCGACACATGGGGTATTATTGGCCCACAATGACAAAGGATGCGATAGAATATGTCAAGAAGTGTCATCAATGCCAGATCCATGCAGATATAATACACTCGCCACCAGAAGAGTTACATCAATCAGTAATATCTTGGCCTTTCGCTGCCTGGGGCATGGACGTGATCGGACCGATCAGTCCGCCATCCTCTCAGGGGCACCAGTACATTCTTGCCGCAACTGATTATTTCTCCAAATGGGCTGAAGCAATTGCCCTGAGAAATGTAAAAGCCAGACACGTTGAAAGTTTCATTCGTCACCCCATATTATATCGACAAGGTGTTCCCTGAAAGAATCACCACCGACAACGGAACTCCCTTAAAAAATGCCACTGTCGATAGGCTGTGCGCAAAGTTGAAGATCAAGCATTGTTATTCATCGCCTTATTATCCTCCTACGAATGGGTTGGCCAAGGCATTCAATAAGACTATCGTGAAGATTCTGAAAAAGACGGTGGCGGAGAATAAGAAGGACTAGGATAGACGATTACCCGAAGCATTATGGGCATACAGGACCACATACCACATAGCCACTCGAGCTACACCCTACTCGCTGGTGTATGGTACAGAAGTTGTGATCCCGATGGAGATATAGGTGGAGTCACTATAAGGTCACGCTTCGACACTCCTTGACGACCGAGTACAATGCTAAGATCAAAATGGCCGAGCTGGATGATCTAGATGAAAAGAGACTCGCCACTCAGCAAAGGCTTGAGATATATCAGAAACAAATCTCAGCCTCGTACGATAAACGAGTCCGCGGTAGGTCGTTCAAAAGGGGCGACTTGGTGCTAATGATGAAACGTCCGGCACTGGCTCAAGGTCCCAAGAGTAAATTTGATCCGAAATGGGATCCAGTGTGTATCATCGATGAAGTGTATTCCAATGGAGCCTATCGGGTAATAGATTGCAAAGGACAGGGCGTCAGTTCACTGGTGAATGGTCGATTTTTGAAGAGATATTATACTTGACACAAAATTATCATTATAGTTTGTAAACACCCCATTAGAGGGAAAGTGTAATGAAGTAGATACCGAAAGAAATGACACCACATAATGACTAAATCAAAGTATAAATCATCTATTTTTGTGCTTCCACAGGTATCAGAAAGTTGTTAAGACTCAAGACATGTCAAGTATGGCGTCGTGCCCCTTTTCGGGACCATCAAGAAAGGGGACAAGCCCTTAACTAAGGCTCGATCGCGTCCTTGTTCACACAAGCATAGGTTTCGGTCCTAACAAGGGGACGCTCTTTCCCAAATAACTCAATCAGTTTGCATTCAAAATTCAAAAATTGCAAATAAGCTAGGAACACAGCATGAATCCAAAACTGCAATAGTATACATATTGATACATTATATATTACAACGTGTTCTAAAATTACGAATAAAGATCATTACAGTTCAACTGTTTAAAGTTCTTAAACACTGGTCTAATAAGTTTGCTGTAGATTCCTCAATCGCCTTCCGTGCTATTTCCGCCTCAGCCAAAACTTGGGCAGGGTCAGGAATGTCCTGGACAGACTGCTCCAACTCTGCAACTTGAGCCTTCACAACATTACGCTCCGCCTCATGTTGATCAAGGGAAGACTGCAGACGAACCTTTTGACCGCTAAGCTTTGAAAATTTGAGATGGACAATCGAACGTTCAGCTTGTAGCCGAGCCATCTCATTGTTTATCTCCACTAGACGTGCGGTGGCCTCTTGGCACCCAGCATCAACAACCTGCCAGTCCTTCCTCACTGCAGCCACGCCTGCCTCGTGTAACTCGAGTTTCGGAAGAAGGGATCGCAAATGACCGCACTTTTCCTTGACGGAAGGGTCAACTTGGAAATTCTTCACCTCATTTACTCGAGCTACCTCTTCCTTAAACTGAGCCACGTGACCGACTATCAAAGATAGGTCAATCCCAAGCCAGGCAGCGTTGAGTCCTAATGCGTGCAATGCTTCATCCAAGATAGACCATTCATCCTCGTTCTTCAAAGAATCGGCAATATCAGACAGAAGGCTCTTCAGAAGATTCGCCTTGGTCCTTGACAGGCCACGAAGAGATGAAATGAATACCTCGGGCAAGACCACAGGGGTAGGTAAACAGATCGGAACTATTATTGACAAAACAAACGATGAACATCAGTACAGGGATATCACCGTCAGAAAAAAAGCAATCAAGACAGTAAAAGCAATTAATATACCAGCAACTTCAGGAATGCCAACAGCAAGGGCACCGGGTGAGGCTGCAATGGGCACAGGCGACACTGGGGCAGGCTCCGTTACTCTCTTGGTCAATGGTTTAGGTAATTCTAGGGAAGATAGCACCACGACCTCGGTTATATTGGCGTCAGAGGTTGGCCCGACAGCGAAGGGAACTTCAGCAGCAGGCTCGGTCGATGATGGTACAATGACAGAAGGGGCATTTACGATAGGTTCACTTGATGATGGCTCAATAGAAGGAGGGGCTCCCACAGCAGGTTTAGGCGCACTCGGTTCGATAGCAGGGGGTGCAATCCTTTCCACTGCGGCAATGACGATCGCTTCGGGAACTGTGTTCTGACCAGCTTCAGCCTCTGCCACAGGAGGATTAGGAGGAAGGACGGATTCAGCAGGTGCCTCATCATCCAGATCCATAAAGATCGCTCCCACGTTCTCCTCGGGGACAGATCCCTCATACACTGGCTCGCTCTCGTTGCTCTCCTCGATATGAAGGCTTCACTTAAGTTGGCCTGAGAGCTCAATTCACCCTCTTCCCTAGCCTCTCTTGCACTATCAGCCGAAGGGTCACCGATCTCCTGGGAGAGTCATTTCCGCAAACACTCGGCCTTGTGTAGTTTCCACAGATCCTTTATCTTCTTACCCCCACAAACGACAGGAAGACTAGGGGCAGTTTTCACCCGAGGACCAGTGAGCTCAGTCGGTACCCCTTCATCACCATCACCACCATTGTCATCACCATCATCATTGTAATCATCACCACCACCAGCACCGCCCATAGTGTTGTTACCACCTCTATCACCACCATCGACATCCTCGTTACCTCTGCCTCTACCACCATCGCCCTCAGCAGTATCATCGTCATCATTACCCCCAGCCTCGCCCATGTCATTATTATCATCATCATCGCCCTCTTCATCAACATCACCTTCATTTCCCCCTCTCAGAGCATCGCCTTCTTCAGGCAACTCATCTATGGGCCCAAGGGGTGGGAATTCGGGCTCCTCCAATGTTACATTTCTCTCCCCATGAGCGACCTAGCCTTCCAGAGTATGTTCAGGTTTTTCGTGGTTGATCACTGCATTCAGGGAGGTCTGCAGTCTCGCTGTGCCCGGCATCGCAAGCTGATGAAGATTTTCTGATACATAACCAAGCCCGTCAGCAGGGGTGGGGGTAACAACAGGAGGCGTGACGAAGACCAGCTCAGTGACAAGCATCTTATTTCGAACCAGCGCATACTGGTGGGCCCACCACGTCATCCATCCAAAGGTAGCCCCAACGAAGCACTGTGTCCCCGGGATGACAAAAGAGCACCCAGTCCCGGTTAACATGAGTTGTCGCCACATCCATTTCCAATGGATAGGCCCAACACCGTACGCTCGTTGCTCGCATGTCACCGGCTCCAATGTCTCGGGCACCCCTTGTCATACCGGAATTGATGGGCGAAGCGGTTAGGATAGTAGGGCTCCCTCCAGAACTCTAGCCCTTCACGAAGCGGCAATGACGACGGACGAATCGCAGTTAAGAATGAGCGCTCGTAGTAATCAATGCTATCGCCGTCCGTGCACAAGATCGATTCTCTGCTTCGGGTGCCGGAGAAATGGTAGAAATAGACGTCGTCGAACCGTGCTATTCTCTCTTCAATAGTGGTCAAATTATGACCAATCATCTTCTTCTTTTGAAAGAAATGCAGCGGAAACTTCCCTTCTTTGATGTAATCTCCACGCCGCACACCGTAGACCCAGGGGAAGTATACCCCGAGCCAGCCGGAGAAGAAATGCCACCAGCAGTAGGCCGGGTTCATCCCGTAAGCAGCACGCTCCTTATTGCTGATGATGTAGCTAAATGCCCGATAGCTAGAGCACAGGACCACTGGAGCTAGCGCATACCGATGACCGTTCGCCAGAGCTCCTACGATGGCAAAACATGATACTCTTATATTATCCGCTTACTTGGAGCTCGGCAGCGCTACGCAGCTGAGCCAGTACGCTAAGAAACCGGCCAGCTCACAGGTGGGGGAGAGCTTATTGGGACGGGGGAAGTTCTCTTTCATTCGTTTCTCCAAGAGTGCCTTGTCCCCACGGCCTTCATCATAAGCCGCGTAGTCCAAGCTGAAGGAAAAGAAACAAAATGTTAACAAAAGAAAGAGATGAATAATGAAGTAGTGATGTGCAGCTCATAACAAAACACTTACTTCAGACCATGGCTGAAGTAAACCAGCCAATCCTCGAATGGAAGTTTGTCCTTGAAGCCCCAGAACTGAGGAAGCTCTGCGAACAACTCATAACAGGCCTCAGAAAAGAAGCCTTCGTCGACGCCCTTCTTCTTCCGCAACAACTCATCGTCGCTCGGGACCCATTCATCGTAGATCCTCCCACGGATCGGGAGACCCGCGATCCGGTTAAGGTCCCAGAGCGAGATGCTCATCTCACCACACGGCATGTGGAAAGAGTTGGTGATGGAACACCAGTGATTGAGGAAGCCCTTGTAAGCCCAGGGCTCCCGACAGAAATAGCTAGACGTCGCCTCGATGGCCTTATACAAACCAACTGCCCGTAGGGTGGCTCGGTGCTGTTAAGATACGATTTGCCCATGCTTCGTAACTCGAATGGAGAACCAGATGGCCACTGGTTCGAAACGCTCTGGTCAGCCAGACTTCAGTATCCCCTAAATGATGAACCGCTGGCGAAGAGTCTCAAAATAATGCTTGGGGAAAGGTTGATGAGGGTTGTAGTTCGGTTCCAGGAAAATCATGTCCTTCACACCAAGGATGGACTGATGCTTCCCATTCTTAGACAGAGAACAGCTGAGAAATGGTGCTGGGCCAGATGTCCAAGTACCGACACTGTAGAAGGAATTGCTCCGGCAGATATCAGACGGTTTGATGCTTGGAAGGGAGCGCTGCCGTTGGTAACTTTTCAAATACCAAATGTATTCTCGGGTGTAAGGGTTCCTTATGATGAGAGGCGCGGCGACGAGCTTGACAGTAGACCAGGCCACCTTCATCTTATCGGATTGGACTTGGCCTGGTTCTCCAAGTACACTTGTTTGGCACCCTTGCCGGCCCTCTTCGGGCGACCACGCCTGGCAGCCTGCACGGGAATTGACGAGCTCACTTCACCGTCCTCAGAATCTACAGTCTCATCTGACCGAAAGCCGCGCAAGGGAGCATACCAAGCATCCCATAGTTCCTATGTGCTCCTGTCTGGAGGAGGCGGCACAACTCGGTCACAGAGGATCCTTCGTTGCATATCCTTGAAGAGCGTTAGGATACGCTCATAGAAGTTAAACGTCTCTGGAGGGAGGAACCATTGCGGATTCTGGTCCGACGGCCGGGTAGCCTTCTTCGAAGTTGCGCGCTTACGCTTTGACGAAGTTAGTGGAGGGCCTAAAGGGCCAGCTTGCGACGGGTCACTAGCCATTACGATCTGCAACGGCATGGAAGAAGCTTAAATATAGCTCATAGTAAGGAAAAGAAAAATACGCGCAAAAAGAAATCGACATTTGCAAAATCCAAAGGGATACAAAGCAGCAGGTAAGGGAAAATGCAAGCGCCAATCAAGACCTCAGTAAAACACACCCAAACCGGCAAAGAAGGAAATAATGCGACAACGTTCACAACCACGACATCATCATCACATATACAAACAAGAGAGGACAGAAGAAAAGAAAATGATATAATTATCATTCATCAACTATAAAGACAATTCCAAAATGTTTGGATTGTCGTATCAATTGTTTAAAGTTAGGAGTTAAATGTTTGTCATAAGATGACACAAAATTGTGGGGCCCTCTCCCCATGGTCAGAAAAGGATCTCAGCCCTGCAGCAGCGGAAGAATCCGAGCCTTCAACTCATCCACCTTTGCCTGGACCCGGGCTTCCTTAGAAATCAGGTCCATTAAGTACGAGATGCATTGCTACACGAAATCGAAGTTCAAGTACTCGGAGTTGGTCCAGTTCCTCATGATAGAGATGTCGATCGCGAGTCTGTCACGTTCCCTCAAGGCCTTCCTGACCATTCTCCAGATTCTGGCGCGACGGTTTGGAAACTCGGCCTCAGCCAGCGGGAGAGCCCAAGCAAGGAATCATCCATTCTTCCTTTTCTCCTTCTTTAAGGAGTGAAGTCGGCTCAATAAGGCCAGGAAAGAAGCAGCCAAAGGGGGCTCCGCCGCTTCGAGGATCGCCAACTCTTCCGAAAAAGAAGAATCACCGATAAAGTCAAGCATAACTTCCTTCTGCTCGTCAAAAATAGAGGCCATGAGAGAGACGTTCTGGATAGCCTTCAAAATGGGGCGAGAGTCTGCGCCTAACCGGGTCAGAGCCTCAGCCACCTCATCATGCTGAGCTGTGAGAGATGACCAAGCCTCAGGATGGTCGAGGAAGTCAAGAAGCCGCCGTAGACAATCTTGGGCCGCCCGCAAGGAAGCACGAGTTATGACCATTGTCTGCTGGAAAACAAGACTGACAAACCGATCTGAGAAACATAGCAACCCAATAAAAAGAGAGGAAAGAGAAGAAGCACATAAGGCCAGCCAAGTGAAGTCTAAAGGTCGGAGGAGGCATGCAAAGGTACGCTCGAAACATCACTTGAATTAACTGTTAGGATCACCCTTTAAACTGATGCGATCTAGAAATCTTTTAAGTCTATGAGACCCTACGCCTCCTCAAAATAACTGTCACATATACGCAAATGCAAGGCAGAGGTATAGGGGCTCATACCCTTTAGAGATCTAGTACAGCAAGAACTATTGAAGTAGATTTCACAAACTTTCGAAAATTCACAAGTCCTATAATCTGGGTGCATGAGGCTCCACGCACCCCAAAATTCTCAAAAAACTCAGTCCAATTCCAGGGTGCGTGAGGCCCCACGCACCTCAAAAATCCGAAATCTGCCAAGTGTTCGCTTCCCCAAGTGTAGGGTTGCGATGTAGTAATAATCTCGGTATGACCGAGGTCGATCCACAGGGAAGGAAGTAAACAATTTCAACTATCCTAATAACTAGAATCAAAGAGGTTTGTGAAATTGGTTTTGAACATAAAATAGAAAATATGATAATGGAAAGATAACTAGAGCATCAAGGATCCACTTATAGCTCTCCTTAGATGCATAATTTGCTATGGTTTCTCACTTTCTCAACTAGAATCGATATTAAGATCTATCTAGTCGGATGATAGAGCTGTTAAACCAAACAATCTGCCATATGTAAGTTCAATGCATAGGATTCACTCAATGTAGGCTGAGCTGAGCATGCTCAATTGCATAGGTCATTCCCCATTCCAAAAGGTTCAGTTCACAATCATAACCATCCTTAAGTCCTGTCACAAGACAAGGCTAGATCATGATTTGAACTTGTTTCAAATCACATGCACAATCCATACATATTACAGAAATTCAGAAAAGTAGAACTTTAGTAGGAAGTCCCCACATGAAGATCATAGTACTAGAGCGCACTCCAATTCCTCGAATCATACAGGTCTATACTGATGCAAACCAATTAAGAATTTAAGTAATTCTCCCAAACATCCATGAGTCATCATAAGACTAAGAAAAACTACTTAAAGCTTGTATAAACTTCAAACCATAGTTCATAATCATAAATTCAACTTTAAAACCAATAAAACGAATTAAACAATCTAAGAAAACTATAAGGTTCACCTCTTAGCTCTAGCTAAGAGATTAGCTAATGAAAAGCATATTAAAAATAAAACTAGAACTAAGAAAAGGAAGAAAAATTAGCTGGAGGAGGCTAGGAAGCCTCCTATGACTTGAACTCCTTGCTCCCCACGTCCTTGGTTGCCTTGGAATAGAAGAGAGCACCTCCTTTTATAGTGCAGCAATAGTACAGCAACATAGCAGAATTTGTTTCGCTTGGTACCGCTTAACCAATGGTTAGATTGCCTTCAAAATTGATTTATAGCTTCCTTGTAATGTGATCTTCCTCATAGATGATTTAGATTTCCAAGATTATCCTCTGAATGGGCCCACCAATCACATCACCGACCGCCTCTCAAAATCGCGCACTTCGGGTACCTTCAGAACCAGTCATCTTGCTTTTAACGCTCCAGAGTGTACAGATGTTGGATTGATCCCAAATTTTGAACATTGGTAGAAAACTTCCTCCTCTACATGATAGATGGATTAGATTGTCCAAAAAAATCCCAGAATGTGGTCCGAAAATTAGAACACTTAGGGCTTTTATAAACTCTACGCAGTTGGATCTTTCTGGATGGTCCATCTTTCTTCAACCGGTACGATCAAACCACACATTCTTTTGATCTGAAACTTTTTGGTTATTCATATATGGATGTGATCTAAAAGATGGTCAAAGTAGATTCTTCATATCATCAATGATGGGCCACCTGGACCGGCCCAGAGTGGAACAGCGAAATCTGAAACTTTTGGACAGTTCGTATTGTTTTGGCCACCACGATCAATCCGTAGCTCCGATCGACACGAAACCACTTGGGTTAGTTCGGCGTCGAGCTCCTCTTCGACATGGATGTGTTGGATTTCTAAGTATCATTAAGATGGGCCCAGAAAACTGGTCCAAAAAATCAGAAACGGGAATGGCTTGCTGTCTGCAATCTGCAACTCAGAATTTTCATGGCCGACCGGTCAAGACCGGTCAGGGCCTGTTCCAGCAGCTTCTGTAGAGGGTAGTAGTGTTGGCCGACCAGTCTTGACCGGTCGGACCCCATTTTCTGCTTTATTTCTTCTTTCTTTTCTTTCCTTCTTTCTTCCTCATCCTCCTCTCTTTCTTCATCATTCTTTGGTCCACCTTGGGCCTTCATCAAAGGCTCCTAAATGTGCCCTTTTGGTCATCAATTGGGTAAAGCAACTCTCATTCCTACAACCACAAAACATGTATTTGATTAGTCTTTAAATCATGAAAATCTTGCATAATGAGTGATGAATTGGGGTTAGAATATGCACAATTAAGAGCTCAACACCAAGTTGCACTACAAGGTGCGTGTGACCCCACGCACCCCTAAGATCGATCAAAACCCAATTTTCAGGTGCGTGAAGGGCAAAACCCTCCAATAAAATATAGACGAAGGGTGCGTGAGGTCCCACAGCACCCATGAAATGTAATTTCTTTTTTGCAAAGTCCGTTATTTGGGTGCGTGAGACCCCACGCACCCTTAAAACCGCTTCAAAACCCAATTTTCGGGTGCGTGAAGGGGCCAAAACCCTCCAAAGTTCAAAAATTCCTCCAAAGTTCAAAAATTCCTGAGTGCGTGATACCCCACGCACCCCTAAAATTTTCAAAATTCAAAGTCCGAATTCCTAGGTACGTGAGCCTCCACACACCCGAAAATCATGTTACCTTGAATTAAAGGATGCGTTGGAGGTAATTGTTGGGTGCGTTGGCGAATAAAAAGGTGCATGGGAAGGGCCTGGAAGATCCAATGAGAAATGATGAAATGACGAGAATGGCTATCTTCTATACTTATAGTAGGGACCCAACGGTCCTGATACGTCACACTGAACAAGTCATCTATCCATCGTAACGCATCGGAGGGGCATCTGTTGGGGTCCCAAAAGGTAGGGGCGCTTAAAACAAGCAAAATAGCCGTATACCTCCAAAAGGATCATGCAAAACGCCTTCTGGTGCACGTGAAACAGAAATTTATAAAGATTCCCTTAGCCAATTTTGGCTGAAATCCCCAGCGGACCCCGCCAATCCCGTGATCAGAACCGTCCAGAATCGGACCCATAACTTCTTTGTGATTTATGATGAACAGTGCATGTGATTTCACGATCAGACGGGCCCCACAAACCCATCAAAATTCAAAACTCAAATGGTGGAGTTCCTATTTACGTCTCCACGCAGCCATAAATTCGGGTACCCACGCACCCGAAAAATCAGCAAAAACAGGAATTCATTTTAAGGTGTTTTGGTGCCCCACGACCCATAAAATGGGTCCACACACCCATAAATTCACCTCCTTTCAGGATCTTCATTTTAAGGCGTTTTGATGCCCCACGCACCCCAAAAATGGGTCCACGCACCATTAAATTCGATACATTTTATAATCCTCATTCAGAGGCATTTCGGAGTCCCATGCACCCCAAAAATGGGTCCACGCACCCTTAAATTCGACACATTTTATAATCCTCATTCAGAGGCATTTCGAAGTCCCACGCACCTGAAAAATGCCCCACGCATCCGTAAATTCAACTAAAAATCAGGCACTTAATTTTTAGGTGTGTTGAGTCCCACGCACCTGTAAAATAAGTCACACACACCCAAAAAATTAGATATTTTCATAAATCATTTTTGCGTGCGTCGGACCTCCGCACACCAATTTTTAGATGCGTGGAGGGTATTTTAAGGGTGCGTGGCACGTGGCAACCCCTCATTGGCGGAAATTCGACGTCTTCGGCTATAAATACCCCGTCCAAATGATTCATTTGGACGTTTTTTAGAGAGAGAGAGAAAGCTGTCATCCTCTGGGAATTCGAAATCCCCTGCCGAAAACCCTTGGCGGAATACTTTTCCGATCGTCGGAAATCCTTCCCAGTCACCATAATACCTTCTGATCATCAGCATTTTCCCCCACAGGTCCGAATTCTGAGAAATCATCAAGTGTGGGCACGCACCCATAAAATAGGCCCCACGCACCCGAAAAATGGCCCACGCGTCCATAAATTCGGTCCCACGCGTCCGTAAATTCGACATAAATTAGACAAGTGCATCGGAGCCCCACGCACCCAAAAAACGTCCCACGCATCCATAAATTCGGGTCCCATGCGTCCATAAATTCGACGAAGTTCAGATTTGCAAATTCGGTCCCATGCACCCGAAAAATGCTCCATGCACCCCTAAATTCATCAAAAATCAAGCACTTAATTTTTATGTGCGTTGGGTCCCACTCACCCGTAAAATAAGTCCCACGCACCCAAAAAATCAGCCAATTGCAGAACATGTTTACAGGTCCACCGGACTCAATTTTAAGTGTTTTTGAGTTCCATTTGAGCTTACTTTGAGTATTTCGAGTGTTCCGGACTCAATGGAACTGGTCAAATGGACGTTCCAGGATCTCTAAACAAGAGAAATTATGCATCTTCGAGGTTCGACCCGATTCGACGTGTTGAATGAAAGGACTTCTCGGAAAGAAGCCGTCAGCATCCAGAACTATGCAAATATGTCATCATTTATATCTACTGTAAAGATGTGATCCGATTTGGGGTCGAGAGCTAGACAAACGGGACTATGGTTATCACGATAAACCATATCAAAGAGTTTCGATTCTCTACAAAGCAATTGTTATGAACTGCCACAGCACAACAGTCGATGCCCACCCATCCAAACGGCATCTGTCGATTGGGCTACGCAGGTACACAAAACTGTGAACTGGACTTCCCGAGGTCACCTATCCATAGATGACAGGCGTGGGCCCAGAGTCGTCCTTCTCAGTCATAAACCCTGATAGTCTTAACCCGGATCTCCGATCAAAACATGGGACAGACATTTGACTAACACAAAGATGGTTCAGTCCATAACAAAATAAATGCAGGTCTCTACGACCACAAACTCAAAGACCATAGTCCCTACTGACTAGTCTTTTACCTTTTAATCAAGGGTCATCGATCATTCGATGTAATTAAGGGCTCGTGCCAGATCACGGCCTGGAATGTACAAGATCTCAGGATCTCTGGAATAAAATTCGCCGTGCGATATCTCTTCTTGTGTACCTTTGTGAATGCTAGTGATTGTCTATGAATGTTTCTATTACTCAGAACCCCTAGAGCAACAAAACAACCACATTTTCAAGGAAATGTAGTCGCATTCCATTTCTTAGTTCCAACAATGTCATTAATCGTGGTCATCTCAGGGGAATCGGTGAGAACAAGTCTAGAAAGATGGTCAGCAACTACATTTTCTACTCCTTTCTTATTACGTATTTCTATGTCAAATTCTTAGAGTAGGAGGATCCATCTTAACAAGCGTGGCTTAGCATCCTTCTTAGAGAGAAGATACTTAAGCGCTGCATGGTCAGTGAATATGATGATCTTGGATCCTATCAAGTAGGACCGAAACTTGTCCAAAGCAAAAACTACTGGCCAAAAGTTCTTTTTCTGTAGTAGTGTAGTTTGCTTGAGCCGAGTTTAAGGTTCTACTTGTGTAGTAAATGACACAAGGCTTCTTTTCTTTTCTTTGGCCTAACACAGCCCCAATAGCGTAGTCATTCGCATCACACATGATTTCAAAAGGAAGACTCCAATCTGGTGGTTGCATTATCGGAGCACATGTCAACATACCTTTAAGTTTGTCAAAGGCATTTTGACAATCCTTATTCTACTCGAATAAATTTTCCTTTTGAAGGAGGTTGCATAAAGGACGAGAGAGTGAACTAAAGTCCTTTATAAACTGTCTATAAAATCAGGCATGTTCTAAAAAGGACCACACATCACGTACGCTTTTGGGGGATGAAAGGTTAGAGATAAGATCGATTTTAGCATTGTCCACCTCAATTCCATTTTGTGAGATGATGTGACCAAGGACAATTCCTTTTTGAACCATAAAATGACATTTCTCCCAATTCAACACAAGGTTCTTGTCTTCACATCTTTTTAACACAGTTTTTAAGTGCACAAGGCACCCATCAAAGTTACAACCAAATACAGAGAAGTCGTCCATGAAGACTTCAAGAATCGTCCCCACCATATCATAAAAATACTCAACATACAACGTTGAAAAGTGGCAGGGGCACTACATAGTCCAAACGGCATCCTTCGATAGGCAAAAGTGCCGAATGAACAAGTGAATGTTATCTTCTCTTGGTCTTCTAGGGCAATCTCTATTTGGTTATACCCTGAATACCCATCAAGGAAGCAAAAGTGGGAATGACCCGCCAACCTTTTTAAAATTTGATCAACAAATGGTAAGGGGAAGTGGTCTTTCTTGTAACAAGCGTTTAGCTTCCTGTAATCAATGCACATTCTCCAACCGGTAGTGGCTCTGGTTGGCACGAGTTCATTATTGGCATTGGTTACGATGGTTATTCCGGATTTCTTAGGCACCACCTGAGTTGGACTCACCCATTGACTATCGAATATTGGGTAAATGATACCCACATCCAATAGTTTCAACACCTCGGCCTTAACCACCTCTTTCATATTTGGATTGAGGCGTCTTTGTGGTTGCCTAGATGTCTTCGTATTCTCCTCAAGGTGTATGCAATGAGTACAAATCAGGGGATCTATGCCTTTGAGATCCGCAATTGACCATCCAATGGCACTTTTGTGCTCTATTAGAGTGGCTATCAATCTACTCTCTTGTTCCTCATCCAAGTGGGAAGAAATCACCACCGGATATGTCTCATCTCGACCTAAATAAACATATTTCAAATCAGTGGGTAATGGTTTTAGGTCGATCCTCGGTGCCTTAATATTAGATGGAAGCGGCTTATTCTCGCTTAGGGGCAAAGGCTCAAATGGTGCCTTCCATCTTTTATTATCAAGTACCAGTATAGAATCTAACATGGCATCCATCTCTCTTATCATGTCATCATCAATCTCATGAGAATGGGCCAAGCATGCCTCCAAGGGATCGGAATAGAATGTTAGGAGGGATTTGTCTTCCACGAATGATTCAATCAGATTTATTTAGTGGACCTCGTCAATCACATCCCGTGGTTGTTTACATAAATAAAAAATGTTCAGCTCGAGTGTCATATTTCCAAAGGACATTTGTACCAGCCCGTTTCTACAATTGATAATCCAATTTGAAGTGGCTAAGAAAGGGCGGCCAAGTATAATAGGAATTTGAGCACCGGTTCCCATCATAGGATGTGTATCCAAGACAATAAAATCTACTTGATAGTAGAATTTATCGACTTAGACAAGAACATCTTCAATCATCCCTCTCGGTATACGAATTGATCTATCAACGAGTTGAAGTGTAGTTTTGGTGGGTTTTAATTCACCTAACCCAAGTTGTTCATAGACCGAGTATGGAATGAGGTTAACACTTGCCCCAAGATCGAGTAAAGCTTGTTTGATCCGGTAGTCACCTATGATGCATGAGATGGTAGGACTACCCGAATCCTTGTATTTTTAGGGCACCTCTTGTTTAATAATGACACTCAAATTCTCAGGTCAAAAGTACTTTGTTGTGAACATTATGTTTCCTTTTGACTGTACACAATTCCTTTAGAAATTTGGCATAGGATGGTATTTATTTTATAGCATCCAACAACGGAATGTTGATCTTCACTTGCTTAAAAACCTCTAAAATTTCCAAGTTTTTGTCTAAAGGTTTGGGTGAAATCAACATTTGTGGAAACGAGGGCGACCGGCTTGTATTGCCTTTCCGGTTCTTTCTCATGTGGAGTGTTGTTCAAGATATCATCCTTGTTGGTAATTTTCGGATCATTAGGCTTTGGAGCCTTCACCGGATTAGATTTATCAATTGTTTTACCACTCCTCAAAGTGGTGATAGCTTGAATATACTCCGTATTTTGGGAGGATGGGCTGAGGTCTTGTATCTCAAATTGGGTTCTTAGGTTAGGGAGAGGTTAGGCAGGAAGTGTGCCTTTCTCCCTAACACGAAGATGAGATTCAACTCTAGCCATTGAAGTTTTCAAATCATTAATGGCTTGAGATGAATTCTGATTGTATTTTAGTTGTTCTTGTATGAACCCATCTATTTTGTGAGAATTATTCTTGTTGTATTAGACCTGGGCCGAGACGACTGTACCCACTATTTTCTCAAGTGTAACTTTTGTATTATTGTTTGCATTCTCTAGTGGCCCATTCCTCTAACTGAAATTGGGATGGTTCCTCCAACTAGACTATACGTGTTTGAGTTTGGATTGCTAAATGGACGTTGATAGTTATTTATGGCATTTGATTGTTCTTGTAGAACTTCCTAGAACGCAGAGAATGTAGGACAATCATGTGTTGCATGTTGGTTACCAGAACAAATTCCATAAATACTCTCAACTTCCTTAGTCTTTTCTCCCTTCCCTAATTCCATGGCCTCAACTTTTCTTGTGAGGCTAGCCACACGTGCACTTATGTTATCTTCTTCGGAGAGGACTAGATTCCTCCCTTTTCTCTTTGTTGGCTTGTCTTGGGATTTGTTGGTTTAGTTGTATCCCAAGATTGTGCATTCTCGACCAAGCTATCAAAATAGTCCCATGCTTCCTCGACTTCCTTATTCATGAATTCTCCATTGCACATCATCTCTATGAATTGGCGCATAGGCGAAGTCAGTCCTTCATAGAAAAAGCTTATTACCCTCCAAATTTCGTAGCCATGATGTGGGCATGTGTTCAATAAGTCTTTGAACCTCTCCCAACATTGGAAGAAGGTCTCATCTTCTTTTTGGGCAAAATTCATGATTAGGCGCCTCAACATGTTTATTTTATGAGTAGGGAAAAACTTTTTAATGAATTCCCTAGTGATCTCAGTCCATGTGCCGATTGATCTTGGCCTTAATGCATGAAGCCAAGCCTTGGCCTTCTCTTTAAGAGAAAAAGGAAATAACCTAAGTCTCACAACATCATCAGATACGTTTGCAAAGTGTAACGTGGCTATCACCTCATCAAATTCCTTAAGATGTTGATATGCGCTTTCACTGTCTAAGCCAAGGAACTTGGGAAGGAGTTGAATTGCTCCCGATTTTAGATCAATATTCCCTGCATTTGTTGGAAAAATTATGCATAAGGGAGTACTCGCTCTTGCAGGTTGCAAGTGATCACGTAACGTTCTAGGTCGAAGAACATTCTCAACCTCATTTTCACCCATTTCTGTTTGGCCCAAATTTTGATAGGCCACTGGGTTGGGTTGGGTTGATTCTCAGCCATACTATTAGACAAAATTGGAGAGTCTAAATGTCTCTTAGCACGTGGTTCCTTATCAATCCCTTCAACAATTCCCCCTTCACTAATGACTCAGTTATTAGAATTCCGAACATAATGTGGCATGCAAATCTCAAAAAAGTAAAAAAATAAAAAAAAGGGATAGAAGAACCTAATTGAAGTGACTCCTTCGACTCCTAGAATCCCTGCAAAAATAAAATAAATCAAAACAAACAAGCTAAGTTAATAGGACTCCTAAAAATCTCAAATAGAAACTCTTTTCAGAAATTTTGTAAAAACCGTCGAAAATCCCCGGCAACAACGCCAAAAACTTGTTCACTTCCCCAAGTGTAGGGTTGCGATGTAGTAATAATTCGGTGAATACCAACATCAGTTCTCAGGGACTTGTTAGGAATTCACAAAATTACTTATAATATTCTCTACTTGAGAATTAACTAAACAGATTTCTAGAATTGAATGTAGATATGATTCTTAAACTAAAAGTGAATGTAATCAATATAAGAAAGCACTAGGGGTCCAAGGATCCACTTGTAGCAATCCTCAATGCATAATTCGATGTGGTTTCCCAATTACACAACTAGAATCGAAATCAAATCCTATCTAGTCGAATGATAGAGCGGTTGTATTACACAATCTGTCATATGTGTGATTCTATACATGATTCCCTCAATTCAAGTTAGGACTTGAGCACACTCAATTGCATAGGTCAATCCTAGTTCCAATAGATTAAGATCATAATCATCATTAAACTCTGTCACAAAGCATAATTAGATTTTGACTTTGAACTTCATTCAAATCACATATACCATCAACACATAATTCAGAAATTAGTATAAAAGGTAGAACTTTGGTTGAAGTTCCCACATGGAAATCCAAGTATAGAGCGTATTGAATCTGATTCCTCGGAGCGTACAGGTCTAGAACTATGCCAAACAGTTAAGAACTGAAGTAATTCTCCCAAACATCCATGAGCCATCATAAGCTTAAGAAAAACTACTTAGAACTTTATTCAAACTTCTATAAACCATTGTTCTTCAATAAATCCAACTTGAAACCAACATAAAAGAAATTAAAGCATCTCAGATTCACTACAAGCTTCACCTCTTAGCCCTAGCTAAGAGGTTTAGCCGTTCATGATCCAAGGAAGCATGAAAACAACTAAAAATATAAAACTAGAAAACACAAACTAGGAGGAGTTGTGGAACTCCGAATCCGACTTCCCCCGCTTCCCACCTTTGTAGATCTCTTTTAGGATCCCCTAACTACGTCCCCTAGGTCCCCTTTTATAGTGGAGAGGCTCTACCGCCTCAGAATCTTCCAGATTTGCGTAGTACTTATGCACTTATGCTAGAAAATCGAAGCTTCAAGAGGAAGCTGCTAGGACTCCGCTGAGATTACACTAGCCAACCGGTCGGACTGGGCTGGCCGACCGGTCTAGCATGTTCTATAAACAGTTCAGCGATGGTTATGAGGGGGGGAAGACCTTGGCCGACCGGTCTTGACCAGGTCGGCCTCTTTGTATGTTGTGTCCAGAGGGGTAACACGGAGTGGCCAACTGGTCTAGACCAGTCGTGGCCCTCTTCGCCGACCGGTCATGATCGGTCTAGCTTGATTTCCTTTAATTTTTCTTCTTTCTTCTCTCTGCTTTCTTCTTTCTTTGGTCCATCTTGGGTCTTCATTCAAGGCTCCTAATTAGATCTTTTTAGTCATCAATTGGGCGGAGTCCCTCTCATTCCTATAATCATAAAACCACGCATTAGAATAGTCTTTAAGCTTAAAAACCATGCATAGTTAGTGATGAAATGGGGTTAGAATATACACATTTAAGCACTCAACAATTCGAGGTAAGGGATCACGGTTACAGGTGGGAAGGCGTTAGGCACCCACTCTGCCCATACCGAAGTACGGTCTTTACTTCACATAATCGAACTAATATTTAAAAGCCTGAATTAATCCTCGTACATTCTCATGAATGATATGATGCATGGATATGGGTCTGAATAGTAAGAGTTTATGATGGGCAGGTTCCGATCAGACAGGCAAGCCCAAAGCATACGCTCGAACTAACAAGTGCTTTATAGGAGATATATAATGTGTGTTTAATCGGTCAGAGTTTCTAATGAGTAAGTTCCGAGCGAACCGGTAAGTCTCAGAGCATATGCTATGACCTGATTTAGTTCTTGTAGTGGAATGATAAGCAGAGGAGTTGGAAGAATAATAAATGTTGCACTTATGCTAGATGTGAATGAGATGATGCTGGTATAAGAGTAGCTGGATGGACAGAGGTATCGCAAGGATTTGCTTTGAGTGGCTAAGATCAAGACTTAGGTAGTTGGAGAGGCTTGAACCTAGGGATAGGCTGGGCTGGACCAGGGCTAGACTCTTCTCACTCGGGCTCTCCTTGGTGGAGGAATGGGCTAAAGGGATGGAGATTGACTCGGGATTTTTAGGTTTTCTTTGGGTATTGAGGGATTTTCTGGATGTTTAGAATGAGAAGGGGCGGTGGTATTTATAGCTACGAGAAGTGGCAGTTCTTGTAAATAGGGGTGGGCAGCCCTCTGAGGGCCGCCCGTACAACTACGATGCTCCATCTTCGGAGCGTACGACCTCCGAACCTAAAGTAAAAAAGCCTCAGGTTCGAAGTTCGGAGCTACTCCGAAGCTGCAGCTTGGAACTAGGTGAGTCAACAGGGTTTGAAAGATGGGTTTGACAAGGTGAGTCGATTGGGTCCAAGGGCTGGACCGACCCATTAAGTTGACTTGGTGATTTGACTCAGAGGGTTGACTCACCAAGTTTGAATTTTTTAGGATTTTTGGATTGATTTTTCTTATAGGGGATTTTTTGAGCTGATGTTTAGGGGTGAGTTGACTAGGTTCAGGCTTAAGTTGAGCTATGGATTGGGGCTTGCAAGGGTGAATTTGGCTGGTTTTGGATATAGGGTTTGGGGATGTGGACCTTCTTCATTCAGCTATCTCAACCAGCTTTGTAGTTGAAGGTGGGGTGTCTGCAGATGAGCATCGACATTCTTTCAAGGTAAGAGATACAACATCGTAAAGACAAACATAGTTGAGAGCGACAACGCATTATGGAAACACCTTAGAGAACACGCGATCGTGAGCCTTTTGGATGATGTGCGATAAAAGATAAGGGAGTTCTATGTGGTCAGAAGAGAAGATGTCAAGGTTTTCCCTGGAAGAGCAACTCCGTGGGCAGGAGGCCTATATGAGGGACCTAGCTGACGAGGCGAGGAGAACATCATGTACAATGATATCTTAGGATGAATGGCAACAACGGGGGAGTATACTGACGTCCTAACATTGAGTGAAACCAAGTGTAGATGTGGTGAGTTCAGTACGATAATGTTACCTTGCATGAATGCAATTGCAGCCTGTGCCAAGTATGAAAAAATTGTTACAGTTATTGTTCCCCCTTCTACTTAACAGCATTTTACCAATGTAAATACCATGAATCCTTATATCCAGTCCCTGATGTTAGCCAATGAGACATACCGCCTAATGTACGAGTAGCACGTAATAAAATCCATCCCTCGGATGGGAAGAGGAAAATGGGAAGTGTTAAGGCATGAAAAATGAAGAAAGAAAGAAAGAAAGAAGAATCAAGAAGTTTTGGAAGGAAACAAAGGTAAAATTAAAGAATCAATGCAAAAAACATGCACTTGCCACTGTTAAAACTAGAAAAATGCTCAAAAGGCAGTTTTTCTTATGTTTCGTTATTCTGGGCAATTCTGAGTAATAGAGACATTCATAGACAATTATAAGCATTCACAAAGTACACACGAGAAAGCATTGCAAGGCGAATTTTATTCCAGAAATTCTGAGATCTTTTACATTCCAGGCTGAGATATTTGTCACGAACCCTTAATTACATCAATGGATGATCACCCTTGATTAAAAGGCAAAAGTAAATGTATGCATGCATCATAAATATAAATAAAGCATTAAAAGAGCATAAAGGTAAATAAAGCACACCACAAACAACATAAAGATTTTTACGTGGAAACCCTTACGGAGAAAACTACGGCACGAAGCTACAAGATTCCACTATGAATATACTTATACAATAGATAGAATGTTAGGGAGGGAGCCCGGATAGATCGAGCAGGTAATTTAAATCATCAGGAATTATGGTCTTGAGTTCACGGTTGTAGAGACCAAGTTTTGAATTTCTTATGGACTGAGCCATCCTTTAGACAAGTTAAACGCCTGTCTCATGTTCTTTCGGGTGTTCCTAGTTGAGAAGCAACCAGGATTTTAACTGAGTCATGTATCACAGAGCTAATAACCGTCGCCGAGGATGGGTGACCACAGGAAGACATGTCATGATTCCCATGTAGTGCAACACAGTGCCAGTAACCATCACTGCAGACAGGTGACCACAGGAAGACACACCATGGTTGTCATGCTCAACACAGTGCCAGTAACCGTTGCTGCGAACCGGTGACCATCGGGAGGCATATTACGGCTACCATATGATACAACACAGTTTCATTGACCGTCACTGCGGACGGGTGACCACATGAAGATACATCATGGCTGCTAAATGGTACAACACAACGCCATTAACCGTCACTGCGGACGAGTGACTTTCAAGAAGACACATCATAGCTACCAAATGGTATGACATAGTGTCATTGACCGTCTCTGTGGACGGGTGACCACTTGAAGACACATTATGGCTATCGGATGGTGCAACACAGTATCATTGATTGTCGTTGTGGATAGGTGACTTTCAGGAAGACACACCGCGACTACCTTAGCTAACTAACGGATCCCACTTTGGATGGGAAGAACATCAACTGGTTTTAGTGATGGTAATTCATAATGAAGTATTTCAGATGTTTTGAAACTCTTTGATTACGGTTTTCAATGATAACCATAGTCCATTTGATTTAGTTTCGTATCTCGATCCGGAATAAATAAAGTTCATGTAATGGATTCAAACTTGATTGCATGTTCGAGAGAGGATTGCACTTATGCTTGATGTTTAGTGCACCGGGTGACTTATGCACTTGATTTGGTTAACCTACTTTATGCATGTCCTTAATTCAACCACGTCATTGTTAATAATCGATGTCTCGAGTGATTGGGTCACTCGGATAGGCTGTGTCGAGCTATATTTCTTTGAGAAGTTCAAGTTCAATGAGTTGGATTGCATATTTCTGGTGCTTGAAAATGGCTAAGTATCAGAGTTGATATATGCCTGTTTATGCTGATAATCGATAAACAGTGAGGATTAGTGTCCCACAAGTGCTTGATTTAGTTGCCCTATGATAGGAGGGTGTTAAATCCGGCTTGGCGTTAGTGAGATTGTGCCTAATTTTACTTAGCGTCAGTTGATCTTCGAGCTAACAGGGCACTTCCTAAGGCTAAAAATGACTAAGTATTGGGCCTGTTTACTGCTTAATTAGCGTATACGATGATTAGGAGAGTGAATAATGCCATCGCGGTGCATTATTACGGTATTTTATATCATAGAGAAACTAAGTTTCCTTCTTGGTGTCGGTCCAATTCCGCTTGGTTTTACCACTTTCGATTGATTTATAATCTTTCAAGAGTATTTTCAGACTTGCGAATTTGGTTAAGTGCTGGTCATTTTGATCAAATTGCTGATTTGGTCCTCTTAACATCGACCGTTGGGACTGGTCCGGGGGATGGATAGAACTCGGCGATGTGTGTCTAAGAGTGATAGTGCGATGACGAGGCGGGCCACATCGAAGGCGGATCATACCATGGAGTGCCACCAATTACAATGATCATCTGGGCGACTGTTGCCTGGGGTGGGCACATGTTGCCCCCCCCCCCCCCCCCCCCCCCCCCCCCCAGGCGCATGTGGAGAGGGAGTGAGAAGAGAGAGGAGGAGAGAGAGAGGTGGGCGCATGTGGCAGAGCACATGTGCCTGCCCCCCCCCCCCGGCACATATTGTAGGAGAGAGAAAGTGAGAGAGAGAGAGAGAGAGGTGGGCGCATGTAGCCTCTCCCAGGTGCATGTGGCCTTGCCACTTAAAGAATTTCAAGCTTTCAAGGAGGTGGGCGCATGTCCCCCTTTTCGGTGAGGGTTTCCGGCAAGGGGATGGGCTCATGTCCCTTTTCGATGAGGATTCCAACAAGGTATTCCGGCGAGGGTTCTACCTCTTGCTACGCTCTGCCGGTCCTCTTGAAAATGAAGGAGTCCTCTCTCAGCAGGTGAGTGCACTATTTATAACAGTTAATCGGTTCCCGGGTCCAAAAAATGAAATTTTATGAGCACGTGTATTTAGAAGAGGGGGATCATGCGCATGTTGAGAGGGTGTGGGCGCATGTGGCCTGGTGTGGGTGCATGTGCCCAAACTTAACCATTTTTTTAATTTTAAAATTTTGAAAGAGGGAGAGATGGGCTCCCATGCGCATGTGGTAGGGGCATGGGCGCATGTCTCTGTTAGTACACTTTATTTTGTCAATTGTCGTGTTGGTTGGTCATGTCTTGTCATGTGAGCCCCGGTTGAAGAATTGAAGCTCAAGACTTGAAGATTATGCTTCTTCCCTTGCTTAAGCTCAAGCAGAAACAAGATCTCAGGTAAGTTGCATATAGATCGACCTTAGGAAACCCAAAACATCAATGAATGGCGTAATTACCGACCTATCTCAAACCATTCCTTCTCGACCCTATAGCACAAGTTGATCAGACTTGGATGTTCATGGCAGGTGCTAATATCATAATAGAAAACATTGTCCAATCATTGGACTCCGTGCACCATCACTCCATGTTGAATATTCAGCTGAGATGCCATGTTATAAGGTTGCCGACCGGTCTGGACTAGTCAGACAGACCTTTGAAGTGTTCTGCTGTCATTTTGAAAAGCTTCCAAGGCAGCTGACCGGTCATGACCGGTCGGACTGACCCTTCATCTTATTCCAGCAACAGCTTTATTAAGCATCAGCCTTGCTGAACAGGCAGCCGACCGGTCTTGACCGGTCGGTCCAGCATTGCAATTTAGTACAACAAGCTTACTGTAGTAGTCGTGGTAAGATAGCTGATTGGTCTTGACCAGTCAGGCAGCCGGCTAGACCTGTCTAGCAGCAATGCTGCATGTATTCTGGCAAGACAGCCGACTGGTCTTGACCGGTCGGTCTGCATTGGAAAAAACTGTCCAGCAGCTTTGCTGGAATTAATTTGGCTGGACAGCCGACCGGTCTTGACCAGTCAATCAGCTTAACACCATGAGTCCAGCAAGCATATCCGACCGGTCTTGACCGGTCAGACAGACCCAAAATATGGTCCAACAACGTGTGTATTCCTCCGACCGGTCTGACCGGTTGGGGCTTCTCTCTGACAGGTCGAACATGACTGTTTTAGATCCGTTGGGGCCATCATTTGGGGCTCTATATAGCCATATTTCAGGGTCTTTCATGGTATGCATTCAATACTCATCAAGAGCCAAGTGAGAGAGCCTTTACTCACATCTTCCTACCCTCCTTACTCTTAACTCCCTTGAGTTCATCATTCCAACCTAGCCATTAATGGCTTATCATTGAGTATTCAAAGCTCGGTTTGAAGTATGAACTCAAGATTTGCATTCATAGCTGACCTACCTTCGAAATATCTTTATGAGGTCTTTTATAGCCATTGAATGCTAAAGTTTGGTAGTTCCCTCATAACCATTGCATTGAATAGGCAAGAGGAACTTGACCATCTCTCTCCCAACTACCCGGCATAATCATACACACATCATTTGCATCAGTAGCTGATCTTGGGAGCACAAAGAGAAGCTAAAGCACGTGGAGCTGAAGCTACTCATCAAAGGCATTGAATCGGGGCTCAATCGTCTAGGTATGTCTAGTATTGAGAGTCCATTTATTGAATTACTATTCCCTGGATTGGAAAACTCCGGTGGGAGTGTACGTGGCCGTCCTTGGATTAGGATTGGTGAGAGTTTGAGATCCAAACTCGTCAAGTCCCTGGATTAGGCCATCGGCGGATGGTAAACGCGGTCCTAGATCAAAGGATGTTAAGGTTGATGGTTAACCTGATTTAAAACCACAACTATAGTGAAATCCGGTGTTCTCATAGGTTGAGATCGTGAACCGGGAGTGGAGTAGGAAAACTTAACCACTACAAATCGTTGTGCCTTGTGAGATTGAATGATTTCTATGTGTTGAATGGTTTAGTCAATCATGAATGCTAACTATTTGATGAAATGCCTATGGTAGTATTTTTTTACAAATTAACCATATAATTGCCTTGAATGTTATTGTGATAATCATGGTTGGTAAGATTGACTTGATTTAGTTTTAAATTGTAATTGAAAATTCAAAAAGTCTTATTCACCCCCCCTCTAGGACATTAGGCATATCTCTGAGTATCTCTACAAGCGGTAAAACCGCAATTTCAGTATCCTTATGGCATACGCATGTCCCCCTTGTGGTGTACGCATGTGTCCATACTTAGAATATTTTGCAAACTTGAGGCTCTGACTGTCCAAAGGACAGGTACCTTTATGGACGCTGAAGTCACTGATGCCAAAGAACTTTAAGCTTCTCATCGAGCTATGAAATGAATGAGTCAGGTTACGAATGGTCACCTGCTGTGAATTTTGGTAGTTCCTTCCCAATTTCAACCCTCCCGATCGGCTAGAGATAGGGCAAAATACACTTCGAGATGCGCAAGTAAAAGTATGCGTCGCGCGACATTCAAACTTGCTAGTTAAGAGTTTTTGGACATTTTGGATTATTTGGCGGCAATACGCATGTCCAATTCCCTTCTAAAATAGTGTTCATAGGCTTTTGGGTCCTTTCAGTCAGTTCCAAACAGGACAAAACGCATTTTGAGGTGCGCAGGTAAAGATATGCGTCGTGCGATATTCAAACTAGCTAGTTAAGGGTTTTCGGGCATTCCGGATCATTTGGAAGCAATATGCATGTCCAGTTCCAATTCGAAATTGCATTCGTAAATTTTAATCATGATTGTGCGGGTTAGGGCTGCACTGGCGTTCGATCGCATTTTTCGGGTGTTTCCCGACCTTGGAATCAATCCGAATCGTCGTAGATGGACCGTCGTACATTGCTTTATCATGGGTATGAATTTAAGCCCCAACAGCCGCGGACCGCGGCAAGTAGTTGGGCTTGCCGCGGGTTGCATAAAGTGCTTGTCTGATGAATGGTTCTTTTCGTGAATTCCACCGCTTTTGCCTATAAGTACCCCTTATGGGTCTTCATTTAGCACTTGCTTCCGAAGTTCAGAGCTCTAGAAGACTTCAGAGGTACAGGGCGGACCTCGAGTTCTTCCTTCTCCTTGGGTTAAACGCACAATGTGCGGACCCCGAGGATCAAAGAAGAATGAGAGGGAGATGCTGCCGAAATAAAGAAGGAAGATCAAAGAAATGAAAATTGCTTGGGAAGTGCTTTACGCTACCCGCGGCAAGCTAATGAACTTGTCGCGACCCCCATAAAGCTCCCCTGAACTTGTTCTCACCCTTCGTGAAGGATGTCGGGGTGCTTTTAGCTCCCGTTTCCCTTTTGATTGTGAAGGACATGAAAGACTAAAGCCATGGCAAAGATAAATTAGATAGAAAGAGAGAGTAATCCAGACTAGATAGTTTGTTTCTTTATGAACTGAAGACCTATCTTTCTCTCTTCGGGTTGAGCATACTTTGTTCAATCCCCGTAAGTGGATGTCATGATAGATGATTCGGAAGACCTATTATTCTCCTTTCGGCTTGAGCATACTTTGTACAATCCTCGTAAGTGGATGTCATGATAGATGATTCGGAAGACCTATTATTCTCCCTTTGGGTTGGGCGTACTTAGTACAATCCCCGTAAGTGGTTGTCTTGATAGATGATGTCATCATGGAGCAGAAAGCCCATCCGTCTCCCTTCAGGTTGAGCGCACTTAGTGCAATCCCTAGAAGTGGTAGATGTGTTGGGTGATACTATCACTTTGGAACATCATGGAGTTCTATGAAGATCACAAAGGAACGAATCCTAGTCTGGCTGACTCACCTCACTCATGAGCGGAAGAACAGTCCTAAAAAGTCTTGGGTTGGCCATTCTCTTGTCATCTGGACAGGATGAAAGAAGAATAGGGTGAAGCTCTACCAAAATTACTTTCTGAACATGTTCTATTTTTGAACAATGTATAATCTATTCTAGAATCAATGGATAATGTAAACACGAAATGTATGAAGAACTCAGTAAATGAATAAAAAATAAAGTGATGAATACTTTTCTGTCTCTCTTGTCTAATATTGGAATATGACTCTTGTTTTCCCCTATAAACACAAATTTTGTTGTGTAAATAGGAAAACCAAAGAATAAGAGAATTTTTAGCCGAGGAGAAGTCAAAGGAACCATAAGATGCTCTCAATGCAATCGAACAGGTCATAATCGGATGTTCTGCAGCTACCTCCCCGTGCATCAGTGGAAACTAATTTTCGTGTATATGTTTTGTATGTTTGTTATAATTGTTACATACATTTTATATATGCATACGGGGAAGGTAAGTGAGTATTGGTGATGGTCAATGGATAGTATCAACGATGATCAGTGAGTACCAACGATGATCAGTGGGAGTATCAACGATGGAGCATTGGGGAAGGTATGTGAGTATTGACGATGGTTAGTGGGCGTATCGGCGATGGTCAGTGGGAAAGGGAGATGGTCAGTGAGTATCGGCGATGAGTACTGATGAAGGTCTGTATCACAACATTCAACCACTCCAACATTCCCCAAATATATATTCATCCATGTCGACATTCCTCCAATTCAACATTACTCATATCTTATGTACATTTGTCGCTCAAATTCAAGACAAATCAAATCAGAATAAAAAAAATTAACAATTGTTACAACATTTATGTATGTTTATCGCTCAAATTCAAGCAAAATTAAATCAGATTAAAAAGAAGAAACAATTGTTACAACACTTGTGTACATTTGGCTTCGTAGCTTTATGTTTTGGCTTCGTAACTTTATATTTTGACTATCGTAACTTTGGGTTGTTTTTTATTCGCATCCTTACATTTTGCCTTCACATCTAGGGTCTTTGGCTTCAAAGGTCTGATTACTAAGGCCTTCATCCGGCAGTAAAATCTTTCTATAGTTAGCTTCTTAACGGGTGCTTTTATACCCACCACATGTACCTCCTCCGCAACCTCTTCAGCATTGACTGCTTCAAATTTTTTAACATGAGTCTTTTTGTGCTGTTGAATACAGTTGAAAGACAAAGTCTTTCTAAAATTTAATATATCATCCTGCAGGTTTGCATACAAGTTAATAATATTCGTAAAACGACAAATAACTAACATGAATGAGGATTATGAAAATGTTCCATGGACTCTTAGCGGGCCTCATAAAATATCCAACCCGCTACACATGAAGTCGATGTATTTCATCACGCAGATCCCACACTCGTGCCCACCATCCTATTTTGGGATCCCATTTACCATTTTGAAACTCCATCCAACTTTCCAGTAACCATTCCCCTCATCATAAAGATGGAACAACCATCTGAGACCATCTGTGAATCCAACATGTTACTTCATGTAATAATGCCACCATTTGGTTCGGAGGATATCAAATAACTGAACCTGCCTTCTTCAAGGTTCTACAACGAACAAAATCTAATGTTTGTTACAGAAGTTGACTAGAATATATACTTACAAAAAACATAAGCAGCATTATAAGACAACTACTAATATTAAGTCATTAAGTCAAGTGAATCACGTCTAAATGTGTCGACAAACGTATATATTTGAATTTCCACCTCCTTTCTAAGGCCATCTCCTTTGACAATAGCCCACACATGATCATGCATATTTTTTAAAATTTAATCTCTATTCTTATAGTCCCTGACACCATAAGAAAGTATAACCTCAACATCATTCTTAAAAAATAGCTAATACAAACGAATCAAAATATTTAACGTTATATTAGTACAGTATAAGTTATATCTGCACATCGGTAAATAGACAATTATCCAGGAAAATGTATGCACAAATATACAGTCCTACCGATATGCCCTCGGATCATCCATCCGAGGGCCGGATAGATAATCCATGTATAGGTCAATACTTAAAAAGACTTTTGTGCAAAAACATCACCTGATCATAGACCTAAGAATTTTCTCATACAATATTCAACTATTGATAATGACCCCCATCGTATGCCACCTTCACTGTCTCATTGTCCTTGTTGTTGAGCCTCCAATTTATACATGATCTAACCCATTACATCACATTATATGCATGGTTTGCATGTTTAAGAGACCCATCTAATACATGTTTTGTGATTACAGGAATGAGAGTGGCTTTGCCCAATTGGTGACCAAAAGGGCACATTTAGGAGCCTTGGATGAAGACCCAAGGTGGGCCAAAGAAAGAAGAAAGCAAAGAGAGAGGAAGGAGAGAAGAAAAGAAAGAAGAAAGAATGTAGAAAATGGGTCTGACCGGTCGGCTGCACTCCCTGGACACCTAACAGATAGGCTAGACCGGTCAAGACCGGTCGGCCATGCAATTTCAGATTTTCAGATTTCAGACAGCAGGCTATTCCCATTTTTGGATTTTCAGCCCAGTTTTCGGGAGCCATCTTGATGATATTCGGAAATCCAACACATCCACGTCGAAGAAGAGCTCGATGCCGAAATAACCCAAGTGGTTTCGTGTTAATCGGAGCTACGGATTGACCGTGGTGGCCAAAACAATACGAACTGTCCAGAAAGTACCAGATTCCGCCTACTCCACTCTGGGCCGGTCCAGGTGACCCATCATTGATGATATGAAGAATCTACTTTGACCATCTTCTAGAACACATTCATATATGAATAACCACAAAGTTTCAGATCAAAAGGATGTGTGTTTTGATCGTACCGGCTGAAGAAAGATGGACCATCTAGAAAGATCCAACTGCGCAGATTTTATAAAAGGCCCGAGTGTTCTAATTTTCGCACCTAATTCTGGAATTGTATTGGACAATCTAATCCATCTATCATGTGGAGGAGAACGTTTTCTACCAATATTCAAAATTTGATATCAATCCTATCTCTGTACACTCCAGAGCGTTGAAAGCAAGATGACTGGTTCTGAAGGTACCCGAATTGCGCGATTTTGAGAGGCGGTCGCTGATCTAATTGGTGAGCCCATTTAGAAGATAATCTTGAAAATCTAAATCATCTATGAGGAAGATCACATTACAAAGAAGCTACAAATCAAATTTGAAGGCAATCCGACCATTGGTTAAGCCGTACGAAGCGAAACAAAATTTGTTATGTTGCGGTACTCTTGCTGTATTATAAAAGGAGGTGCTCTCTTCTATTCCAAATCAACCAAGGACCTGGGGAGCAAGGAGTTCAAGTCATAGGAGGCTTCCTAGCCTCCTCCAGCTAGTTTTTCTTCCTTTCTTAGTTTTAGTTTATTTTTATGCTTTTCATTAGCTAACCTCTTAGCTAGAGCTAAGAGGTGAAACTTATAGTTTACCTAGATGTTTTAATTCGTTTTATTGGTTTCAAGTTTGGATTTATTGAAGAACAATGGTTTTTAGAAGTTTGAGTGAAATTCTAAGTAGTTTTTCTTAATCTTATGATGACTCATGGATGTTTGGAAGAATTGCTTTAGTTCTTAATTGTTTTGCACAGTTCTAGACCTGTACACTCCGAGGAATCAGATTCAATACGCTCTAAACTTGGATTCTCATGAGGGAACTTCAAACCAAAGTTCTACCTTTTTGTTCTAGATTCTGAATTATGTGTTGATTATTCATATGACTTGCAGTAAGCATTCGTAGCGGCTTCATAATTAATGGCTTCTCGGCAGATATATCTTCTTAAAGTGACATATGTAGACTTCACACCCACATAGAAGGGCGTCTATTGAGTACGTCCTTCCCAACACCTCCATGCCTGTTAGAATTGAAAATGCTACAAGGACATTTTCTGGTGTATTGTTGCTCTAGGGTTCTGAGTAATGGAAACATTCATAGACAATCACAAGCATTCACAAAAGTACATAAGAGAAGATATCGCAAGGCGAGTTTTATTCCAGAGATTCTAAGATCTTGTACATTCCAAGCTGTGATCTGGCACAAGCCCTTAATTACATCGAATGATCGATGACCCTTGATTGAAAGGCAGAAGACTAGTCAGCAGGGACTATGGTCTTTGAGTTCATGGTCGTAGAGACCTATATGTTTTGTTATGGACTAGGCCATCTTTGTATGAGTCAGATGTCTATGTCCCATGTTTTGACCGGAGATCTGGGCTGAAACCGTCAAGGTTTTTAACTGAGAGGGTGTGACTCTGGGCCTGCGCTGTCATGTTTGGACAGGTGACCTTGAAAAGACTGTTCTACAGTTGTATGTACCTGAGTAGCCCAACCGACGGATGCAGTTTAAATGGGTAGGGCATCGACTGTTGTATTGTGGCAATTCATAGCAATTACTTTGTGAAGAATTGAAAGTATTAAATACGGTTTATTGTTGTAACCATAATCTCGTTTGTCTAGTTTTCAACCTTAATCAGGTCATATCTTACAGTGCATGTAAATAATGATACGTTTGTACAATTCTGGGCGTTGGCGGCTTCTTTCTAAGAAGTTATTCCACTTATCGCGTTGAATCGGATTGAACTTTGAAGGCATGTATTTCTCTCATTGGGTGTCCCGGAATGATTATTTGACCATTCTGTTGCATTCGGAACGCTCAAAATACGCAAAATAGGCCTTAATATGGCCTGAAAACATTTAAAATGAGGTCCGACACACCCTTAAATGTTTTCTGAAATTAGCTGATTTTATGGGCGTGTGGGACGAATTTTCAAGTGTGTGGGACTTCGACGCATCCTTAAACTGCTTGTCCGATTTCGACGATTTTATGAGTGCGTGGACCATTTTTTAGGTGCATGGGAGTCCAATGTACTCTGAAAACACTTATCCGAATTATGTTAAATTTTCAAATGCGTGGACCATTTTTCGGGTGCGTGGGAGTCCAATGCACCCTAAAATACTTATCCAAATTATGTTAAATTTTCAGATGCGTGGACCATTTTTTGGGTGAGTGAGATGAATATTCGGATGCATGGGGGTCCAATGCACCGTTGAATTACTTTATCCGACTCGCTATTTTACGAGTGCATGCCCACACTTGTGAATTTTAGAATCCGAACCTGCAGTGGTCAGAGTAAGCTTCCGATGGGGAATGCCGGTGATCGAAAAGGGATTTCGGTGATCGAGAAGGGTTTTCGGTGATCGAAAAGGGATTTCGATGAGGGTTTTTCGACGAAAATCTCAATTATCCAGAGGGTAATATAGCTCTCTCTCTCTCTCTCTCTCTCTCTCTCTCTCTCTCTCTCTCTTAGAACGTATGAATGAACAGTCGGACGGGGTATTTATACCCAAAAATACCGAAAGATGACCAATGAAGGCCTGCCACGTCCACGCACCCCAAAAATATCCCTCAAACACCCTTAAATCTGTGCGTGGGGCTCTGACGCATCCACAAAAGGTGTTCTAAAATTGGCTGAATTTATGGGTACATGGACCCATTTTTTGAGTGCATGGGACTGCAATGCACCCTTAAATCATTTTCTAGTTTTGGTTGAATTTATGGGTGCGTGGACCCGAATTTACGAGTGCGTGGGACTCCAATGCATCCATAAATCACTTTCTGATTTCTGCTGAATTTATGGGTGCGTAGACCCATTTTTCAGGTGCATGGGACTGCAATGCACCCTTAAATCATTTTCTAGTTTTGGCTGAATTTAGGGGTGTGTGGACCCGAATTTATGGGTGCGTGGGACTCCAATGCATCCATAAATCACTTTCTGATTTCTGCTGAATTTATGGGTGCGTAGACCTATTTTTCAGGTGCATGGGACTGCAATGCACCCTTAAATTATTTTCTAGTTTTGGCTGAATTTATGGATGCATAGACCCGAATTTACAGGTGCGTGGGACTCAAATGCATCTATAAATTAGTTTATAAATAATGTTGATTTTTTGGGTGCGTGGGACTGCAATGCACCCTTAAATCATTTTCTAGTTTTGGCTGAATTTATAGGTGCATGGACCCGAATTTACAGGTGCGTGGGACTCCAATGCATCCATAAATTAGTTTCTAAATAATGTTGATTTTTCGGGTACGTGGGACCCGAATTTATGGGTGCATTGACGGACTTTTTGTACCCTCTCATTGGGTTTTGAAAAATGATGGGTTTGTGGGGCCCGTTGGATGATGAAAGTCATGCACTGCTTATCATAATTCATGGTGATGATGTTGACTTGTTTTTGGATGGTTCCGATCACGGTGATTTACGAGGCCCGCCGGAGATTTTTAGCCAAAAATGGTTAAGTAAGAGGATTTAAACCTTGTGAATCTCTATTTTGCGTGTACTGAAGGGTGTATTGTGGGATTTTTGGAGGTGTGTGACCATTCTATTCGCTTTGAGGACCCCAACAATGCCCCTTTACGCGAATCTGAGGGAGGGGTCAAAAATGATGACGCCACCTCAGGAGGAGGCCCCGACTCATGAATGTCATCAGAAATAGTAAAGTCCCTCAATAGTCTAGTGTGTTGGACTGGGGCCCTGCCTCATCAGGAGGCATGGATGGGCTCCCCATCTCATCCCTGTTCTCAGCAGAGTGCCCCGGCTCATCTAATGATGTGGAGGGGCTCCCCGACTCATCTGATGATGTGGGACATACACCCTGTAAGAATAATATATATATATATGGTACTTCGCAATAAAGTAGAGTTATACACTATAGCAATTGGACATTTAAATACCTCCTTTGACTCCACCACGGCGCGTAAATGATTAATTTTCCTCATTGGCTTCTCATTCCCCGTGTTAAGGGCTGCCTCAAACTGCTCAACCCTTTTCGTCAATTTATTGTTGTTGTTAATCAATCTTCTCATAAGCTCCTTCCATTTTAACCCCCTCCGCCTCTTTCATTCCTCCTCTTTGTTCTGCTCTCTCCTCCCTCTTCTCTCTCCTCACACTACCTTCTTCGTCATTTTTCATTTCGTTGCTCTCCTTCTTCTTCTTATTTGCACTACTCCCCTCCTCATCTCCTTCACATCCATCTTCCTCTTACTGCTCTCTCCCCTCCCCTCCGTATATTGGCGAACTTGTGAGATGGCGACAGTTTTTTCCTCATTTGTTGTCGGGATGAGTTCGCCGCTACTCACAAGCCACAACAATATGTATTTAATATTAAAAACACTGATTATGGCATTACACCACACAAACAATCAAATTGTTAATATTATAACTTACCGGCACCTTCTTCAAAACTTTTTATATGCCCTTGTATTTTGCCAGCCTTGTTGTAACCTAATTCTGAATCCAAAGAATTTTGACAGGGCCACGTTTGACGACCCAGCCCTTTGGGCCGGATAATGCAGGAACAACTCATATGCCCAAACCTGTTGAATGATCGAAACAAGAAAAATTAAAATAAAACATAGTATTATGTGGCACTGAAATCTATAAAGTTATATTTTATAGAGACCTCATATGAAAAATGATTTACCTATAGGGCAAAAGCACATCCATAGAAGTTGTACATGTGTGGATAGTGTTCGCTAGTTAAACTATTTGCTTCTTCCATTAATATACAGTACCCCAAAGCCCCCCAAGGGTACCTATCGAATGCATCTTTATCGTTCACCAAATCTATATATTATTCTTCACATGCCTTTGCTTGGGGCGATCCAACAACTAAATTCTCCACGAACATCAACATAACCAACTTCACGGCATGGTCATTTTGGTTGGACCATTGGAGACTATTAAATGAATCTTCCAAATCCTCCCTTAGAATTGAGGACTTATCCTTGAAATATAATCCTCTGATACTATTTTTATGTGGTCCCAAATCAGCTTGCTTCACTTCTTCCTCTCCTAACCACTTCAAACCCATGATCAAGGTGAAGTTCATCTCTCTGAATTCGAAAATGGTCTCATTGAAGTCAAATTGAAGGTTACCTTTGTGCCTCTGCATCAGGCAATGGAGTAGTGGACCATTTAACTTCCGTATGCTTTCATTAAAATCAAGTAGATATCCGAACTAGGTTTTTCGGAATATTTGTTCCTTGGTTTGGCATTTGTTAAAGTTTTCCTTCATAGCAGATAGAAATCCTATTGAGCACTTGAGGGAGACCTTCATAATCAAGGCATGGACTAAGTTTCCTTGCTGCGCAAAAGATTCTGTGAAAAGATAAAGTTTTTTTATTTAAGTGTAAGCATACCAACCCAGAGCAACAATTCAAAGACTAAATTGCATTAAATCATAACCATTGTCGCTACGCACTGTCCATTGCTAATATTCACTACGTATTGGCGATTAACAGTGCCCTGGATGGCCTTTAAAAAATTAAACCTTCCAATATGGGTCTACCAATCTCCATTATTCATACAAACATCACATCCTCCTTTTCACAAACTCCAAACATTTGAACTCCAAGAACAAAATAAACAAAATAATAAATAAAAATTATTCAACTCCTCACTACCTTGGATGACCTTTAATAAATATGGAAAAAAAAAATGTTTCAACGTCGAACCAGCACACTCTGCACAATTCATACAAACACCACATCCTCCTCCCTTTTACAGACTCCAACCAATCAAACAACAAAACAAATCAAGAAAAAGAAATTAAAATAACTAGCAAGGGAACCTCCATACCCTCCTCCCTTTCACAAACTCCCACTACTGATTGAAGCTAACAATAACGAAGACAACAAACAATGCAACTTACCTTTAGCATGCAGGTTTGACATAGTTGCTGGAGATTTTTTTTTAAAAATCCTTCTTTTTTTAATAGGAACTATGCCGGACTTTGACCGGAGATTCTCATCTTCATCGAGGAGTGGGAAAACCGCCTATACAACTACCAACTGTTGAAGAAGACTTCGTGTGAGTATCGACCTCTTAGTGTGGTCCCCTTTAAATTCATCTGCAAGCTACTGAAAACACTGAAGAAAGAGAGATATAGAGATGAAAAAGGCCAATAAAGGCCTTTCCCGCCCATGGGCCCCACCTAGGAATCCAACCCACGTCTCCTCACCCACCCCTCTTATTTTGTGGGGCCCACTGGACAGTCTCGTGGTGATCCAAGCCATTCACATGTAACGGGTTATAATTTCTGGGTGTCGGACGAAATTTGAGGGCAAAACTCATCGTGTATGGACCATAGTGGTGGAAATAGTTCAAATTAATGCACGGTTGTGGCCACAAATAGTTTCAATTTTTTTTTTTGAAATGACCTTCCTGTGAGTTCGCGATTGTCTAAATAAAGTGGACAGTTTAGATCGGCTGAGGGGTGGCCCCAATCGTTGATTTTGTAGGGACCTTGTGAGTGAGTTGGATGGAAAATATACGTTATTGTGGACCACCCCTTAGGTTTAACCGTGGACATTCAATCTCACTAATTCTTATTGTGTGGTCCACTTGAACCTTAGATTTGCCTGAGTCCTGGGCCCATGGCCATAACTGACCTAGCGAAACGGATAAATGGTATGGATGAAACACACGTATCATGGTAGGCTGCTGAAATGGGCCCCACCTCAGTGTCTTTAAAAGGTCTAACTACTGGAGTCTTTTTTTATAAAATATATTTATATTTATTGGTGTTGTGTGTGTGGGGTTTGCCACAATCGGTGAAGTCCAAACAATGGATGGTTTGGATTGTAAACAAACATCACGGTGGACCCATGGGGCTCACAATCCAGACCATGTCGATATTTGCCGAGTCCCTTCACGCAGATCTTAATGACCTTATGGACTACTTGGATGGTTAATAGATCGAGGGCCCCACCAAAGTGTTGGTTCACACTGAGTTTTTGTGTTTTCCCATCATCCAAATCGTTGGGATAGTTCAAATGACTTGTGATCTCACCATGGGGTCCATCTTCTTCGGATCCCACTCTTACGTCATAGGGAAAACAAAGGTAAGGGGAAATCCAATGAAAGAAGTGTGACAATGGGAGTGCACTCACCTTATTTTAGTGGGTGGATGGCTTGGATCTCCTATGAATGGCTTGAATTGTTTTGATGAGTGGTCCACCTCTCTCTAGTAATGGTCTTAGCATAGAATTGGGCACTAATGTGCCCAAAATTGGCTAAAGGAGTGGCTATATATAGAAAATGAGGGTGATTAGGGGAGAAAAGACTAAAAGGGTGATGTAGTACCCTTTACTCCATGCATTGGTGATTAGGCCTTAATTAGGTAAAAATGGCTCAAATGACAATCTCAAATACAAGCATGTATAGTGGTTCAAACACTTGTCTACTCCATTCCCAGCTCACGTACTCATCCCCTGAGCACACCGGATTTCACTATAACGAAGGTTTTAAATCAGGTTTACCTCTCAACCTTTACACGAAGGTTTTTGCATAGGTTCACCTCTCAACTTAAACTGAGATTTTCAAGGTTCATCTCTCAACCTAGGTGTTTAATAGGTTCCACCAAACTTAGGAGTTTATAGGTTCCTCCCAACCTATACGTACGCACTCGTGTTGGTGGCTCCCCATGGAGACTTGTTTAAGCCCGACAAACGTGTCAATGATCGTTAAACGATCCTATGTGGTTTTAAGTAGGATAACCATTAACCTTAAATTCACACTCAATCCTACCAAAAGGAATGAGTGCTGGGACTCCCAAAGTGACAACTTACTTGTCGAATTGAGTACCTTGTATAACGCCTTGTTGCATTGCTTGATCTCCGCTCTCCCGTGCTTCAATCAGCTCCCTGATGCTCCCCTAATCGTGTTGCCATTGTGTTGCCAATGTCTTAGCTCCACCGATCAATCACTTCACATGTGATGCTTTTGAGATACCCAAGGTGATAGAGATGGTGTAAATTCTCTACAACTAGTAGGAGTTGGTTGCCTAAAGGAATTTTACCTAAAAGGATCTTTAGAGAGGTTTAGACGAAAGATCTACCTTGGTCAAGATGACTAAACATCTAAAGATCAAGAGAGAGCAAGTTCATCTTCATACGAGCCTTAAGTGCTCCATCTTGTGATCAAACACAAGGAAGATAACTTGGAATACTTAGGATCAGAGCCTAATGGTATGGGCAATGAGGGTGGTTTCTAATGCACTAAAATCTCTCTCTTAAGACCTAAAATCGAGCCCGACCTTTATATAAAGAAGCTCCAACGGCTATAAAATGGCTGCCAATGGCTCTCTGCTGATAGGTCGCCGACCGGTTGGCCGTTGAGGGATGATTAGTCGAATTAAGGGGCCAGAGACTAGAAATGTTGTTGTCCCAAGAATGCCCTTTGCTGATCAGTCGGTCAGGCCAGATGACCGGTCGGGTGACTAGTCGAATTAGCCCAAGGACAGGCTATTTTAACAGTTTGTCGCTGTCCCTATTTAGGCCTCTGACGACCGGTCAGCCGTAGGCCAAAGACCAGTCGACATACCTGTCTTGTTGCTATTTGAGTTGTGTTTTTCAGCAGTAAGGGCAACCTTTTTTGCCATTCTTTGGGTATTTTTTGGGACACCTAAGGCTAATCTAAGATGACTAAAAGTATGCCTAATGTGTTAGGTCATCTATAGGTTTGGGTTTTAGTTAGGTTCAAGGTTTCACCAAGGCATCTCATTTACCTGTTTCTTCTTCCTTGATGTAGGAGGTCCACTTGAGTCTTCGGTCTTCGTCTTCTTTAAGCTCAACCAACACTAGACTCACTGACCTACATATTTGACGAATAAGGTGCACTAGTATGCCATAGAAAAGTGCACTAACAAACAGGTCATTCAGGATGAATCTCGCCAATGAGCCGCCACACAGATGCGCGGGTGGTACCTCCGCGACTGCAGCGACGGGGCGGTCAATATGGCAGATGTCTCATGGCTCCGGTCACTCAGGTGTGCACTATGCACAGGCAGTCTGGGGCCCGCAAGGGGTACCGGATATCACGCTCACACATGCGGAAAAAGGGATGGAAAGGATGGGGTATTACAGCTATACATCTCATTTAGATGTTTCACTACCGAAGTTCCTTCCTTAAACTTTAAGTTCACAAATTACCTATTAAGGGATGCTTTGTTTACCATTGCTTCTCTCTCATACAAGTCATGTAATTTCTTTCATAGAGATTGTGTCGTGGATTCATTCAACACATGATGGAATATAACATCATCTAACCATTGTCGAATCATTCTGAAGCCTTCCTTTCTAACATCTTCTATTCATCTTCTGTCATGGTTTTGGGCTTCTTTCTTTCAATGGATGTATACAAGCATTTTCTATCTTAGACTTCCATATAAATCAATTGCTTCCATTGAAACTATCCATCCTTAATGTAGAACTTCTTATGGACAAAGTCCAAATAAACAACCAAAGCTATGATACCACTTTGTTGGAAAGATGCACAACTCTTTCCTTCTATGTAAATCACTTAGGAATTTCTACAAACACATAAGGTGCATTGTTTATACAAACAAACTCACAAAATCACAACAAGCATAACAACAAGTGTTAAATAGAAAAACTTAGAGGATAAAGAGATAATGAGATATGTTATGGATTAATTTGGGATACTCCGTATTTACGTGGTCAAAGCTACACACGAGTGTGAATTGACATTCTCTACTTCTGTGCCCGAATGCTCAAGCGCTCAGATTGGCTGCGTCCGTACTTTGCTATACTCGCTTGCTTATTCGATATAAGCGGTCGGCATTCTTCAGTATACGACTGACCTCTCCGGACTGGAGCGGTCGGTATCTCTCGTCCGATCACGTCTGAATGGTCACCTACTTCTCTCACCTGCGACCGACCCCTGACGAGCGGACTTGCCCATTAATCACAACCGACCGAGCGCTACCACCGAATGACCAAAACTCAAACCTTCCCACTAATATGAGAGATATCTGCATTGCGCAAATAATCTCGACAATCTCTCCAAGGCAATCACGTATCTGGCCATGATCATGACCCATCCTAAGTAGGAGATAAATCTTGACAGCAAGATCCTACTCGAATACGATAACAATTTACGTTATAAATATCCCTCCATGCTACTATCAAAGGTATGCATACAGAAAAACTGAGATTCATTCATCTTTGATAATTATGCTATATCCACTAACTTAAGCATCGGAGGGCCATCAGCCGGAACCACCGGCGGCCATCCTAACCCTTGGTGGTGTTTGCAGGCATCAGCCTGCACGTCTTCTTCATCATCCATCAATCCAACGGCAAAGATTCAAGTTGGTCCCTGTTCAATCGGATGATCTACGATCAACATCTGGTGACAAGATTTAACGTCAACAGATTGGCGCCCACCATGGGGCCGACTTGAGACATATTTTGCTGTTCTTCGAAATCACTTTACAATGCCATTAAAGAAGAACGTGAGGCATGGATCGAAAGATACCGCTCATGCAGAATCTATTCAAAGGAATGGAGATCACAGTATGGCTCAATCCCAAACTTCTGCAGTGCGTTCTCGATCACGAACGACACGAAGGGAGGCTGTATCCCTTCCTCCACCTCCACCACGTCCAGCGACGGATGATCCTATGTGGAGGAATGTTATAGAGGCTGACATCCAGATTGTACGATCAGAGATGATGCGCCTTGCGAACATTACAGATCAGATAGAACGCCATCTACCGCCCCTGCCTATCCCTCAGCATGGAGGAGCATCTTATCAAAACCTATTAAACAGTCGTGCTCCATCCGTCTAACAAGCTCAACCATCTGTGGAACCCATCCCACCGCCGATGACTCAAGCTCATCAACCAACTAATGATGAGGGAGGAAGGCTCCACGTTGGCGACCTACGTCATTCACTGGACGCCCGATGTCGACATCACAGACAAAACAACGTACCGGAGGGGGGCAACCACGAACTTTCAGAACCAACGGAGGTGTCCAGCACCAGTCGCGCTCCAGACTAGACGAAGGAACTAACAGATCTAAAGAATAAGTTTGTCGTAATGGAGCAGCAAAGCGCGCTTCAGGTATACCAACATCGTTACAGGCTATAATCGACCAAACCGAATCGCCTTTCACGGATGAAATCATGTAAGATCCCTGACCCAAAAACTTCCGGGTGCCTAGTAATATCCCATCCTACAACGGATCCGGGGATCCAATCGAGCATCTCGAGGTCTTCAAAACCTATATGCATCTAAAAGGGGTCGGTCAGGTAATCATGTGCCCAGCATTCTCCCTTACTTTGAAGGGTGCGACCCTCACCTGGTTCCGTAACCTGAAGCCAAAGTCGATCAGTTCCTTTGCACAATTATATACTCTATTCGGATCACAGTTTATCGGGAGCCGTACAATGAAGAAAAACACCGCTCATCTAGCTACCATGAAACAGAAGAGCGATGGATCCCTTAAGGATTTCCTTGTCAAGTTCACGTCTGAGGCAGTCCAGGTTGAGGGATACACCGATGAAGCAGGCCTCCCAGCACTCCTCAATGGAGTCAGTATGGGCCCTCGTCAAAAATACTCCAAAAACTATGGCTGAATTTCAGGCCAAAGCCCAAAAATATATCAACACAAAAGAACTAGCAAAGGTTAGAAAAGAATCCGAAGTCGGACCAAGCGAGAAAAAGAAAAGGCCTGAAGAGAGAAGGAGGAGGGACGATCGGAGAGATCGCACCCCCAGGAAATTAGGTCCTCCTGAGGGACTGATATTCAGAATACACGCCCCTTAACACCACGACCAAAAAAGTCCTCATGCACATCAAGGACCAGAAGTACACTGTGTGGTCGCCCAAGCTAAAAGCAGATCCCAGCACGCGGGACAGGAGAAAGTTCTATGAATTCCATCAAGATCACAGCCATAATACCAGGGACTGCATCTCTTTAAAGGATGAGATCGAGTCCCTCATCCGCCAAGGATACCTCAAGTCCTATATAGAGCGCAATGATCGGAAGCGCGACCGATCACCTCGGCAGACAGATCATCGACAGCAAGAATCTGCATGTCAAAGGCAAGGCCAGCAGGAAGGAAGGACACAACCAAAGCCCTTCGAACCCGCGGGAGAAATCCACATGATCTCCGGTGGACCAGGAGGAGGAGGCGACTCAAACAACGTAAGAAAAGCCCACACCAAAAGGGCCCATAAGGCCTACAACACTGAAAGAATGATGAAGCAGCTCAACTGGAAGCGACAGCCGATCACCTTCTCCGAAGAAGACGGAAAGGGAATCTAATTCCCCCACGACGATGCAATCGTCGTGACTCTAAGAATTTTCAACTACAAGACCCACAGGATCATGCTCAACACAGGGAGCTTGGCAGATGTCATGTACACATCGACCTTCAACGCCATGAATATTCCAAGGAATCGCTTAAAGCCGGTCCAAACCGCATTGGTAGGATTTGGCGGTGAAACAGTCGAACTTGAAGGTTGCATCGATCTACCAGTCATCTTCGGGGAAGCCCCGAACCGAATCAACATGATGATCAACTTCCTGATCGTGGACAGGCCTTCGAGCTACAACGCCATTCTCGACCACCCATTTATGGCGGAACTCAGGAGCCTCAATCTCCCCATTATACTTGTGCATAAAATTCCCTACCCCGGAAGGAGTCGAGGTAGTCAGGGGAAGCCAGACGGTCGCTAGAGCTTGCTATGAGACGGTACTAAGGAAAGAAAGGGCAAGCCAGTAAGCCCGATTGCGATGGTGATACCACGATTCAGAAGAATCAAAGGGAAAAGAGTAATAACTCTAGATCCCAGAGAAAGCGACCCCAAGGGCGGCTCACCAGCGGAAGACTTGATCTCGGTAGCATTATCAACCGAGGATCCTTCTAAACAAGTCTGGATCGAGTCAGCGCTTGATGCCGGAACCCGAGCTCACTTCTCACAGTTCTTGATCGAACATCAAGACGTTTTTGCCTGGTCACACGAAGATATGCCAGGAATCAACTCGAAAACCGCGGTCCATAGGCTACAGGTGGACCCAAAATTCAAGCCCGTTCACCAACGACGCCGCGCAGTAAATCAAGAAAGACAGCTAGCAGTAAGAGAAGAAGTAAGTAGGCTTTTAAAAGCAGGGTTCGTTGTAGAGGCAACATAGCCGAAATGGGTAGCCAATGTGGTACTCGTTAAAAAATCAAACGGAAAGTGGCAATGTGCATCAACTACACCGACCTGAATAAAGCATGCCCGAAAGACAACTTTCCCACTCCCAGAATCACCAACTGGTCGACGCCACAGCAGGGCATGCACTCGTCAGCTTCATGGACGCATACTTGGGCTACAACCAAATCACCATGCACTCGCTCGACATGGAGAAGACGTCATTCATCACCTACCGAGGACTTTACTGTTACAAAGTAATGCCCTTCGGCCTTAAGAATGCGGGTGCCACTTACCAGTGTCTCATCAACAAAATCTTCGCAGGACAGATCGGCAAAACGATGGAAGTTTATGTGGACGACATGATGGTAAAACACCTACAAGAAGAAGACCATCTGATCAATCTTCTGAAAACCTTCCAGATACTTCGACAACATAGAATGAAACTAAATCCTGTAAAATGCACTTTCAGAGTTTCTTTAGGGAAATTCCTTAGCTTCATGGTCAGGAGGAGAGGAATTGAGGCCAATCCTGAAAAAATTCATGCAATCATCGATATGAAAGCTCCAAAATCCCTTCGGGACATTTAGCGCCTCTCCGGAAGGGTAACCTCACTCAGCAGATTCATTTCGCGAGCCAGCGACAAGTGTTTGCCCTTTTTCAAATTACTGAAAGGATTGGCAAAGACAATGCAGTGGACAGAAGAATGCAAGTAAGCGTTCAGTAGGCTCAAAGAGTACATGAGCAACCCCCCCATACTGTCAAGACTCGTTCACGGTGAGACATTGCTCCTGTACCTGGCCACCTACCCAACTGCTATGAGCTCCGTGCTCATCAAGGAGGATGACAAAATTCAGAAACCGATCTACAATATCAGCAGGGCAATGGTCGACGCAGAGACTCGCCATCCAACCATCGAGAAGCTCGCTCTAGCACTTATCATTTCTGCTAGAAGACTAAGGCCATACTTCTAGGACCACACAATCATGATCCCCACGGACCAACCATTGCGGCAGGTATTACAGAATCCCGATGTATCAGGCAGGTTGGCCAAATGGGTCATCGAATTAAGCGAGCATGACATTCAATTCTGTCCTCGAACGTCAATCAAAGGACAAGCCGCAGCCGATTTCATCACCGAATTTGCTGAATCTGCCTCACATGGGAGAGATGAGCCCATCAGCTCTCCCGCCCCGTCAACCAACAACTACAATGGACACTCTATGTCGACGGGTTAGCGTCAGGCCAAGGGAGTGGGGCCGGGATCATTTTGATATTCCCTGACTGAGTGCAAATTGGAGTAACACTCCGCTTCGGTTTCCCCGCATCTAATAACGAAGCAGAATATAAGGCACTCCTTGCTGAACTCCGGATGGCCAAATCCTTGGGAGCAACAAGCCTAAAAATCCAAGTGACTCCTAGCTCGTTGTTAATCAAATCTCCGACGAGTATGAAGCTAAAGATGAGAAAATGATGTTGTACAGGGGACAGGCCCATACTTTACTGAATTAATTTAAAGAGTACGAACTTCTCCAAATCCCGAGAGAACAAAATCGAATGGCGGACACCCTCGCCCGAGTAGGGGCATCCTCAGAAAATGACATTGGTCGGACCATTCCTGTCGAACATCTTCCCAAACCGAGCGTTAACAAGAAGCAGGTGATAGGAACATTCTCGATCGATCAGTTCCCCTGTTGGATGGACCTGATCGTTCGATACCTCGAGAGTGGACAGCTTTTGGAAGACAAAAAAGCCACCAGAAAATTGAAATTTTGCGCCCCTAAATACTTCCTAGAAGATGTCGTTCTTTACTAAAGAGGGTATTCGCTCATGCACTTGCGTTGTGTCAGGGCGGAAGAGGCTGATTACACCCTAAAAAAAATTCGCGAAGGCATGTGCGAAAATCACCTCATAGGTCGGTCGATGGCATACAAAGCAATCCATCAAGGGTACTATTGGCCGACAATGAATGCCGACGCCGAAAAATACTCAAAATCCTGCGACAAGTGCCAACGATTTGCCAAAATACCATAGAAAGCTCCAGAGGATCTAACGCCAATGGCAAGCCCTTGGTCATTTGCGCATGGGGATAGACATCATCGGACCTCTCCTAAGAGGAAAAGGCCAACTCTGATTCGCAGTCGTCGCAGTGGATTACTTCACCAAATTGGCTGAAGCAAAACCACTCGCGTCCATCACCGACCAGCAGATCAAAAAGTTCATCATAGAAAACATCATCTGCAGATTCGGAATACCACATACCATTATTACGGACAATGGCCGGCAATTCGACAGCAGAAAGATAAGGGATCTCTATGACGAATTGAAAATTCGACACATGATGACCGCCCTGTACCACCCCCAAGCCAATGGACAGGTGGAAGCCATCAACAAAATCATCAAGCACCATCTGAAAACCAAGTTGGAGGATCACAAAGGCCAATGGCCAGAGTATTTGCCCGAAGTTTTATGGGCATACCGAACCACTGTTCGAACATCAACAAGAGAAACCCCATTTTCGCTAACTTATGGAGCAGAAGCAGTGGTTCCTATGGAGATCAGTGTACCATCAAATCGCACGACTCACTACGATTAGAGAGAGAACGAAAGTGCAATGAGCCTCCAACTAGACTTATGAAAGAACGAAGGGACAATGCGCAACTCCGACTGATGAAATATCAGCACAAGGTTGCTCAATACTACAATTCCCACGTCAGGCACAAACCACTCTATAAAGGCGACCTCATTCTCAGAAGAAAAATCCCAAACAGTACTCGAGATTCAGGCTCTCAAGTATTCGGTCCCAATTGGGAAGGTCCATACAAGATTACGAGAACGATAAAACCTGGGACTTACAACTTGGAGGACATGGAAGGAAAAGCGCTCCGACGACCGTGGAACGCAATCAATCTACGCAAGTACTATCAATAAGAGACCTAAAATTGGGGAATTATGTAATAAAGCCTCTTCAGGCTAATGATAAATAAACGTCAGCGATTCCGCACATGCGAATCCACTTATAATTATTAAATTCAGGGGCAGATGCTCCCTAAAATATTAAAAGCCTGCAGACGCGGCCACATTCAGTTGGTAGCAGATGCTACCTAAGTGAGGGACAAGGCCGACCAGAGTGTCCCCTAACTAAATCATAAAAATATACATATGTACAAAAGACATAAGGGACGCGCAAACAAATCTGACTATCGAACTACAAATATTCATTTATGTTTAAAGATCAACATTTACAGAAGAGTCAATGGCTACATGGGCAGGAAGGCTAGAAATTGAAGAAGGGAGAGCAGTCGGCTCGATTAGCTTTTGGACGATCAGTTGAGGAATATCAGAGACTTGACCGATGCTGGATACCTCAACCCCCCCAGTCAAGAACATCATCAACAGCCTCGGTCACTGTCACGGTCGGGCCCATGTCTTGCTGAGCGAGTTGCACCTCCAGCTCCTTGAACCCGGACAGATCCAGGTTAGGATGAAGGCGGCCAATCACCTCCAACGTCTAAGCCCTGCCATTCTAATAATCCTCAAACCTCTCATAAAAATATTCTCGCAACGCACGAAAAGCGTCAACAGCCCGAGCCCGTTCTACCGAAATACTCGACTTTAAGACACCCTTCTCCACCCTTTCGGCCTCCAGTGCAGAAATAACTTCGGTTAACCAAAGCTCTGACACCTTCTTCTCCTTCTCCCTATCCACCCTTTCCTGCTTAAGCCCCTCATCCGCCATTGTCAGCCGATATCGGACTTGCAAAAACTCAGTCTCAAGGCCCTCATATCGCGCCTGGTAACCCTGCGCAGACTTTATGGACTCGTTGAGATTACCTTCAAGCTCTTTTATCCGAGCCTCTCTCACCTCCCTCAGCCTCTCTCGTTCCTGGAGGCTAACCTCGGTCGTCGCCAACTTCTTCTTAGCCTTAGACAGATGAGCATCATTCTTGGCAAGGAGATCTCAGGCCTCATATATATTATCTTGGGTCTTCAGAAACCCATCGAGACCTTCGACGATCTTCATCACCGACCACTACATGGCATCCACCGGAGACAGCCGGTCTACCGAATCCATATTCCCATACCCAACCTTATCAAAAAGATAAGAGCAAATCCGGAACAAACGGTCTGGCACCACATATGGCTTCGTACCACTGGGGACAGGAGCAACGACTAGTGAGCCCGACAAAGAAGACTCGGCCCAAGCATAGTCTCCCATGTCAGGCATAGGGAGGTCGGGCACGACAATAAGAGGGACGACCGAGGGCTGCTCGGCGCAAGGGAGGGCTGGATGAAAGTGACTCTCCGGAGCGGGAGGGGGCGGGACAGGATTCGTCAGGGGCTGCACCCCTTGACGAGTCAGAGCACTCGCGGGTGTGGGCTCGGGAGGAGGACTTACGGCCGCGGAAGATAGTCGCGACCTGCCAGCAGCAGCAGCAGAAGAAGACTCTTCCTTTTATTCTGAGCCTCATTTTTTCAGCTCAAGAGGACCTTCATGAGCGAAAGGTTTGTGGGGTCCATTCTTGCACAAATAAAAAAGAAAAAGAGAAGGGAGTGGACAATCAGAAATCTCCCAAAGAATGTTGGAAACAGCTACAAGCTACAGTCTATGACCATTACCAGGAGGGCAAGGGATAAGTCCCGCCCTAACGAGCATTACAGGGTAAAGCAAATACTTCACATCCCGAGCCTGTGCAGTTGCTTTCCTCGCCGCAACTATCTTTTCATGAAGGCCACCCCTCTGATGACCTCTAGGTGATCCTCTCCCCATACTGAAGGCGCGAGGAACATGACACCCAGAGCCAACCTCCGGACACGTCCAGTTGCCGGAGATAAAAAAACCACCGGTCTCGACGATCCTTGGTGGACTGGGGGTTCCCAAGAATAAAATTTACCCGATGGAGGAACGTCAAATAATACCACTCAGAGGGTTCGCCGAATTTCCTCAGGGAATACAGCCTAGTGAAATTCTCCCAGAGTCATTTAGCCATTCCTAACCTCTTTCCAAAGGACGTATAGCCCAAACATAACCCGCCAACCATTTGACATTAGTTGACCCGGGGCGATATTATATCGGTTCAAGATACCGGCGACATAGGGTAGAAGTGGAAGACAAAACCCTAAATGGAACATATAATCGTAGACAGCAGTTTCACCCATTTTTGGGTTATCTGCCGTTCGGCCCAGGTAAACGGAAAATTACATCCTGCGGAACGTTGAAATCCTGCCAGATGTTCTCTAGCTCACATCCTGCGGAACGCTGAAATCGCGCCAGATGTTCTCCAGCTCCCCCAAAGTGAGGGTCGAGGGATAATCCTTGGGAGAACGATCCGAGAAGCAGAGGCTGGCCATTTCCCTCTCCTTCGTCGGAGACCATTTGAAGAAGAGGATTCAGGAGGATCCTCCCCTATAGGAATTGGAGCAGCACTCGAAGAAGAAGACATTAATAAAGGAAAGACTTACAGATGGGAGATAGATCAAATGAGGAAGAACACGAAGGCAAGCAGAATGCAAACGGCTAAGGAGATTAGGGTTTTCTCTTCTTCGAACGACTGTTGCTGTGAGGAGCAACCTACTGTGCAAGTAACAGCTACATATACACAAGCAATCAGCACAACCCCACACGCATTGATTCCTCATTCCGTTTCGAATTTGAAAAAGCACACCGCATTAAAGACGAGACACGCGTAAGACACACTACCCCCCGAAAGAGTCGAAATGGCATGTCGCATTAAATGATCCGACGCTTCATATGAGAGGAAACATAGGCCCCCTATCTTTTCCCAGATCTTCATACGGCTGCAACTTTTCGGAAATCAAGTCCTGATGGTTAAGCATTTATTCAAACATTACGCTCGGCATTCATGTTTCTACCAAAAACGGATAAAACCCGACCTGACCAATGCTCAGGATTTCATTTCTGATAAAGCGACCGATGTCATCGGTCAACATTATCTGCCAACCCGGGCATATAGCAAAGTAAAGTCTAAGTCGGCAAAATAAAATAGTTATTTTATTTCATATGAAGCGATGCATTACAGAGACCCGTATGGGGAGAATTATATTCCGAAGATTAAAGCCTTCCAGATAAATTACATTCCAAAGATCAAAAGCCTTCCTGTTTACGTCGGATTTTGTAACAGGGTCCTCCAGACGTTCACCTTCCTTCCAAGCCGCTTCCTCCTAATCCTGAAAAGGCACAAAGGAAAACTACGGGTGGCCAGCGTCCAGCCGTTGGCCCTCCGAAGCTTAAGTTAGATGGGACATGGTTACAAAGGAAACGAAGGGATTTGAAGCTCAGAGATTGCGTATTGCGTACCTTTCTTATCGATGAAGCTGTCCGTTTATGTATATCCAAATGACCCAATCTGTTACGCAAGAAATCAAGATTACCCCTGATTTCTGGGGATAAGAGGTTTATCCTATTGATCCTGAGATAAGAGAATGGTTCAATCCATTTAGACCTCTAGTCAATTACGTTCCCTGACGACGATCCCCTGAGGTTCGGAACCATGAATCAAGATGAGCCCAACATTGGTCTATATGGGCTGCTGGTACTGAAAAGGCGGAGGACGCTTGGGCTCGAAGATTATCTCCTCGCTGATTTGAGATGCAAACTCTTTCGACGACCACTATTGAGAAGCTCGTATACCCAGAAGGTATTTCGTACTTTCCTAATATTCGAGCCTCGAGCACGAGGGCTCGGTGACTCGGTGGTTATGCGTTGTACTTGCCCAATATGCGAGCCTTGAGCAGGTGGGCTCGCAAGTCGAATACTGTCATAAGGGTGCTCGCATGTCGGATACTATCATAAAGATGCTCGCACGTCTCGAGTCCTCGCGAGATTTTCCAACCACCGCAATTTGACTATAACACTTCCAGATAAGTTTCATTATGAAGATCAACGCCTTCCGAAAAACGTGATTTGGAAGATTTTCTGGATGAAAAGGAACATCAAAAGAGGGAAAAAGAGGCCGGACGGTCCCACCATTGACCTCATCTTCATCTTCTTGCCCGAGGGAGCCTCTTTCAGAGTCGCTTTCCGCCCCAGGGAAGGAGATAGGAAGCGACTGATACTCCTCTGATGCAAATAGTTGTCACACCAGAGGCAGGTATCGGCCAAGCGTGGCCACCACGTTGTAAGGCGACAATGTCCTTTCTTCAGAGATTAGTTTCTTCGTAAAGGGCAAAAAACCGCAATAGAAGTAGGAAGTGATAGAGATGCTTCTATACAACAATTCCCACACCATATGCAGATTTCCGCGAAAATAGACACCATCTTATCAGCATCCTTCAGCAGGATTCCTTGCACCCCTTGCATAAGCAGCCATGCCTCATGTTTATATTTTGCGAAAAAGACATCTCCCCACACAAAAATCTCTAAGGAAGATGGAAGATCTTTATCCTCCCGAAAATTGGGAAGAAACAGGACTAGATTAACGGAAGCCATGGAAGTTTTCTTGCGAAGCTTGAGTCAGGAACAAAGGTTAAGGATCCCATTTTATAAGACTCTTCATGACTGCTTTGACTCCCAAAGATGCCACACGTCAACACCTTGATGGGCTACCTTGTTTCGTCTTCCGAGAACAATAAATGAGGACAGGAAAACCAGAGCCCACATTAACGCCAGGTATGGAAGAAATCCTGTCACGTATCGTACTGCTAATCTTCGAAGACAGCAGGAGAATAAAATGACAGTGTCTTTTCGCCTTCTTGCTCTCAAACCAATCGAAATTGGACTTGAGAGCAGGGGGACTGACTGTTATAGGTGAATTTGGGATTCTCCGTATTTACGTGGTCAAAGCTACACATGAGTGTGAACTGACATTCTTTATTTTTGTGCCCGAATGCTCAAGTGCTCGGATTGGCTGCATCCGTACTTTGCTATACTCGCTTGCTTATTCGATATAAGTGGTCGGCATTCTTCAGTATACAACCGACCTCTTCGGACTAGGAGCGGTCGGTATCTCTCGCCCTGATCACGTCTGAATGGTCACCTACTTCTCTCACCTGCGACCGACCCCTAACGAGCAGACTTGCTCATTGATCACAACCGATTGAGCGCTACCCCCAAACGACCAAAACTCAATCGCGTATTCCGTAAGTCACGGGATTCACCTTTCCACTAATGTGAGAGATATCCGCACTACGCAGATAATCTCGCCAATCTCTCCAAAGCAATCACGTGTCTGGCTATGATCGTGACCCATCCTAAGTAGGAGATAAATCTTGACAGCAAGTAAGATCCTACTCAAATACGGTAACAATTTACGTTATAAATATCCCTCCATGCTACGATCAAAGGTATGCATACAGAAATACTGAGATTCATTCCTCTTAGATAATTATCCTACGTCTACTAACTTAGGCATCGAAGAGCCATCAGTCGGAACCACCGGCGGCCATCCTAACCCTTGGTGGTGTTTATAGGCATCAGCCCACATGTCTTTTTCATCATCTATCAATCCAACGACAAAGATTCAAGTTGGTCCCTAGTCAACATCTGGTGACGAGATTTAACGTCAACAAGATACATACCAATTTTACATACAAAGGTTAGACTAACTGGATGGATTGATTAGATCCAGCAAATATGCACCATGCTGGCACATGTGTAGCTTATACACCTCCTTTGCATAGCAAGATTCTTTATTTATTTTTCATTAATTTGTCCATTTCCATCTCCTTTCTTGACATCAAAGATAAAAATTAGTCATTTTACTCCGGCTCGTAAGTTGAGTGGCATGTTTTCGTAAGTATATAAGTTGAAGATATTTTTCTAAAACGGTGTTGGAGATTTCGAACAAGAGTCCCAAAAAAAATTAAAATTAGGGAGATATAATATCTCGAGAAAAATATCAAATCTCACGAGAAAATCTCGAGCCAATAAATTCCGGAGAAGGAGATTTGTCAAAGTGCGTAGATGCGTACCCTTATAGAAGAAGCGCGCGTGGGGTAAGCAAACCTCTTATCTTTTCCTCTGGAGTAGACGTGTAGAGGAAAAAGAAAAAAAAATCTTTTGAAGTCGGACAGGGCAGCGTCAGGCAGAAGGAATCCCTTCTCCTTACCCTCCAAAGCCGCGAGTGAAGAGAGAGAAAGAAATAGAGGCATGGCTCTTGTGGTAGGCAACTTGGCGTTGTTGATAGATCCGAACTCTCCCAGGATCTTATTGCCCGATCGTAAGAATCGTCTTTCCACCCTCGATCTCGTCTCCAACTTCCCCAAGAAACTCAAAGACTCTATCCTCCTCATCAACGCCTCTCCCACCCCTACCACTTGCCCTTCTCTCGACTTCGACACCACCGACAGCAGCAGGAACCCGCGCATCACTGGCTTCGGCAGACGCAGGCCCAACTCCAAGGCCAACGCCTTCGATTTCAGTTCCTCCAATGGTCTCGGTGGTGACACCAACACCACCAACAACAACAACAGCAATGGCGACGAAGACGACGGCGGCAATGGCACCAGCAACAATGATTGGGAACAGGAAATGCGGAAGAGGGTGAAAGAGATTGAAGAGATGAAAGAATTGGAGCAGATGGCTGAGGAATTGCAAAGTCAAATGGCTGCCCAAGCCCAAGGAGATGGTGAAGAAACAGAAGAGGAGAAGAAGAACAGGGTCCGAAGGGAGCTTGAGAAGGTTTGTTTGTTGGTTTATATATATATATATGTCCGTATCCAATTCATGTATGTAAGATGACTAAGCAAAAGCATGCCTCTTGTGTAGCTGGCCAAGGAGCAGGCGGAACGGAGGGAGATGGCCAAGTTGATGTTTGAGATGGGTCAGAAGGCGTATGGGAAAGGCATGTATGGGCGGGCGATTGAGTTCTTGGAAGCCGCCCTCACCATCATTCCGAGGCCCACTCTCTTTGGTGGAGAGGTCATTGTTACTATCCCTATAGTTGAATTAGTCTTGGCATTTATTTTATGATTGTCCTCTGAAACCATATAGCTGCAGCCTGCTTCCTGCCTGTCCATCTCATGGTACCCATGCTGCAAAACTATTTTCCATTGGATGACCTTAACTATCTCGTTGGTAGTTTGGTCACTAATCATATATGGCCAGCATTTTGCAGTGGAGTTTTTTCTTTTCATGGACTGCCTAGCAGATGGTGATGATCAAATGAACCATTTTGCTTGACCCATCATTGCCTATTTCCTCTTAATCTGATTCAACACTAGGAATAGTTTACAATTTACTCAAGGCCTTTTCAGACACGGTTCTAAATATTGTCCAAAACCAAGTCAACCTAGTTCCATTGGGTGGGCCATGCTCTGAAACTAGATCTCGTTGGAAAGTTCCAGGCCAACTCAGAACGAGTTGAGGTGAGTCATACCAGTTTTCATCTCCAGTTGAGCCACACTCCAAAACCGCTGTTTAAAAGCATTGATTTTAGCTTGGAGGAGGGAACAACCCATCGTATAATGGTTTGTTTGGCAGCGTGCATTTTACATCCTGTGGAATCGAGTGGATTTTGCATATCAGCTTTGAGGCGGGAGTGCAAGAAGGGGCTCTTTTGAGGGATTTTGATTCCTCTGAAATCCAATCCCTTAAAATCCTCGCCAACAAATGACCAAAAAACAAAAAAAAAATCCCCACAAATCCCTCTGAATCATGCCGCCAAACGAACCCAAAAAATGCGTGGTTCAAAGACTGGTTTCATACTCGAGAAAGTGATTGCAAATAATGTCCACTCATTCAAGTGAATTGTGGATAGAGAGTAACAGAATGACTAACTGTAATACTAATTCTTCTCACCTTTCTTTTATGCTGAGTATGTGTTCATATTTTGGGCTATTCAGATACAAATATGGCTTGCTATGGCTTATGAGGCAAACAATCGTCATAGCGATTGCATTGCCCTATACCAACAGTTGGAGAAGAAGCACCCTAGTGTCAGTATTCGACGCCAAGCTGCCAATCTCCGGTACATTTTGCAGGCACCCAAGCTCAAGATATCGGAGGATGAGATGGTTACGATACCTCTGATTGGTTCTAGTTATGACAGGTTAGCAGAAGATTTTATTACTATCTATTCATTCAAAGACCTTTGTTTATTGTTGCTTTCTTGCTATATTTAAAGCTGATGACAAATACTATTGCGCACTGGAATCCGTTGGCATAGACAAACTGGAAAAAGATCCCATAGTAACATGTAATTTACTTCTGGCAGCTCAAAGGACTAGTAAAATAGGGGGGGAATGAAGAAGACCTCCAAATAATTTTACTGAAAGTCTTCCTTTTTTTTTTTAAAGATTGCTGGAATTTATTAAAAGGCCAAAAGAAAAAAAAAAAAAACCCAAACAAAAACAGAGAGAAAAACAGGAAAATGGAAGAAAAAGGAAAAATAACAAAAAGCAGAACAGAAAGAAAAACCTAAATGACTATGAAAAGTCTGGTTTTCTATCTCATTTTTTTAAAGGATTGTGTCCAGGTATGAAAGGTGGGTGTTTTAATGTTTGTAAATGAGATAGATTTCAATGTCTACTCTCATTGTGATTAGGTTGGCAGAGATCTTTACTATAGTCTGTCGTTCAGTTCTTGTTATTTCATCGGCTTAATGGATTTTGTAATTTTCCGTTTCTCCGCATGCTAAAATCTGAGATATTATGTCCCAAACCACCCTCCCCGTCTGCCTTTAGTCCCCTTGTCTATTTTCCTCTTAACAAATACCCTGTATATCCATAAATCAGCCAACTGCAATCCCCATACCCGCCCTTCCAAACACAAAATCCAGTTCCCAGACCACATCCAGTCCCTTTCCTGACAGAAAAATCCTATAAGCTACACCCTGCACGCCTCAACCTACAGCCGTTACAACCCTGGGTACCAACCGTACTCCACATTCAGCCACCATATTCATCTCTTGAGCCTTTTCCAGTCAACTGTATTCCCTTACACAAACCCACAACTGTAGCCTCCATCATACCCCCTATTCCACCCGAAAATTCCGGCAACCCAAACTTCCAATCTTCAAATCCAACTTCTTTTAAACCTTAACCTTAAACAGCCGACAGAACAACTTCCAGCTCTCTATGTTCCCCAAATCTACTCTCTGGAACCCAAATTTTACCCCAATCAGTTTATCTACCTGTCCCTTAACTGGTACCAAATGCTGTACCCAAACCTGTCTACCTTCCTAACATATTTGGCACTTAATCTGCCCACTCCCAGCCAGCCTAATTTCAGCCCAACATCAGCCATAAAACAGATAATTAGTTGCCCCAAATTGTTGTAGATCAGCCCTTGTGCTGCTTAAATTTGTAGCCCATAACCTGTCCTTAAACTTGCCAAATTGTTTTTGTTGATATTCCTTGAGGGGTGGATATTCCTATGCTTCATACAATTATTCCAATTTGGACTGTCATACACGTTGTGATTGTCCTTCTCCATATTCTGATTTCAGCTTGCTACCATTTATTGTGATACCCCATTCAGTTTACTGACATTATCACTGATCATACTGCAGACCCTGGACAAAGCTACTTTGTGTATGGAAGATGCTAGTGTGCTTCCAATCATCTTTTTCTTCTCTGGATGCTGTCATAATCTGACGTCTTGTCAATGCATTGGTCTCATATTCTTTGTTTTCTTCTTCCAGGTTTAATCCCAACTCTACAGAAAAAGCAAGGAATCACACACTAAACATAGCAATTCTACCAAATGGTCAATCAAATAGCTGGTCTCCATATCTCTGACTTCTCACACCACCCACCTTTTATTGCTCAACCCCTGCTCCTTCCTCTTCCTCTTCCTCTTCCTCTTCCTCCACCTCTTCACAATTGCAAATTCTCCAAGAACATACAACTGCGTAGTGTCCAATTCCACCGCACTTAAAATAAGTTGCTTTGCTGCCGTCTTGTCTTGATTGCCCTGTGGATACTGTCTTACCATTCTAATTGTTGTCACAGATAGTAGGGTGTGTTCCAGGTGGTCCTCATGTTCTTGTCTGCTTTTGTAGCTGTTGCAATGGTGGCATGGTGAGTCACACATGGTACACTGTACACTAGATGAGGTCTGCGACGTTGTCAACCCTCATTGCTGTTCATGTGCCACATTGGGTTGTTCATGTGATAATAGAAGTTCCTCACTGTGCATGCCAAATAGGCAAATTTGAAGACTGCTTGAGTTGTTCTTGAATCTTTAACACCAATTGAAAATGCGTCCCTGACAGTGTAGTTGATCCGACAACATGTACATTATTGATGATCACATTACAGATCCTTCCTTGACAATCCACTTGCATTATTTTTTTCTCTTCTTTGAATGCTGCCATAATCTGATACACCAATAAACAATGTTCTAGCAACACATCAAGCTCATAGTCAATTGTTTTCTTTTTCTGTGTCCCATCCTTTTTGTTCAACTCGCATTCCTTCCTCTTCCTATTGTTTCACCTCTTGGAAAATTTGCAACTTCTTCAAAGGACGTACAATTGTGAAGTGTCCAATTCTCCACACTTAAAGAAGAGGGTGTGGTGCTGGTGTCTTGTCTTGAGTGGTCAGTCGACAGTCTTGTGAAATTCCAATAACTGTGGTGGATAGTACAGGCGTCCTGCATGTCACTTTTTGCTTTCGTAACCATCACAGATGCATGTTGAATTTCATATGCTGGACTAGACGAGGTTCACAACATTGCAAACCCCCAGGCTTGGGATATGCATACCGGGTCGGCCACGTGATAATGGGAGTCCCTCAATTTGGGTTCTAGATTGGCAAATTGAAGGCTGGTTGAGTTGGAATTGAATCTCCAATGACAACTGGAATGCATTTTCAGCAGACAATGTCTCCTTTTGAATCTACAAGTGAAGACATGTTCAGCAGCGGGAGATGATTTGATGATCTCTTTCAACAAGGTTGTCCAACTTGTGAAAAATGCTCCTTAATCTTCAACTGACAAATTCTCTTGCCTAAGCAAAGAATGGTTCTTCAAATGGTTTCTTCATCTTGAACTGGTAGGTGTTTTTCACATAACTTTTCCCTACCTCTTCCCAAGTATCATTGGTCTGTTTCCTATGTTTACATAAGAGGTCTTCTACATGTTGCTGCCACATGCACGCTGGCCATTTTTAGCATTACTTTCAAAAGACATCCATTTTCTCATCCCACTTTCTATACTAACCAAAATAACCCACTAGTGGCATCAACTCAGCTTGGAAAGTGTGTGAGTCAAGCTTGCGAAAGATGTGAGAAACAGGCCTTGATCTGGTTCTGAACCTCTATCGATGGTGCCCCATGTTATAGCCCAAATGATGTTGAATAGGTGCCATTAATTCCTGGTCTTCGTCCTTAGTAAATTCCTGTCCGTAACGATTCCCCTCAACCATGCGATCTTCACAAGGTGTAGTTATCCTAGTTGATAACTTAGGAGAATCCTCATCAATTTCCTCATTTGTTCCTCTAACCTTATTAGAAATCTCTTGCATTTTTCTCTTTATTCGAGCAATCTTCAAGAGACTTGCATCTCGTTTAATAGGACTGTAAGATGGGTTTAAGGTTGGTTTTCGAAGGTTGTGTCTTAGAAGATGGGCTTAGGAAAATTAGCAATTCTATAAGATTGGGAAACTAAGGTTTCAAAAGAAAAAGAAAAGGACTCAAAGTGAACTAGATGAGAATTTGAAAATAACCAATGGGAGCCTGATCATAAGTTTCCTTTGATACCAAATTGATGTTGGATGCATGTTTACAAAAAATTTCTCGTTTTTTTTTATAATGTTTGAATGGATGAGTAAGCTTAGATAACATTTGCACCAAAAAATGCCTTTTCAAAAGCTTGTGTTAATTTTGGAAACGAAATACATTCCATGCTGTGAGATAGCGCGACAGCCCTTAATTGCTTCACTTGGGGAAAACCCTGGATTAAAAGGGAAAAACCAAGTAAGACTAGTTTGTACATGATATAAAAAGAAGTATGCAAAGGATGCATAAAATTTTGATTTGATGTCGTTCATCTTCAGAGTGCTAGAGCATTGATTAGGATGGACCTTTCGCGAACTCGAAGGATTGCGGTTGAGACTTAGAATTTTTTTTTTTTTTTTTTTTTGAAACAATTGATTCTTAGAATTTTGACGTCTCCATGGGTACAACTTGCCAGTGTATTAGCTTTGTGGGAGGCTCGTTGTTGACCATGGGTGAAATTGATAAGAGTATCAACTTCATGTGAGGTGCATTGGTGACCTCATAAAGTTGGCACAAAGCCATTCCTTCAGTAAGAGAAATTTTAGTGAGGTGAATGACACTTTGGTGCATAACCTTAGTGTGACACTTTGGCGCATAACCTCAATGTGCTCAACACTGGAGAGTTGGGTACAGTTGGTGTGAGGCCAACCTCCATGTGGCGCATCACGTAAATGGGCTAGTTTAGATAACTGGTGTGAAGCCATTCTTTTATGAGACGAGAAACTGTGTCACACCACCATCTCTTGGGAGGGGCAACTCTGAGAAATGTTTTTAGGAAAACGAGTCCTTGAGAGTCCTCCGTTCACACCTTGTCTCAACCTCGAGGCAATGAGAAGGGAGGCGGAAGCTTGTTCTCGAACTTGATATCAAACAATGAAGGCTTGAAGGTTGATGGAGATTTTTCCAAAAATTGTAGCAAATGAAGGACCCAAGGGGTACTTAGTCTTTGGGGATGAATATTACTGCTAAAAGGTTGTTAGGTAGTTATTTCCCTCCCAAATAATGTTTGTGACACTTGTCATGCTTTCATTGGACAAGCATCGGTCGTTGATGCATAGAGCGACTTGTCAACCCACACCACATCGAAGTGGTTTTGCTCACAGTGAGTGCATGCTTTGCACCAACTGGAGACAATATGTAAGAAGTGGCTTTCTGCTAAAGGAAATCTTATCTCGCGCCAATGCTTGGTCGTTTGTGCGAAGGGATTTTTCATCATCTCCATTTGTGTAGAGATGGCATCATGCCAACTCTTGGTTGTTTGTGTGGGCTGAGCTTGTGCTGAGGTTTTGATGCTTGTTCAAAGGAATCTTGCGCCAATGCTTGGCTATTTTTCTGAGCTCGAGAATGCAATCTCGTACCATCCCTTGGATGTTTGCACGAACCAAACTTGGTGATTTTTCCCATGGCAACAATGCACGAAAGTGGCTGATGGATAGATGTGTCGGATTTCAGAAACATTTTGGAGGGTAATTTTACCTAAAATTCGAGAGATAAACTCGCCCATATTTGAAAGAAATAAAAAGGGAACGATAATGGTTTTATTGATCAAAGGGTCAAAAGACCAAAGAATTACAAAGTAGCCCAAGAGACACCAGAGACCAAAGAATTACAAAGTGGCCCAAGAGACACTAGAGACATCACAATCGCCAAGAGCAGTTGAGGTCAAAGCCCATTCCATCACATCCGACTTAGTCCTACTAAAAACCCTGATACGCTTCCACAAAGATTGCGGAAGCATCGATTGTTCCTTTCCTCCCATAATGCCTAAAAGTCAGCCAATAACGCCAACCTCCATAACCTCCTACCCCTCCAAACTTCATTAACTATCCTCTAATCTAGTGCACACACATCTTTGTTTTCCACAAGAACACCAACCGTGCCTTACATCGCTTGCACAGATCCCTAATTTGGACTCGTTTCAGGAGGGAGCCCAATCTCCTCATGTTCCAACTTAAGATCTTCATCAACCACCTTCTTTGCCCCTCCTCCCCCCTCTCCTTGCTTCTGGACGAAGCTCCTACCTTGTTATTAATAGAACATTTAAGAACCTTCAGTTCTCTCCTCCCTTTTGGAGACCTTAGGCTTCCCATCTGTTTGATTGCCTGGTCTTTTTGAATTCTCCTCTTCCACAAGTTGGAAAAGGGCAATATAATCTTCTTATAGTCCCCCAAATGTAACCACTACCATGCTTCCAACATCCCCAGAGCTTCTTGAATCATCTCGTACCTTTTACCATGGAAACGTCACCCCCTCTTCCTCTACCTAGATTTAGAGGCATTGCTTCCTTAGTCGAGAGGATCTAGCTATCATCCGCTCTGCTTCTAATAGACATTTGTAGCGGGGAAATGTCCAAGGTGTCCCGTATCGGTTTCGGTGGGCGTAACGGTGCCCACCGTTTCCGATACGGATACGGGCCGTATCGGCCGATACGGCCCCGTATCGGCCGATACGCCCCCCGTAACGGTCAACTTTTTTTTTTTTGCCAAAAAATTTTAAAAAAATATGGATTAAATCCAGAAAATTCCAAACATCCCAAATATGCATTCATTTATAATTTTGAACATGTTTATGGTGGTGAAGCGGTCTACTCTTTGGTGAAAAAGCTGTATCGGGCTGTCTGGTGAATTTATGAAGCTAATAACCTGGAATTAACTGCAGAACTTATAAATTCAAATTTCTAACTGTCTAATACCAATAATATGTATATTAGAATAAATGTAACATCAAAGTATTTCAATTTTCACATGTACTATTATTTTTTTATAATTTACTTTATATTATTTACAATTTATTTACATACCTGAGGAGTGAGGAGTGAGGACTTGCAAAAAATAATGTATTAAGACTTCTCTTATCTTGAATCTATGACCGACTCTTGTCCTGCCAATTGAACATTCTAAAGTAGAAAAAAAATTTAGTAATACCTGATATACTCCCCTGCAAGCATGTTGATTAAAGATTACTTGACTGGTTGTCACTTGTCAGGGGAGTTATTTTAAACACAAGTTCAACAATGTAAAGTGTGTGTTTTTTTGGTGAATGTATGACCATGTGGGTAATGGAAAAGACTCACCAAATCGGAACTCACCACCAAAATGAAAACCTGCTTTGTTGTGGTTGCTCAACCTCCACGTCGTCGTCGTCGTCATCATCATCGGGTTGTTGCGGTCTTGTTGTTGCATATCCATAATATTCAGTGCCAGAGGGAAAGATCAGGTCAACGAAACCTGATGATGACTGATCCTGACTAGGCAAAGATTCTGACCCTGAGTGAGGATATCTACTAGTGCCCGTCGAATAGCCGTGCCCATACTGGTACTCGTATTCAGGGCCAGGCTGTTGAGATTGAGATGAATAACTTGGATTTGGTTCATATGGTATATGTGGAACAGCGTCAGGAGGACTACTCCAACATGAAAGTGGCGGAACAGGTTCCTTATAATCCCATTGGTTGTAAGAATACCCATAATTCCTCGGATCATAGCCATACGCATGCTGATGTTCCAGATCTGTCGGTGTAGATTGCGGTGCAGGAGCAGGACCTGCAGGTGCACTACTGGAGCCAGGCTCTTGCTGGCTGTATCGTGACTCAGTACACTCATAAGTTCGACCCCCTCGGCCCCGCCTGCTTCGTCGAAGTTCATCAGCCTCGCGATCCGTAGACGGCTGTATGGTATCAGTAGCCCTGGTGGGTTGAGCAATGCCAGAAGTGGGAGGACCAGCATTAGGTGCATCATCATCATCATCATCATCATCATCATCTGTTTCAGTATCGCTAGAGCTCGCACTCTTCTGCTGAGTTTGCATGAAATCCGCCCCCCTTTCTGGGTCCAACACAAATGCACGACTCTCTTGCTGTGCCCTGCGTATTTCTGGGTCTTCAACTTCTATTTCTTCACTATCATCTTCTATTTCTTTTTCCCTTACTTCCAACCAAGGTAGAAGTGGGTCATCCTCATCATAAATATTTTCCAAGTTTATTGGACAATAATCCCCATCACCGGCATTACTGATATGCCTCCTTGAATGCATGCGCATTCTTAGCCTCATGTTGTAATGCATAAAGACAAGTCTATCTAACGTCCTAGTCTGAATTCTATTTCTATTCTTCGTATGAATAAGTGCAAAACAACTCCAATTTCTTTCGCAACTAGAGGAAGACGTTGTTTGACTCAAAATCCTTACTGCAATTTTTTGGAGAGCCGGTGTAGTCTCTCCGAAATTTATCCACCAGTCGGCGGGGTGCAACTTAAGTACTGCATGTTGTGCAAGAGTATCTCCAAAGCTACCCTGGCGAGTTCCAAATATATCCAATTCATTCAAAGCCTTTATTTGTACATCTAAGTCAGGCTCTAATCTCTTTATCACGTTCTTTAATCCAATACGAATCTCATCATCCATAACAAATGATTGGGCATATCTATACCTAGGATTTAGGTAATAACCTGCTGCATGAATATCGTGGTGGAGCTGCTTTGTCCATCTTTTGTCGATCAAATTCCAGTAAGCTCGCCAGCTTGAACAATCACGTTGAATTGCCAACTTCGCTTTATCCATGGCGTCGTAGAGGAAGCCCATCGTAGGTGCTTCATCGGTTTCAACAAGACGAAGTACCCTCATCAGTGGTTCCATCACCTTTAAAATTTTCTTAACCCTCTTCCAATATTTGTTGTCTCTTATGGTGTTTACAACATCAACCGGCGTCCCTGATGTCTTCTTCCCATATTTTGTGTTGAGCCATTGTTGGGAAGCAAACATTTCACTCAACTCTCCCCTATGCTGATACAAACTCTCTAAAGCTATAAAGTTTGTTGCAAATCTAGTCGCCGCTGGCCTAAGCAACTCTCGTCCCTTCGTGAACTTCCTCATTATTGCAACTAGGTGATTATGGTTGTAAATAAATGTTGTCACTTCTTTTGCTTTTTCAACCATTTCTTTGACATTCTTTCTCTTTCCAATATCTTCTAATATAAGATCAATACAATGTGCAGCACACGGTGACCAAAATATATGTGTTCTCTTTAGCATCAACAAATTTCCTGCAGACTTATATGTTGCTTCATTATCTGTCACAATCTGCACCACATTCTCCTCCCCAATCTCATCCACTACTTTATCCATCAAGCTAAAAATATATTCAGCATTTTTTATTTCATCCGAGGCATCAATTGACTTGTGGTACACTGTTCCCAAGTGGCAATACACCATGAAGTTGATCATGCTGCGTCTTGTTGGGCCAGTCCAACCATCACACATGATCGTGCATCCTCTGGCCTGCCATATGGGTTTAAAGGTATTTACGTATGCCTTTGTATCTGCATACTCTGCGTCTGTCCATTTTCCCCTAATCTCCTTGGCTGTGGGAGCTTTAATTCCTTCACCTACTTCTGCTGCTGCATCAATTACCACCTGCCAATATGGAGAGTTTGCCGCATTAGGGGGTATGTTGGCATGTATAAATAACTTTGCTGCTGCCCTACCCAGTTTCTCAACAGAAGTTCTACTCCACATTTGTTTTATCTTCTTTTGTTTACTAGATTCTTTCCTAAAGAGGATCGGATCAACAGAGGGTCTCCTAGGCACATCTTCTTCTTCCACATCTACATCTATAGGATGACGAGCTACATGTGAAGATGTGCCCCGCCGGCTGCTAAACATACGCCTTAATCCACCAAACATACTCCCTCCAACCCCAGCTGTACTTCCCGTTGGGGCTGCAGTTGTACTCCCCTGGCCACTCCCACTCCCACTCGCACTTGAACCAAACGTGCGTCGACGTTCTTCCTCTTCACGAGCATAGCGCACGCTTTCTCTCCTAGCTATAGTCATTTCTCGATCAGAATCTTCCTCAGAATCAATGATGTCTTCGCCACGAACGCCCATATATTCTGGACCAAACACCTCTTGTCGGGCCGCATCAAGGATATCATCTTTCTTTTTCTGCACAGCAGCTCGTTTCCCCTTTGACTCTTCTAAATTGGCTTGCATCAGTATCATTATCTCTTTGGGAACTTTGGTGCATCCTGCAACTTGACCCTTTCGATGTGCCAAATGTTGTTTAAGTCGCGTAATTCCACCATTTATTACTCTATTACAATAGTTGCATTTTATTTGGTGCCTTCCACCACCTACCCTCTGACAATGTTCCCATCCAATATCCTCATTTGCAGTTCCACTTCCAGTTCCAGTCCTAGACATTTTTTAATTAGAGATGGCTTATGTGATGTGGCTATGTCACTTAGATACTGAGTTTAAGAGTGAAATACTTAGATTTTAAAATTTATAAATGTAATTGTAAATCTTAAATACAGATAATGAAATCAAGTACTAACTACTAAATTCAAATACTAAAGTAACTAAACCCTATGGGCTACAGCCTACAAAGTACAACTACGAAGCTCCAAAGTCCAAAACGGCAAAACCTGTCGAAAAAATAAAAATATAAACATACATTAGTCATTACTCATTAATCTGTAAATATGATTCTCCATGTTTTTGAAAAAAAATGATTTTCTCTAATTTTTAAAATTATTCCGAAATTTAAACAAATACAAAAAAAATAACAAACCATATGCATAATCTGTAAAATGCACATGATTATGTTCTATTATAAATTTATAAGTAACACATGTTATCCAACCTTTTAAACTAGAATTTTTTTTTGAAAATATTAATTTTCCCTAATTTTTAAAATTATTCCGAAATTAAAAAAAAACAAAAAAAATAGCAAACCATGTGCATAATCTGTAAAATGCACATGATTATGTTCTATTATAAGTGACACATGTCATCCAACCTTTACATCAGAATTTTTTTTTGAAAATATTAATTTTCTCTAATTTTTAAAATTATTCCGAAATTAAAAAAATACAAAAAAAATAGCAAACCATGTGCATAATCTGTAAAATGCACACGATTATGTTCTATTATAAGTAACACATGTCATCCAACCTTTAAATCAGAATTTTTTTTTTAAAATATTAATTTTCCCTAATTTTTAAAATTATTCTGAAATTATAAAAATACAAAAAAAATAGCAAACCATGTGCATAATCTGTAAAATGCACATGATTATGTTCTATTATAAGTGACACATGTCATCCAACCTTTACATCAGAATTTTTTTTTGAAAATATTAATTTTCTCTAATTTTTAAAATTATTCCGAAATTAAAAAAATACAAAAAAAATAGCAAACCATGTGCATAATCTGTAAAATGCACACGATTATGTTCTATTATAAGTAACACATGTCATCCAACCTTTAAATCAGAATTTTTTTTTTAAATATTAATTTTCCCTAATTTTTAAAATTATTCCGAAATTATAAAAATACAAAAAAAAATAGCAAACCATGTGCATAATCTGTAAAATGCACATGATTATGTTCTATTATAAGTGACACATGTCATCCAACCTTTACATCAGAATTTTTTTTTGAAAATATTAATTTTCCCTAATTTTTAAAATTATTCCGAAATTAAAAAAATACAAAAAAAATAGCAAACCATGTGCATAATCTGTAAAGTGCACATGATTATGTTCTATTATAAGTAACACATATTATCCAACCTTTAAACCAGAATTTTTTTTTGAAAAAAATGATTTTTCCTAATTTTTAAATTTATTCCGAAATTATTCCGAAATTAAAAAAAATACAAAAAAAATAGCAAATCATGTGCATAATCTGTAAAATGCACATGATTGTGTCCTACTATAAGTAACACATGTTATCCAACCATTAAACCAGAAAAAGAAAAAAAAAAAACATGATTTTTACTAATTTTTAATATTAATCCGAAAATAGACCGAAATTAAAAAAATATAAAAAAAATATAAAAATCAGTTGCATAATCTTGAAATACACATTTTAACATTTTACAATGGCTACAACATCATATCAAGGTGGAAAAAAAGTGATTAGAGGAAGAAAAATGTATAAATACCTATTTTCGGATTTCTTCGAAAAATGGCCCACGGAGCTTCGATTCATCCAAATCGTAGAAATTGGTCGTTTTAATTCTCCAAAATAGACTAATTGTGGTCGTTTTTAGCAAAAGAACAGATTAGAAAAGAAATGGGGGAAGAAAAGTGGGAAGAAAATGCAAAACAGCAAGTATTTATAAAAAAAAAAAAAAAAAAATGACCGTTTTTTGACCGTTACGGGGGCCGTAACGGCCGTTTTGGGCCGTACCGGCCGTTACGGCCCCGTACCGGTCCGGTACGGTCAAAATTCTTGGGGTCCCCGATTTGGACCCCGTATCGCGTAACGGTACCGGACGTTTCCGGTACGTATCGGCCGGTACGGTTACGTACCGGCCGGTACGGCACACCTTGGAAATGTCCATAACTTCAAATACAAGCTCCTCATCCGCGAGAGGCAACTCTAACAATTCTCTAAGCTCCATGGTGTGCCGTAAAGGCAAGGTATTCCATAATGGTAATGGTGGCCATAAAGGCCGCCATTGTTACCCTTACGATATGGGTTGTAATGGCTATTATGACCCCCATAACGGCCATTACAATCTCTTTTTTAATTGAAAGAAAAAACCCCCAAAACCTGTATCTACTCCATAATGTTGAAAAAAATCTGGAAAACCTGTATTTGCCCCCTAACAGACCATTACGGGGCTGTTATGGCCTTTACAGGGGGCGTAACGGGTTGTTAGTGGCGGTTATAGGTCATTTTTTTCCACAACAACTGTTACAACCCCGTAACGTGTAACGGTTGCCACTATTACCTTTTCGTAACGGTCTTTACGAAGGCGTAAAGGCTATTATGCAAAGGTAATGGTGGCAACCGTTACATGTTACGGGGTCCATAAAGGCCGTAACGGTTGTTACAGAAAAAAAAACCCATAAAGGCTGTTACAACCCTCGTAATGGCCTGTAAAGGCCGTAACAGTCCATTACGGGGTCGATACATGTTTGTCGGATTATTTTTTTTAATAAAAAGAAAAAGAAACCATAACGGCTGTTACATCCCGTATTGTAAAGGTAACAATGGTGGTTGTTGTGGCTATCTTTACCGTTATAGAATACTTTGTTGAGCTCCCACCATAGGAATCAACAAATAGAGATGTGGTCCTATCTCCATCATGCTGTGCAAGCTGGAGAGGTTGTGGCTGGATTTCTTGTGGGAGGGATTGGAAGGAAAGAAGTTCCATTTGTTGAAATGGGAAGAGGTGTGTAGGTTGGCCCTATGGGGAGGGAGGAGTGGGGATAAAGGATCTAGAAAAAATGAATCTTGCATTAATGAGGAAGTGGTTATGGAGATTTGGGTTGTTGGGGAGGGAGGTCATAGCAAACACCCATGGGGGCCAGGATAACGGTTGGTGGGGTAGAGAGGCCTCGCTTTATAAAGCTCTGAGGATTTGGAAAATAGTCTCTAATTTGAAAGGAAATTTCTGTGAAGGAATATGTTATGTAGGCAATGAGGAAAGGATCCGACTTTGGGAAGATGTTTGGATAAGGGATACTTCTTTGAATTTTGAATTCCATCAATTGGCCAACTTATCAATGGTGTGGTCTCTTCCATGTCATGGGAACATGTTAGATGAGGAAGTGGAAGAGTTTGTGAAGCTACATGACTCTCTTAAGGTGCACCACCAAAAGTCGTGGCTTTTGTGTGGCTTGTGGGAAGAAAGAAAATCCTTACCATAGACAATCTACAGAAAAGGTCAAAGGCAATCACCAACATTTGTATCATGTCATTTCATGGCTAATGCGGAGACGATCAGTCACCCCTTTGTGTCTTGTCTCCTTTCACACAAAAAAAATGGGAAAGCTTGTTTGTCTCATTCGAGGTCACTTGGGTGTTACCTAATTCAATAGGTGACCTGTTCATGGCTTGGAATGGAGTCGGGCTTCGTGAGGAGAGGAAAATTACTTGAAGATTGGCCTTGCTTACTGGTTTATATGGCCTAAGGGGATGTGGCTATCAAAGCAAAGCGCCAAATGGGCCTCCTCATTAAAGAAATTGCAGATTGTAAATGTGGGGTTGTTTTCCCTTGCGCCACCTCGGTGCACTTTATGAATAAAATTTTTGTTTTTGCCTTTCAGAAAAAAGAAGCCTTAATTTAGCAATGGCAAACAAGCCCTTAGTTTCATTGTGGAATCTACTAAGAGGAATTTCATCTTTCTTTCTACACTATTGGGTGGGAGTGACTTCGAGGAGCGTTGTAGCTACCTTAAGGTCTCAAATCCCACAACATGGCTTCAACGTCAGGAGGATCTCTCATCATCAAAACATACCACAACATAACTAAACCCTTTGCCTTTATTACCTTTCCTATGGAAGTTGCATTCCAAAAGATGTCTTGTTCCTACAAATTGTTAAACCTCTAGACTTGAATCCTTCCTCCAACCTATTACTTAGCATTCACCCCTTCTCTAGTCTCATTGACCAACAACAGACAATCTACAAATAATGTAAACCAAGGAACTTCTTGCTGAATATAGGCTGTAATCTATATATAAAAAGTTAAAAGTAATAAAAAAAATATCTATAACAAGTGTGAAAGGAAGGTGCCAAATGATCCTTTCTAATTTCTTTCCATTTTCATGACCTTTGATCTCTCCTTTGGCGGAAAATTTTTGTTACCCATAAAAAGAGAAGGATAAAGGAAAAGGTGCAAAAGTGAAAGGGCTTAATGCCGGCACATGAGCATGATCACCGTTGTCTGGAACTCATCTAAACAAGCTATTCTCTCTTTTAACTGCAGCCTTGTCATCATCATTATAGACTTGCTCCAACTATTTGGGGTGACTTTAGAAATGTTCCATTTGCCAATGATTCCATCAAGATTCAAAATAGGAATTCTCATGATTGGTTGTCAATAGTTCAACAACCCACCTCCTTGATATTGACCTTCTTGCTTACCTGTTATGGGAAACTTGGATAAAACCTAATTTGCCTCTAGCTCCATAGTCGAGTCTCTCTAGGGAGATGATCTGGGATCAAGTCTCGCTGATGATGGATTCTCAGTATGGAACCCAACCAAAATAAGGACACCTAATCCAATATAGTTGATTATCAACTATATTTCTTCCGAGCATGCCTTCAATGATACCAATATTCCTCCTCAGCACCCACCCCATCACCTAACTATACACTCTATGATATGCTTTCTCTATATTTATAAAGACGATAATGGATTCTTCCTTTTCATTTTATACTTTTCCATTAAATATGTAAGAACATAGCTTGTTTGTTGATATCCTTGACATGAAGCCAAAATGCTTCTTTGAAATCCTTGTCTTTACTCCCCACTCTCCTTTAGAGCGTCACAGTTTGACTCATATGTCTGATCCCCTGATACTGATAGTCATAAGTTTGATACCCTAATAGCTGGTGCAACTTTGTTCACCTCCTTTGTTCTTGTAAAGTAGTTATCTCAATACTTATCCCCTAATTGACATTTTCTTGATCTGCTCAAATTTGTGAAAGGACTAGTTAAAAAAAAAAAAAAAAAATCTCATTTCCACAGCTTTTGCATTGGGGCCCTCCCACTACGAATTGTGCTTTGGACTCACACTCCAGCTTCCGTTTCCTAGATGTTTATACTTGCTAAGGCTGCATTCGGATGCACAAGAAAATTTTCTTGTGAACATTCATTTTAATAAGAGGAATTGCCAAAAAAAAACTATTGATGTTCCCAAGAATTCGTGCTGAGTAAATGGCCTTCAATTTGCAGTTAGGTTAATTTTCCAACTTGAAAGCAATGGAATTGCAGTTTGGAGCCCTGACCCCCAATACTAATGCCATGGTAAGGAAATCACAAATTGATTATTTGCAATTTATTGGACTAATGACACACAATTCAAACTGATCTACATGTAGACACACCATAAAGAAATATGCTAAGAATTGGAAGAATTCAAGATGGCATCATGTAAGTCAACATGATTGCTTAGATGCAAGGTTGGCTTCAAGCATGGTAAATTGGTAATTTGTTTGCTTGTTATTCATACTTAATTTTAAGAGGCAACAAGTGTTAGATATTTATTCTCTGCTAGATCAGATTGTTTGAGATAAATTGAAGGTGCTCAAGATTAGCCTCTTCAGATATGAACTTAGCATGCATATGGTCAGGGTAAATAAATTGTGGCATTCTCAAAGGTTTTGCTTTCACAGTTTCACTTCTTATTTAATATGGAGAGCCACCAGTTGGCAGGTGCCATTATTTTGCAGATTCATGGTGTTTTGCACCTAATATTGCAATATTTTGACCTTTAGAGGGAGGCAGAAGTTCATCATTGTAATCCAAGCCTTGCCCCAACTAATTGGGGTCGGCTACATGAATCCTTTTTAGAGGGAGGTAAGAAGTTGGACTAATTTAATGTTCCGCTATGGAAATGCTACATGAGATGATGCACCAGCCCATTCCAAGTTTAAGTGAATGGTAAGGGTTGATGTCAGGTGGGCTACTTGTCATTAAACTCATACCAAGAAATCATGAGAGTTCCCATGAGGTCGACTTCATGGTAGCTTCCCATAAGGTTGAGCTCTATGGGCCCCACCGTGATCTATTTCGGACATCTATGGCATCAATCTGATGTACCCTTCCATAGTGGGCCATGGGCCTAAAAATCAGGCCAATGAATGACTTAGGTGGGCCACACCATAGACAACAGTTGACAGTAGATACCCATCCATTGAAACCTTCATGATCGTTTATGGGGCCCACTAAGATCTGGATCAGACATCCAGCCCATCCATTGTGTGTGTCCCACTTGGATGAGGGGTCACACGAAGTTTCAGCCTCACAAAAAAATTAGGTGGGCCCCACCAAGTGGTTTTAGATGTTTTAAGCACAATTTCACATGATTTCAGATGGTACGCCCCACTTGAGTTCCGGATAGGGCTGATTTTTGGGATGTCCCATAACCTAGAGGGGACCCGCCAAATGCATGGTGTGGATTTCTGACATAGATCACGGTGGGGCCCACATAGCTTGATCTAGGCACAAATATTAGGGCAGTTAGTTCCAGATCTGGCTAGAAGTCTATTCTCCTTAAACAGGGATGACTGGTGAGAGGTGTAAACAAAATGTTTAACCCACCTGCCAGAAGTCGAATCTCCTTAAAAATATGATCCATATCCCAATGATATTTCTTAGCCACTGATGCCCAAGAGCACATTCATTGTTCGGGATTTCTATCACGATAGGCAACTGGCAGAAATGGTTGTGGATAATATGCACTGCCTCCCTCACTTCTAAACAGAGGGCCATGATCCTAGAACTTGCTGTGATAGGGGCTGAAATGCCATCAACACGGACCCAGCCTCATCTAAGAGTAACCTGCCGATCCCAACATCCACTAAAAATATGTCCTTTGCCAATGAGAAGCACTCTTTTAGAGGAATTGGCATTACTTTTGTACTCCCCCAGCTATTGCCTCCAATTACCCTGAAAACTTTAACAGTTGATATTGCGAACAGCTGCCCAAGATATGAGATCATCCATAATTTGCTGACGAATTTTCTTGATCTATGCTTTTAGACCTTCGGAAATTTAAGCGTTCCTTTTGGCCCAAATCTCCCAGCAAACTGAGAACGGAGTCACCGACCACAGAATTTACCCTTATCTTTAAACTGCCAACCTTCCCAGCTGTATTTCTCTTCAAGCAACTTATCTTTGAAGACCTATGAAACTTCCAAGGATTGTAGATTTATAGACCAAACTGATATTGCAAAGGGATATTTTAGGAGAAGATGAGACACTGATTCTTCATTTCGCTTTCACAGCCCGCATTTATTTCAGAACTTGAAACCTCTTTTTTGAAGCTGATCTTGAGTTAGGATAGATTGCAGCCCTCGCATCAGGAGAGGTTATCAGCCAGGCAGGTCAGGTGGACAGTAATCCAGAGGCCTTGACAGATCTGGGGGAAGCCCAAATGGTCATCCCCTTGGTAGTTGAAGATCGGGAAGTGTATATGGGAGAAGGGGTAGGGAACTCTGAACATTTAAACGTAGCAATCGATACTTTATCTTCGCGGAACCCACGGACTGGAAAGGTTTCTATGGCACAGGGGATGACACGTATCAGGAAGGTAACGTTGGAGATGGCATGTTTAGTGGGTGTCACATTTGGTGATAGACCAGAGGATTATGTGGCCCTATTTGAATTTGTTGAAGAGGGAGGTAGATAGATACCGATGCAAGATATAAAGGATGACAACAGTAGAGAGAAGCCGAGATTGGAATTTCAAAGTGTCAATGAGTTGTGGCAGATTGCAGAAATGTCCGACGAAGGGGAATTGGGTGAAACAGGTGCTCAATGAAGATAGCCAGCTGGGACGTGGGGGTCTAGAGTGCACGCAAAAAAGAATCCAAGTCAGGGATATGCACAAAAGGTACAAAATTCAGATGGTGGCGTTCCAAGAAACTAAGTTGCAAGGAACAGATCAGGCCATTGTGAAATCGTTGTGGTGGGGTAAACAGACTTGAATGGGAAGCTCTCGATACAAATGGGGCAGCAGGTGGTATTCTGGTTGTTTGGAATTCGGGTTTATGGAAGAAAGAGGATTCTTGGAAGGGTCAATTTTCTGTATCTCTGTTACTAAGAGACATCTCAACAGCTTTTCGATGGGTATTCATGGCGTTGTAGGGTTTGAACAGGCCGAATCTAAGATCACAATTTTGGGATGAGTTAGATACTTGTCATAATAGGTGGCTTTTCCCATGGTGCGTGGGAGGTGAATTTAACGTCATTCGATTTGTGTATGAAAAATCAAATGGGGGAAGAATAACCCGAAGCATGAATTTTTTTTATTTTTTCAGAATGGATTGTAAAGAATGAGATGGTTAATTTACCAATGGGAGAACTGAAGTCTACATGGTCAAATGGGCAAGCTAAGGTGATAAAATAAAGTCAGACCATTTCTTATTGTCATTGGATTGGGTGGAAAACTTATCGTTAGTGCATCAAAGAGGTCTGCCGAGACCAATATCTAACCATTGTCCGATCATGTTAGAATTGGATGAGGAGGATTGGTGCCCCCGCCTTTTCAAATTTGAGCTCGCATGGTTAGAGATAGAAGGTTTCTCAAAAAGTGTGATTCAATGGTGGTCTTCCTTTTTGGTTCAAGAAAAAGCAAGATTTGTTTTGTTCCAAAAACTCAAGATGTTAAAAAGGAAAATAATGAATGGAGAAAAGAGTGCTTGGGGATTCGAGAGGAAGAGACATAAAAAATATTGCAAGACATTCAGCCTCGTGATTTAAAAGAAGCAGGAGAGTTATCGGAAGTGGAGAGGGCATGGTGCGAGGTACATATGGTAAAGTATAATGCGAAAGTAAGAGAGGATGGAATAAAATGGAGCTAAAGATTGAGGGCTCTATGGTTAAAAGAGGAAGATAAGAACACAAAATTTTTTCATGCGATGGCAGGTGCTCGAACAAGGACAAATAAAATCAAGTCGCTTATGGTGGAGGGGCAAAGAGTCAATGATAAAGCTAAGGTGTGCAACTCCATAGTTAATTTTTATAAACATCTTTTGTCAAAGGAAGATTGGAGAAGATCATCTCTGGACAATCTCATTTTCGATTCAATTTCTAAAGAGTCCGCGGATTCGTTAGAGAAAGCTTTCTCAAAGGAAGAAATTGTGAACTCAATCAAATAGTTGGGAAGTTATAAAGCTCCGGGCTAGATGGTTTTCTAGTTTTCTAATAGTGTTCTTTCAAAAGTTTTGGGAGCTAGTCAAGTGGGATGTGGTGGGATTTATCAATGAATTCCATGAGAAAGGAACCATAGCATCAGAGTTGGGGGCTATATTTATAGTATTGATTCCAAAAACAGAAGTGGTCAAGAGTTTTAAAGACTTTAGACCTATAAGTTTCTTGGGAAGTCCGTACAAAATTCTGTCAAAAGTATTAACTTCTAGACTTCGAGCAACTATTGGGGAAGTTATTTCTTTAAACCAGGGGGCATTTGTGGAAGGGAGGTAGATAGTGGGCAGCGTATTGGTGGCACAAGAATGCATTGACTCTTGTGTTAGAAAAGGGTTGAAAGACATAATATGCAAGCTATATATTGAAAAAGCGTATGATCACATAGATTGGGACTTCTTGGATTACATGCTGGGTAGGGTAGGCTGCGGGCCAAACTGGCAGTCTTGGATTTGGCTATGTGCAAGTTCTGCAAGATTCTCAGTCTTGGTAAACGGATCTCCAAATGGCTTCTTCGTAGCTTCTAGAGGGTTGAGACAAGGAGATCCTCTCCTCCCATATTTGTTTATGGTGGTAATGGAGGTGTTTAGTAGAATTATCGACAAAGGGGTAGTGAGGGGCTTGGTGAAGAGATTTAGGGTGGATATTTCGGAATTTCAAGGGTCATGTTTACAGTATGCAAACAATACACTATTATTGTGTGAGATAGATGAAGGATTTGTTGAAAATCTTCAGTCGACCATATTCTGTTTTGAAGTGGTATGGGGTTTAAAAGTAAACATTAGAAAAAGCGAGATATTGGGAGTGGGCAGTCCTAAGGAAGAGGTGGGGAAATTCGCAACTATTTTTGGCTGTAGGGAGGGTTCCTTTCCTACTTCATATCTTGGGCTCCCACTGAGTATTGGGAGGTTATCGAAACAACTATGGGATAAAGTAATAGAGTGCTTTGAAAGAAAGTTGTCCCAATGGAAGAATATGCTTTTATCTCTGGGTGCTCCCATTGAGTATTGGGAGGTTATCGAAACAACTATGGGATAAAGTAATAGAGTGCTTTGAAAGAAAGTTGTCCCAATGGAAGAATATGCTTTTATCTCTGGGTGGAAGGCTAACTCTGATCAAATCATTAATGTCTAACCTTTTATTCAAGTGTCCGAAATCAGTATTGAATAAGTTGGAGAAATTAGGCGAGAGTGGAAGAACAACACAAATTTCTTCTCTAATAAAACGGGAGGATGTATGTAAATCGTGGGATCAAGGGGGAGCCGGTTTAAGAAATTTGAAAATTATGAATTTGTCTTTGATAGGAAGGGTATGGAGGTTTGTAGTGGAAGAGGGGTCAATATGGAGAGAGGTGGTAGCGAGGAAGTATGGGGTGGAAGAAAGGGGCAGATGGCCGAAATCATCATCATTGTACAAGGCATCCTTTATATGGAAATCGGTGGTGTCATTAAAAGATGAAGTTTGGGATGAGATGGGATTATCACTGGGGGACGGGAGGAGCATTTGATTTTGGAAGGATTTGTAGGTGGGTGACCAGAAACTGAAGGAAGTTTTCCCACACTTGGCAGGATTAGCATTAGAGGCTGATTTGACGGTGGATAGATGTTTTTCAATTCAAGGAGAAGAAGTGATATGGGCTCTGCTTTGTAGAAGGAATCTTGAGGACACAGAGGTTGAAGAGTTTTATAGTCTTCTTGGTCTGCTATCCAAAATGCATCAAGTAGTTTCAGAGCGAGACTCGATGAAATGGTTAAAAGACAGATCTGGAAATTTTTTAGTTAAATCCTTCTACAATTGTTTAAGTGGGGGAGCTAACTGAGAGGGGGTTAGTCCGACAACTTTCATATAGCAATGTGGTGCTCCTCCAAAGGTATCAGCTTTCACTTGGTTAGTGGGTTAAAAGGTGTTAAGAGTTTCTCCCGAATATTTGCTTGTTGTGTTATCAAGATGAGAAATTGGTGGACCATCTCTTTATACATTGTTATTTCGTTAAGAGGATGTGGGATTGTTTCTTCAGCCTATTTGGGGTATCATGGATGATGCCAAAATCCATATACTCTTATTCTTCATGTGGCATGGAGGATGTAATGGGAATGTGTGGAAAAAAGTTTGGGGCATGTGTTTACTAGCAGGTTTATAGTTCCTATGGTTAGAAATGAATGATTGATGCTTCAAAAATTGAAAGGGGCAAGTCTTAGAAGTGTTTAATAGGTCTAAAGCACTTGTAATAAAATGGGCGATTATGGCAAGGATTATCGTCCAATTTCCAGATAATTGGTCGGTGTTGTAAATTTCTTTTTCAAGACTTGTCTTTGTTAATATTTTGGCTGCAGCCTTACATCAATGAAATTATCATCGATTTTTTTTTAAAAAAAAGTTGGGTTTTTTTTCTTGGATCGCTGTCCATATGAATGATGAAATCCTAGGCAGAATTGCTACCTTCCAAATGTTGACCGGAAAGGCATTTGAAGGGATTTTTTTAGACTTCTTTGAAGTAAAATTTACCAGAAAGGATCCGGACGCCAATGTCTTCCAGATTTTTGTATCTTCCTCATTTGAGAGAGACCTTGAAGGTTTCTTAGATTCACATCATTTTAGTAAATTGGGCTATTTCACCATCCTCCAGATCGCTTCTAAATCTGATGTCCCACACCACCTTCCCATTATGAACCATTGCACACTCTTTCACCAGTCTGCCTCTGCATCAATTACTCTGTAGAGGCTGGGGAATGCTGCAGTGAGAGATTTGTCCCCAATCTGTTCGTCTTCCCATAGGCAAATGTTTTCACCTTTTTTAACCTGAAAATGAAGGCCTGCTTTGAGTGTTGCACCCCAAATCTTGCTACTGTCCCCCATACTGCAGATCCCCCTCTATTCTCTCAGAAGATGTTGCTGAATGCTTACATTTAGGCTCCCAGCCAATGTTTTCTTGTCCTGTATTTGTTCAACATCATACTTCTCCAAAGAGCTTGCTTTTCAGTAGCGATTGGGTAGAGATCCCTGCGTCTAAAGAACACACCTACAATACCAAATCTGTTCTCTATGTGACCTATAAGACGGAGAAGAGGTTCTTGGGAAGATCAAAGAACTTGTTCTTTCTCTGTAAGGAATTCCTCCAAGTTCAGATGCCAAAACCATGAGGTGCTCTGTAGGTGCTTATGGATCAGTAACATACAGGGGCACCTGCCCGAGAGCAAACAAAGCAGCTAATGTCACACATTCTACAGTGCTGATCCAGATACATCTATGCTGCGCCACATGATTTTGGCCTTTCCATTCCTCTTAAACATAGTTCACCCTTCAATTTTGATGTACATATGGTACAAGTTATGGTGTGTGTGCTGTGGTTGCTCAAAGTAGCTTTGGTTGGTAAGAGTGATGTCAGGGGCACGGTTGATTGGCAGGTATGCAGGATCATGGACTGATAAATACAAGGATCAGGATCAGCCAAGAAGTGGGGTGGTAACGACAAACCAGCTTCCTTCAAGTAGGGACTACTTGGGTGATTTCTTGGTATGGCGTCCCCCGAGTGGGTGGGAAAAAAACCAGGTGTTTTGGCTTGCTCTGATCTTTTGGTTGGGCTTGGTCGGTGTTGCCGTCTTCCTTCAAAGATAGATCAAACATCTGAATGTGAGTGCTCCTGCATCTCACATGTTTATATTATATGTATGCATATTTGTTTCATGATATAGGTTGTCCATATTTTATTTTTTTTCTTGGTAAAGGAAGCATGATATATCACACCTTGATATCCTTTGTAAATTATAAAATTGCCCAAGGGATGATGTTTCATTTCTTTCATGATGGATTAATGATGGGATTTTTGGATATGAGGGGGGGGGGGGGGGGGGGGGGGAGGGAATCTCAGATCCACGGATCCATAATGGAGAGTTGTTTTTGTTGCTCTTTATTTGCTCAAGAGGGATCTTCAGAATGGGACTTTGAAGGCAGCCTGTATGGATAGAAGGGTGACAAAAATAACTAAAGCTTTGCTCACAAAAGAAATTGCTTTGGTATCGCACCCTGGAATTCTGACCTCTGGCCTGGCCTAAAATTGCGCTTGCAGATCTACTCTTACTTTGCCCATTGACTGCTGACCATTTTTCTTCTCGTCTTTTATGGCCAAGTTGGCAATCAGATCACTGCATCTGCCTAAATATTCAAGGTATGCTCCATCCCAGTGTTGCCCGTGATTTGGATGGTGTTGGTTGGCTTGTTCCATGCACATATATGATGATGTGTATCATTGGATTTGTTGCCACATGTCAATTTTGTGTTTCCCTTAATATTATTTTAGTGTCAATTTGGTAGTAGGATACAAAAATATTGTGTGAACATCTAGGGGGAAAAGGGCAATTATCCTCTTTTTTTTTCTTTTCTTCTAGACAAAATATTGTATTATTTAAAAAAAATTATAATCTCTTTAGAATGTTTTTCCATTGTTTAAAAAATCTGAGTTCATTTGGGAACCGGCTGGGTTGATTCAGTTCAGCATAAAAACCAGTAGGACTCGGGTCATTACAAGAACAGGCTGATTTGAGTGAAACTCACCAAAACTTGGGCTGACTGGGTGGAAACTTGGTCCTTTAAAAGGAAGGGCATGGTTGGAGATGTTAACTCACGTTGATTTCTAAAAAACGTTTAGAAAAAGAGGTTAGCAGCTAAGGATGGGGCAATGTACATGTGTTTTATTTAAAATTTGTAGAAATAAATAGTGCGTCTTTCTGGGACAGTGATAGGTCACACGCCTCATTTCTTGTACGTGTACAGACTGTAAAAAGTCAAGGGGGCCGGTTGTGGATGGAGCACAGATTGAAAATCATGACTAAACGACCCTTAACCATCTAAAATTGGACTGTTAAAAATAAAATGGTCAGGTGTCTGAATTCAATGACCAGAATCCGATGGCTCCGTGCTCTATAACGCAGCCCAAAAATTTGGACAGTCTGGATTGGCTGTAAATGTATGTATGGCTGATATCCAGCAGATTGGACACCATAATTTGAAAGAAAAGAAGAAAAAGGAAAAAAGGTTCAATATCAATGGTCAAAATTCAGTAATATAATATGGGGCATATTCATTAATGTCACCATGTTGTTGTTTCACGACAGGTACAATTGGATTGGATGGCCAGATTTACATTCTTTTCATAATCTAAAAATTAACTATGGAGTTGCACACCTTAGCTTTATCAACGACTCTTTGCCCCTCCACCGTAAGCAACTTGACTGAGAAAAAGTGGTTGCACGTGTTAAAGACATTAGATCCTCTCTCTATTCTTTTATCTACTTGACCTCAGGTTTAAATAATTTTTATCTTCTGCAAAAAAAAAAAAAAAAAAATGTTCCATTTGGTATGCAAAGAGAGAGAAATCAACATTTTGTTTGAAAACTCCCCCAGTTGTCTAGGGAAGAAGGCTTTTGTGCCAGTTGCAGACTCCCTCGGGGGAAAGGCAGTGTATGCCTGTTGCAGACCTGTTGCATAAGTATTTGATATTCTTCTCAAGTCGGTTTTTTTTTTGTGACAACCGATGCTAAGACTGGGGATATTCTTTGCTCCTTCAGATGACTTTTACATAGCAACTTCCAACTTGATTGTCTGTCGGTATTGTATTACCCTAAAAAAGCTTTCTTGTGTGTGTGTGTGTGTGTGTGTGTGTGCGCGCGCGCGTGCGTGCGCGAGCGGGCGCTCTTGGTTCACACCTTGGATGCCATAATAATTAAACATTTTAATTTATTTATTTTTCTATCTCTAAATGGGTCATCCTATCATAATAAGCCTTGGCCACATCCAGTTGGAGACAGAAACTAAATCCAAGGAGAAACCAACCAACCTCATTGGTGATGATAATGTTAGGGGACAAATGCCTCCAGATAGATCAAATTGTGAATGAAAAGGGTCCGTATCTTTTGACATTGCAGAGGCTGAGATTGGTCTTATAGCTGCTCAATGGATCTCACAGCTTCAACTTTGCCGATAAGAACAATGTGTGTATGGTTGATTTGGAACCCTTGTCAAAACAAGTCATGGATCAGCAGCTTGCTTGACAACAACAATATTTTTTTATTTTTTATTTTTTATTTTTTATTTTCTATGAAAGTAGACAACAGCTCTGGGAAACTGCATCCAGATGGGAATTGTTCTCCTGGTTACTGATGGACTTCATGGTGCATCAAGGGTGAGGTCAGAACTGGACAACTGAAAACTAAAACACTCATCAAAGGATTTTTTTTTTTTTTTTTTTTTTTTCCCTGAAATGATTGGTGATGATGTCCTTCTTAATGAGTTAAAATCATGGATGAGCTTTTATTAAGGCTGTGAATGGTGTGTTTCTAACGAGCCTAACAATGGTAGAGCCATGAATAATGTGGTGTTCCTAGATCTCTCCCACTGCGAGCAAAACCAGGAGCACAGGGCCATTTTTAAGCGCATTGTGGAATTACAGAAGCAACTCAGTTTCCCTTCCACACACACACACACACACACACACACACACAAAGGAGAAAATTCCACGAGGGAGAAGAGAATGAATATTTTTCATATGACACCATGTGGACTTGTGTCGAAGTTGGGTTTCCAACAAACCAACCACACCCATCAACGGCCTCCATCTTTTGCCTCTAATTCTCATTTTGAAATGGACAAGGGATGTTTCTCAACCAACACCTTGTCCCTCATCATAAACAACCGCAAGCAGCCACTGGATGTGAACCGCAATAGCCGTCCTAATAAAACAGGCTCAAACAGTGAACCTCACCAGATATATGGATGATATTAGGCCCCAGTATAATCAAATTATTGGCCGGGCCGGCTCACTTTTACACACGCCAATGAGCAAAGAAGGGTCCTGTTCCTGTCAGAATATTGGCCCATCAGGTGGACCGCACATGTTTTGTTTTGTTCATACTTGTACCAACGGACCACGTGTGAACTGTTCATATGCAGAAATTGCTCTAATTTCTTTTTATTTGCTTGATTTTCAAATTTCTTGCATCTGCTTGGTTTATTCAGTTTTGTTATTTGGGCAAGTAGTGGCTTCTGCTCTTGTGAAAGATTCACTATTTTAAGTGTAAGTGTGTGTGTGTGTGTTGGGGGGGGGGATGGCAACTCCCTATTTGTGGTGGGGTCTGATCTGGTATGCCTCCTCACCTTAAATATATGTGGGCTTTAGACATATCTCCCATAATGAATAATCAGAGGAAAGTAACTCTTGCAATTAATTAAAAACCATTGTCAACGCATTCTCTCTATTGGGGAGCCAATACAAACAAGCCAACCAGAGCTTTCCACACCACCACCACGATATGTAACCCCAAAATTAACATCTATACTTAGATCCACACACTTAAATTGGTAAATGCTCATGGCTCCTATTCCTTCCCATGTCCAATTTTGATTGGTCTGGACATTCCATAATGCAGACATGTCGCAAACACATGTTCAGTTGAGCCGAGTGTTGCATAGTTTCAACCACAAATAAAAAGCAGCAATGAAACGGTACCCTATCAATGCAACACCACATATTTTGCAGCTGATCACCATCAACTGAGATCTCAAAGTAAAACATATCAGCAGAGGATTTACTACATGGTGATAAGGACCAAAATGTGTACAAATGACCTGGGGCTGAATAACAGAAAACAGTTAGGGATTTCAATATATATATATATATATATATATATATATATATATATATATATATATATATATATATATATATATATATTCCTTCCAGTATGCAAGGATCAAGAGACAGCTCGAAAACGTTGTTTTTGTGATTTCCTTCCTGGGGCTGAATAACAGAAAACAGTTGGGACTTCCTTCCAGGTGCCACAAAACATTACGATATCAATACGTTGTTGCAAGAGATGCACTCACCTGACTTGGGAAAAGGTTTTTGTGATTTCATTATTAGAATGGAAGTGATCAGTGAAGCATTTCCAGTGCCTTTTTTATCGAGAGGCTTAGAGCCCTTCAACAACAATACCATGTCTAATAAACAAGAAGGCAAACCAAATCTATGGGTCCTAACTCCTCCGAAATAACATAAGGTCAAATATCACATAATTCCTTGGATAACATTTGGAGCAAGTACAGGGCCTTCCTTTATACATTCCACACATGGAAAGTATCATAATGCAACAGTTGCATACCAATGGACAATGGGTCATGCAAACAAATCCTCAAGACTGGAAGATCCCATCAATCCAATCATTTGGCCTTCTAACCCGGACAGTTGCTGTATTTATTTCGAAGACAAGCCATTGATCAAGGGCTTATTAGGAACTTCCAACCATGGAGGGTCTTGGTCCATGATGGAACCATCAAATCAACAGTCTGCCTCACTAAACCATCAGCCCCAATAGCATCGACCGCCATGTCAGGTTATTTATTCTTCACATTCTGATGCATATGAACCCAATAAGTGGTCTAAAATTATTGATGGAAAAAAAAAAAAAAAAAAACATTACCTTAACTTTGGGATGGCTGAGGCGCATTGAGCAGCCAATCTAGTTTCGAAATGAAAGATTAAAAGGAATGTAACCAGTCATTTTAAGAGGACATGAGAAGTATAAGTAGACAATGGCATATGATCAGTTAGCTCTGGATTCCAGATTAAATGCAGCCCCATTGCAACATCACAGGTCAAAAAAGTAAAAGATGGCATCCAAAATGAAAAGCACAGAAGTTGCCTCTGACTACAACAAGAAATCCATCCATACCATTGCAAACAAGGAATAACAAAGTCCTACTGGTAAAGAAATGGAGGAAGCACAAATGAAAGATGAGGGAAAAAGTAAACGTTTTAAGGGAGAAAAAAGTATCTCAAGCAATGAAGGAACCATCCTCACATTCAAGGGCAAGAAAACCTTCCCCTAGCAAACACAAGTATATAGGATCTCCTTGACACCAAGGGAAACAGCCCGATGCTACATATGAAGATTTAATACCGCCAGTCTATGGACTTTTAAGTGCCAAGACTTGATTAAGAACTCTGATCAGCAGACCTCTCTACCTGGTGTAGGGATGATATCGACCGCTAGCATTACCTCCATAACCACCCCTATTTCCATAATAGCCACTGCCCCCACTGCCCCCACTGCCTCCAAAGCTGTCATACCCAGTTCCATAACCACTTCCATAGCCACCACTACTGCCACCACCATATCCTCCATAGCTCTCGCCTGCTCCACCATAACCACCTACATCATAACCCCTACCGAAGCCTGCACCATATCGGCCTGAGTAGCCTAGGGAAGACTCCCCTCGATAACCTCCTAAACTGCTACCACTGTATCCTCCATAACCACCACCATATTCGTTTCCACCATAACCACCATAGGCACCGAGTCTAGCACCATAGCCCCCACCTGACCTATAAGAACTAGCACCAAAACCACTGCCAAATCCACCATAAGCATCCCCAAAGCCACCCATGAAAGCAGGCTTAGGATTGCTAAAATGCTTTGACGGCGGTGGGTTTGCTTTCTTTGGCTCAGCCTTCTTGATCTCCACCTACAGCAAAACAGAATCATTAACCTAGACTGTCATACATTGCAAACTATCTAAGACTCTATGCTATAAAGCAGGGGAGTGCTGTCAGTGATCAGTAATGACTAATCACTAAAACGAGCATTATCCATCAAGAAACACACACATACATGCACACAAACATACAATCTATTGGCGGCACTACAGTCATTAATAACTCCCCATTCTTAAACAGGCTAGCCTAAGAATTGGAAAAACCTAAAAAAGAAAAAAGAAAAAGAAAAAAAAAGGAACAGCTAGACGAGTGATAGATTGATAATTCAGCAATTTTTTAACCATGGTGTCTCATCACCATAAACACAGCACAAAAATGATGGGTCAATGAAATTTGCAGAGCCTCATATTGGATGGATCAAATTCCACAATTTAGACTGATCAAAACATTGTAACCACCACCTAACTATGCTCGACCACTAACTATTTTATTTCTAACAATCCAATTTGACATCCACCAATTCGATGGTTAGATTGTTTGACCAGTGGGTTTCAAGTTATGTGTGGTAGACAATTGGCATAATGATTCGGAGAGTCAAATTGATATGTATGTATGACTGGAGGATCTGGGTTGACATGTATGTATGACATGTGGACAAGTACACAGTTGATGACAGATTAGACCTTATTAAGTGGTGGCAAAAAATCACCCTAGTTTGCCATGTTCTAAAATATTGTCCAACACCACACACACATGCACAAATATGTACATGTATGAATGTGTAAGTCTGTACATGTATGTATGTATAACTCTGTGTGTACATACATACAGGTTGGACCGTTAATCTACCATGTGTGCATGCACGCACACACCCATGAGCACAAGCACAGACACATGCCTAAGCACAAGCACACTTGCACAAACACACACATAAGCTCAAGCACATGTACACACACACACACACACAAATATGAATGTGTATCATGCACATATGCATTTCTGTACATTAAAAAATGTACAGGGAGATGCTTGCACTTGGACTACTAATCAACCACCCAACTAGCTGAGTTTTAATATTGTCCTATATATGCAGCATCCAAACCATCCAAAAGTTTTGCCCCACCACAAGGATCACTTTGTGCAAAAACGAATTTCATCAACTCATCAAGTGGGCCACACCTGCATTTTTATTATATTAATGGCTATGCATTGTTTTTTTTACTTTGCGGTCCACATAATAAGCAATGAATTAAACGGGTGTATTTTTTATACTAGGTGATCCCCATGATCAGTCCAATTTATCATATGTTTATTTTAACAGCAACTTATTGGATAATTGGATGTAGCACATGACAATTTGGAGCTTACCTGCTGGTTGGACAGTAACTAATCATCCAATAGTTGGACATGAGCACGCATACACACATTTACACAAAACAAAGACTTCATTCAGAAAGAAGAAAGATCACAACAAAGGGATGGATTTCTCCATGCAGATCATAGAGCACCTCCCACTCTGTTTCACCAAGGAGGCCTTTACATAGCTTCCCTCAAAATCAAGGAAAACAAACTGTTTAAGCAATGGTGGAAAAATGTCACCGACAAAGAACATCAAGACCCAAGGTTTGGACGCCAAAGCGAAGATACGCATATGTTCTTTGACCATCAATGACATTATAAAATTTTCAGTAGGTAACACCGATAAGGCATTAAATAGGTCAATATCCACGTCGAGAGTATATCTGGTGTGTGCTGACTGATACGTATGAGTTTTGGAGCTGGCTGATGCTGCTAAAACACAGATAAAAAAAACAAAAAACAAATAACTGATGTAACTCTTCATGAGCAGACTGAACTTGCAAGCAACAGGCATTTGGAGTGTCAAACCATGCAAAGCATTTAAATTTCGAAAGCATGAAAAGAACAAGTGAAGATGTGTAGGAGAGTTCATCATTTCATTAAGAAGATATAAGCCTGCAACAAATAAACAATCCACCACAGCTGTAATCATCATCTCCTCGCTAGATTCCACATATACCTGTGCTCCAGCAAAATCAATCTTGTTCCCTTTGGCCAGGAGATCATCAACAGCTTCCTCAGTATCGAATGTAATAAACCCAAAACCACGAGAACGGTTGGTGGAATGGTCGCGCATTATCTGATGCTCTTTGACCTCTCCAAACTTGGTAAAGAAGTCCTTGAATTCATCTGTTTCCGCAAGCGACAAAATAACAGGAAAAAAAAAAAAAAACCACAGCACACACTTGATATTAAAGGAAGAAGAAGAAAATAATCCAAAGCAAGAAAGTGAAATGAGCACTAGTAAAAATACCATCAGTTACAGACGTAGGAATTCCGCCCACAAAAATCTTCTTTGTCTTAAAATCCTTAGAAGTAATGGCTCCTTTTGGTATAGTTCTTTTGATTTCCACCTGAAACATCCTCAAAATCAGAAACAGATCTAAGAATCAAAAAATCAACAAGATTCTTCAAACACATTGAAAACAACCAAAACAAAGCCATACTTGTTTTCCATGGATAACATGAGTTTCCTGAATGACTTTATCGACCACCGATGGATCGGCATAAGTCACGAATCCAAACCCACGGGGCTGCCCCGTCCGCCGGTCTTTCATTATCACAGAGTCAGTAATTTCACCATACTTACCAAAGTGTTTGGTAAAGGTTGCTGTATCATAGAAGGAAAGAAAGAGAGAAAAAAAACAAACATGAATATATACTATCAATCGCAGATGGGTCCGTATGGCTTAAGAATCTCACGTGTTGGAAGATCTTTTGACGAAAGATCCAAGGGTTAGGATCTTCCAACGGGGGAGATTTCAACGGCCCACAAGAAAACGGAAGCGGAGGAAGGGGCAAGTAAAGGAAAAACTAACCAGAGCTAGTCTCTTTAGCTAAACCCCCAATAAAAATCTTTCTGCAAAGAAAAGAAGAAATAACAAAATAATGAAAAGAGAAAGAGATGAAACAAGGAAAGAAGAAGGAGATGAGAAATGGATACTTGCCCTGGACTGGCTCCGTCTATTGTATGATTATGAGGTTGGGATTTCTCTTCTTCTGCATTTTCTGAAGTTTTCAAGTCATTATCTTCGCCGTCAGAGGAACCCATTACTCTTTTTCTTCTTCTCTTTTTTCCCCTCTCCCTCTCTGATATGAGCCGATTGAAGTGAGAGATAAGAAACGTAGCCCTAGAAACCACATTCGTTAGGGCTCCAACGACCTATTTAGGGGGAAGAAAAGAGAGTGCCGAGTCGAGTCTACTCGCTCCCCCGTGAGATGACGGGCGACTCCGCACCACGCGTGCAGACCACCAATAATCTGCAGGTCCAGCATCAATACTGACGCGGATTTGAGTACCACCACCGCCCTTTCCCATCCCAATAACATACAGGCTCTCTGAGTGGCCACGTGATGTATGGGTTTTATCCACACTGTCTGTCCATTTTACCACATCATTTTAGGCTACAGGTCCACAATTGAGGCAGTTCTAACGCCCAACTGTGATTGTCGTTATCACCTCTGCTTCCTGTGGTGTGGTCCACTTGAACCTTCTATCTGCATCATTTTTCGGCTTCTACCCTGAAATGATATAACAAAAATGGATGGATGGTGTGGATGTGGCACCTGGTGTGGATAGAACTCCGTACATTACGGTGGCACCTTAGATCACTTGTCTGTTCTTAGCCAGGGTCACATGGTTAGTTTCCAATCTGCATCTCATCAAGACTAGGCTCAACACTGGGATCATGCTCAGGGGTCCTCCTCAGGCTTCTGCTGGTGTAGTTATGTAACTGGACTTTGACATAGGAAATAATTGACTTCGAGTCATGTAATGCCTGTTATACCCTATTTTCGATGGAGCAGCAAAAGGATAATTAGCGGCTCTAGTCCAGAACACCAGTAAGCCTAATGCATTTCTAGTATGGGAGATTTGTAAAACTGTAAAATGTGCAGGCAACTTTTCATTACAAATGACTTGTCTTACAAGTGATTCTAGGGAATCGTGCAACATCGAGAACTACCTTTCATGATCCAAGTAGGTTATCCTCGTAAGGCCGCAAAAAGCACAGGGCCTTTAACCACCCACAATCCAAACACACAGACTTCATCGATGCACCCATTTCAATCACGGTGTGAATGGGCTGAAATTTGATGCCCGTAAAGCCGCAAAATATGCAGGGATAAATTGTAACATTTTTCTCAACCCTTGGGAGACACCCGAGTTACACTTCAACTAGACGAGCTTTTTGGCAACGACACTTCGGTTGGAAAAAGGTCAGATCGCATCTATGTCTAACCCAGAAGGTGGAGTGTCTACTCACTTTCGCATTCGGTTACCCGCAACCTCTACTAAAGGGGACATCTATAGACACCCCACCCTAGATACGGTGTTTGAAAATCCATATCTAGAAATACAGTCCCACACGAACTGTTTCTAAGTAGTGACACATCGACACACAGGCACCCCTCCTAAATCATATTCAATTACTACAATAAATCAAGGTCGATTTATGTCTAAAAGCGCGCTCCAGAGCTAACTAATGGCTCGGATTAGCCAAGGGACAAGGCATGCATGCAGTAGGACAAGTGGAGAACACCAGCCCAAGTCCCCTCACAAACCATGAACAATTATGAAAAGTAAGTACATACAAAGCCTAATGCACCCACAACCACCGGGATTAAAAGAACTCCAGATACGTCCCTTGAAAATCCATATCCAGGGATACGGAGTTTCAGGAACCGTATCCAAGCTCATCCAATAGCGTTTTTCCAAGCAACCTACCGACATATGCCATCTGTCCAATCTGCTTCACCATGGTGCCCTGCGATGCACCAATGGGATCATTCGACTGAGGCATTTCATCTTCATTTGTCTATTTAAACGGCATGCCTAGGACCCAAAGAGGGGACGGGCGAAGAGAGCGATAGAGATGAGGAGAGACGATACAGATAGGAAGCCAAGAGAGAGCTAGGAGAGGGTTCAGAGGAGAGAGCGTCTAGAGACGCTCGGAGGAAACGAGAAAAGCCATCGAAGTTCTGCTAAAGTAATTTGTCGAAGTCGATTATGCAGCAGCTTTCTCCTCTCCCCTCTCAAAAGCTTGACAGTGTCGTTACTCTGCTTGACAAAGAGCGTACATTTTCCAAAGCCAAAGAAGCTACTAAAGTCAACGAGTAGGGTTGGAATTAGAGCTATACACGAGCCGAGCCGAACCGAGCTTTGCCCAGTTCGGCTTGGTTTGGTCAACGGGTGACCTAGGCTCGACCTTAGCTCGGCTTGGCCCTCGAGCCCAGGTGGTGGGCTTGGCTTGGTTTGAACGAGCTTTCAAGCCGAATTCGAGCATGTTCGAGCCTGTCCGAGCTTCAAGCTTTCGAGCCTGTTCTAGCTTATCCGAGCTTCAAGCTTTCGAGCCTGAATTCGAGCCGAGCTTTCGAGCCTACCTATTTCAAACTACAACTCACAAATTCAACACGACAAGTTACGGTACACAAATTGTGGTCACAATTTAGAAACTGCAAATTTCCAAGTCAATAGGATGAGTCATCGGGAGAGCTGCTATCCAAATCTTCATACATGTACTGTTTGACATCTTCTCCATCAGAAGGTGAGGAGAGTTTGTTACAGTGCTCTTGTATTGTTTGAACTAGATCTTTCAAGCTTTTCTTGTGAGCAGGTTTGTACTCAGTACATATTGCTCGGTAGAATGCGCCAAGTTTGGATAAAAACTTGAATGGTTTGTTACCCTTCTTCTTCTTGCTTGATCCACTCAATCCTACCTCGACATCATGTTGTCTTGGAGCCAAAAGATGTCATTCTTATTTTTTCGCCTCTTCAATGCTAAGCCTTGTAGCTTCCTGAATTTGTGCTTCCTTCAATTCTTTCCTTCTCATTTCCTCATCTTCCTTAGTGGAAAGTTTCTAATTTAAATCAAGAAGTGCTTGAAAAAGAAACTTCACCTCCTCAGGAGCTTTCGGACATGGTTTTGCATCTCCACCCCGACCAGAAAGATGCAACCTAAGTCGATTAGTTTTATAATAAATTCTTTGTCCACATAACGCATATTGTATTTGTTTTTTGCCGAACGTTGGGGAGTAGACAATGGAAACATAGTCCCCATAGTCGGTCGATGGCTCAGAAGCAGATGAAGACATTATCTACATTAGTGTGGTGAAAAAGTTAACTTAATTAGTAAAGAATCAAACAGATTTACAAAAAATTAAAAAATTTAACATAAAAAAAGGCAATAAATAATGGAACAACAAATATGTTATGACGAAAATATAAGTACATAAAAAAAGAATGGGAATTGCAACATAAGTCATTTCATTACAGGCCAGTTGATGTAAAAAAAAAAAGAAAAAAGATATGTTCTATTATAATGTGTATGCAATTCATCCAAATACAAACCAGTAAACCACGTGCTATCAAGCTAGTGATGTCGTTGTAAGTTCAATATCTATAGTCTCGTCTTCAAACTCCTTTTCCTCATCATCATCAGTATCAAGACCACTATCTCCCCAAATAGGACGCACCCAATCTTGTGTACAGATCAATGCTTCCACTGTCTTTTGTGAACGTGAGCTTCGATACTTGCTCATGACCCTACTTCCGATGCTGAAAGCAGATTCTGATGCCACCGTTGAAACTGGAATTGACAATATATCTCGTGCCATCATCAATAGTATAGGGTATTTTGCTTCACCGAGTTTCATCTTCCACCATCCCAGAACGTCAAAACTTGAGTCTGTGCGCATCACGATTGGCTCTTTGAGATATATGTCTAGCTCTGATTCGTGACTTTGATCATTTTTTATATAATTGTGCAATAAGAGACGTGTATTCATCGAGCATATTGGTCTTGCTTGTAGTTGTAGATGAACTACAACCACTGGTTGAAGCTGCTTGTTTACTACCCAATGCTGGAGGTAAAGTAGAAACATACAACTTTATAACTCATTGATTGCATCTTGAACCCTGGAGGTTTCGGTGGTTGCCCTTTTAAAAGAATAAATCTTCATATAAATAAACCGAACCAAGCCCATCTTACACAGAGGATCTAGTACAACTGCTAAGACTATTAGCAAATGGCATTGGTCCTAGTACTTATCGAACTTCTCTTGTATACCAATGACCATCCTCTTAAGAAAATCTGGACCCTCTTCAGCACTTTTCTGTAAGGCTTCCTTAACTAACGAAATAGACAGAAGGAACTGGTTTGTAGTCAGATATTTATTTCCAGAAAAAATATTCATGCAATCATAAAAAACTTGGAGAAAGTTATGAACTTCTTTTGCTTTGCTCCAATCATCTTCATTAGGCAATCAACTATATGCTCTATTACGTGCCGCAAATTCAGGAAATGCAAATTCTAATTCCATGGTTAAATCCAACATTTCAAACGTCGAATTCCAACGTGTGCACACATCTAATTTCAACGTTTTTTGAGACTTGATATTCAAACGTTGGATGATATCGTTCCATATGCTCAATTTAGAAGGTGACCCCCTTATGTATTTTATACTCTCTTATGTTCTCAATAGCAGGGTTGATTGTCTTCAGTCCTTCTTGAACAATCAAGTTCAGTATATGAGCACAACATCTTACCTGGAATATTTTTTCCTCGAAAAACAAATTCCCAGTTGCCTTGAAGTGGTTGCGCAAGTGCGAAACAACACTGTCATTTGTAGAAGCATTATCCAATGTTATTGAAGAAATTTTACTTTCAATACCCTATTCTCGCAGACAATTGTAAATGCGATCTGAAATAACTAACCCAGTGTGAGGAGGATGAAGGTGGCGGAAGTTCAGAATTGACTTGCAGAGTTTTCAATTATGATCAACATAGTGTGCAGTTAGTGAAATGTATCCCTTTCTTTGACTGGTCGCCATCCATAAATCGGAAGTTAAATTGATTCTGTTGACCAAAGTCAAAACCATTTTCATCTTATTCTTTTCATTCTCATACATCTTCATGCACTCTCTCTTGATAATGACCAGGAGACCTTCTCAACCTGAGGGTTAAGGAATTTGCTATATCTTATAAAACTTTTGCTTTCAATCATTCTGAAAGGCTTTTCCTCAACTATCACTAATCTGCCTAATCACTCTTTCAACTTTTGTTTGTCAACCTTATGAATGGAAATTACACCTTAGGTATCATTTAATTCAGACTTGTCAAATGAAAGTAATTGTTAGCCTGGACTTCGAGCTTTTGGTCTCTTCGAACAGATTTGCCTATGCCTGATTAAATGAGAAGTCGTTCATCCAGGATTCTTAGTGAACAGAGCCTTGCAGTACATACATCTAACCTTTACCACACCATTTACTATAATTTTTTCAAAGTTATCCCACACTGATGACCTCTTCTTTCCTTTGGTAGAACATGCACATATACCTGAACTTACACCTTCCTCCAAGTCCACAATGAGAGGATGTGTGGGCTGTTGGCTATGTGATTAATCCTTCAGCAGTGCCAAGAGTGTTTGGGACTTCCTTACAAGTCATCTATAGATATAAAAATAAAAACTAATCTTTAGGCATATATCAAAATCTGTAGTGCCAATGACTAACATGCAACTTAACCTACTGCGATTTGAGTTACAAATTGCGAAACTACGACTATTCTTTACTTAAATCAGTTACCCATTCAAGATCAGATAGATTATAATACTTTCATTTACTGATTTAAATACCTATGTCGAATTCCGGCAGCATCTCCCAGTTAATGCAAAGATTTGTCAATTACCATGGTTAGTGTGTCGTCGAGTCCCCTTGCGGCTGAAGACAGTTTTTCCTTGCGGCTGAAGACAAAAGCTTTTCAAAGATCAAGTCAGCTTCAAGCCTCTCCACCCAAACCTTTGATCCCAAAACCTTCTATAGATGGCCCAAATTCTTCCTAGGCACACCCTTAGCACCATCTATAGCCCACCTTCCATTAAGATCAGCAATGGAATGGTTCTTGGTAGCAGAAGTTGCTTTAAAATTGAAAAACTATAAGTCTGCTCTCTCCGATACGTACCCGATCCATCGAAGAATAGTCCGATAGATGTCCGATCAATCGGACAATGTGTCCGATCCATCGGAGAATAGTCCAGTTACATTGTAAACTCTCTGGACACTTTTCCGAGCCATCGGAGGCCTGTTCGATCCATCAGACAGGGTGTTCCGATCAATCGGACAGTATGTCCGATCAATCGTAAAATTTTCCAGCAAACAATGAAAATCTCTCTGGACACTTTTACGATCCCTCGGAGGTCTGTCCGATCCATCGGACAGGGGTGCTCCGATCCATCGGACACACATACGATCCATCGGAGGAATTTCCAGAAAAATTACATCAACTCTCTGGAAGAAATTCCGATCAATCGGACCATCTGTCCGATCAATCGGACAGGGTATTCCGATCAATCGGAACTAAGTCCGATCAATCGGAGAACCTGTTTTCAAGCAAAATTCAAATTTGGCTAAAACTTATGTCCGATCGATCGGAACCTATCGAGCTGACCGTTTTCTGACCGTTGAATGTCATATCTATTTATAGAACTCGGTTGGATCTTGCCGAAGACACCTTGAGCATCATCTAGGGTTTGTGTGAGCCTTCTTCTTGAGATCCCCTTCTTCCAAACCCTTAGATTTGTTGAGTTCATACTTCAATCCATGTTGATCTGATCAACATTGATTAAGCATTCAAAGCTTGGATTGAATCATGAACTCAACCCCTCTTTAATGGCATCGTGACCTACCTCTCATAGACATTCTCTTGTCATCAATGCCATTAATGGTGGTTTAGGTAGAAGCTTTCCTCATATAAAAGCCATATCCCAAAATAGCCTCAACCTAACCTCAATCCCTCACCTTGGAATCTACAATGGGTCATCCGGAGCAAGGTTGCTGATCGAGGGAGCTGAAGAAGACGTCTTCCGTACAAGCCGAAGCTTCTTCAACAAAGGCATCATCAAGGGACTCAATCAGCTAAGTATATTTAGTCTTTCGAGTCCAAGAAACCTCCTCAAGTTGAGATTTGGGTTTCAGAGTTTGAAGACCCAGACTCGGTAGAGTCCTTGAGTAGGACAAGCCCTTGTGTAGGACTAAGTGGTCATGGATTAGTCCTATGGAAGGATGAATCCATGTGTTGAGTCGTAAGTCCTTTTGTAGGCTGTTAAGGTTTATGGTTAACCTCATTTAAAACTATAGTGATAGTGAAATCCGGCCACTCAAGGAGTGAGTGGATCAGCCGGGAGTGGAGTAGGTACATAACCGAACCACTATAAAAATCTCTTGTTGTGTGGTGAATGGATGAACTGATTTACTTCTTTCGCATGTGCTTTTATTGATTTATATTCTGCATATCTTGTGTTTGATGAAAGTGCTCTAAGAATACTTTGTATTGAGAAATTTAAAAAGTGTCCTATTCACCCCCCTCTAGGACAAGGTAACTTGTTTCTTGCTTCTACAACAGCGGTAATCAAACTTATACCGCATTTTCACTCCCCTTATCTCTCCAGAATATATTGTTCTTCCATTTGTTTTCCGTTGTCAAGCACCTTCGAAAAATGAGGATAAATGACAATAGAACGCAAATAAAAGAAATGCATCTAGAGAGAAAAGGAAAGATACCATACAGAACCGACGCAAATATTTAAATCAATAAAACGAAAACATTACAATCTAACCGATCCTGAACTGTCCAAAATGGGACAATTTGAGGATTGCTATGCACCAAAGACACACCAATCCATGCCTAGCCACATAAGAATGCTCAAAAGGACAACTGATTATCTACAATTAACAATTCAAACATTCAAACAACTAACTTAAATAGTTAAACAGTTAACAAAAAAAATGAACAATCAATTAACTAAAGAAACAACTAACTTACAACAATTAGGTATCAACTCATTAAACAATTATATCAAATTTAACTGATAAAATAACTAACTTACAACAAATAACAATTAACTAATTAACTTCTTAAACAAATAAATATTAACAAATAACTAATTAAACAATCAACAATGTGAAAGATAAAACTTACAAGTTATGATAATTAACAATTAACTCACTAAACAATTAAATCAACAATAATAATTAACTAATTAAACAACTATATTAAAATTAACAATTAAAAGTTAAAATTAACTAATTCAAACTAGTAAAAATCATTCAAGTGTTGGGGCTGTCGGTTGCTGAATGGATGAGGGGGATTCGGTCAGCCAGGGTTCAGGCGGTCGGCTACTGGACGACCAGGGGGGTTTGGTCAAACAAGGTTTGGGCGGTCGACTGCTGGACAAACAGGGGGGTCCGGTTAGACAGGGACAGGGTTTGGGCAGTCGGCTACTGGACGGACCGGGGGGGGGGTTGTCCAGCTAGGTATTAGCTGGCATGGCGACGCGCGCGCGCGCGAGAGAGAGAGAGAGAGAGAGAGAGAGAGAGAGAAGCTTAGTTACCTGGCTGAAGAGAGATGAGATGAGTCGGGGCATTAGGCAAAGCCATAGAGATGAGGGAGAGCCGGAGAGGGAGGAGGTGATACGAAAGGCCGGAGGGAGTCGCTGCCGCTGGTCAGGCCGAGGCCACCGGGCGAGGTCGATTTGGCCATATGGGGGGGGGGGTTGTTTTTCAGATTTTTAGGGGTGGGCAGGCGAGTGGGGGCTGGAAGAAAAGTATTAGGGTTAGGGCAAGCGGGTGTTTAAGTTAAAAAAAATTGTATATTTTTTTATATATATATATATATATATATATATATATATATATATATATATATAAATTTTAAACTTAAAACAAGTCGAGCCGAGCTCAGGTCAAGCTCGGGCTTGGCTCGAATTTCCAACAAGCCCACATACTCAGCTTGGCTTGGCTTGAACCACCCTCCGAATCGAGCTTTTTCGAGCCAAGCCGAGCAAGCTTTTCGAGCTAGCTCAGTTCATGTACAGCTCTAGTTGGAATTGGGGATATTCGAGGGAGCCAAGAGAGATTTAGGAGAGGGTTCAGAGGAGAGAGCGTCTAGAGATGCTCGGAGGAAACGAGAAAAGCCATCGAAGTTTTGCTAAAGTAATTTCTCGAAGCCGATTCTGCGGCAGCTTGCTCCTCTCCCCTCTCAAAAGCTTGACAGTGTCATTACTCTACTCGACAAAAAGCATACATTTTCCAAAACCAAAGAAGCTAATGAAGTCAACGAGTAGGGTTGGAATCGGTGATATCCGACCATCCCTTAGAAAATGGTGTTAGCTCTCCCATTTTTCTTCTCACATCTCAATCAACTTACATTCCAGTTCACACATTCCAAATACATCACCAATACACACACTCACCTTTTTTATTTCTGCAATCCTCTCTCCCATCTATTTTCTTTTTACTTTTATTTTGCCTACCCAGGGGTCCCAAACCCTGCGCAGTAATGTTAGTTGCTGTTTATTTTATCATTTTATCTGCCCAGAGTCTTGAACTCTGCGAAGTACGGCTAGATGTCATAATGCCAAAATTCTGTTAAATCTCCTAAAACCCCGTAAAATCCTGTAAAATAGAGACCGTGTGTTACACGGGTAAAAAAGTGTGTTTAATTCCTTCATTTTCTATAACCGAGGCCCTTACCCAGAATTTACGAGGTCAGATTAACCGCAGGAGTCACTTGAGTTGGGGAATCTTACGATTCCCTGATCGTTAAGTGGTTCTACGGTTTCTAGCCAGCCGTAGATTCCGAGCTTCATTTGGCTAGTGGTGACTCCGAGTGAATTGGGATGAGGGGCATTCTAAACAACAAGATAAATATCAGGACACAATATGTTTAAATGTCTAGAAAGGTGTGTGCTCCTCACTTGGACAAAAGGTTTACATGCATCTCACTTTCTCTATATAAAGTGGTATCTGACAATACAAATTCTATTTGGAGAAGAGGATATATGCCAAGACATCTTCATCGTCTTTGATGGTGTGTGGAATGAGTATCTACGGCCTTGCCCAGTGTACACAACCTTCATTCTCAAATCATATTCATCTGGTGTTGTGTTTGTAATCTTACGCATTTTGGCTACGAGCTCCTGGTGCATAATTTTACTGCTCGCAACAACATATTTTAAGTCCCCACCCTTATACAAGAATCTCTTATTTTCATATAAATTCCTCATCATAATAGCATAAAATGGGCGGGAGAGCCATGATCTTCTAGTATGGGTGTACTCAAAGAAAAAGGGAGAGGATATTATTATGCTTTCAAAAATAGGGTCAAAGTTGTCATGTGTTAAGGGTCCAGGTTATACGTGTTGAGGATCTAGGTTGACATGTGTTAAAGGTTCAAGTTATCATATATTGAGGATCAGGGTTGTCATGTGTCATTGTTAAGGGTCCAAGTTGTCATATGTTGAGAGTCCAGGTTGGCATGTGTTAAAGGTCCAAGTTATCATCTGTTGAGGATCAAAGCTGTTGTGTATTGAGGGTCCAAGTTGGCATGTGTTAAGGGTCACACTTGGTTATAAGCTGGCAACAAAAAGATTTTATGTTATACCTTAAAAAGCGATTCTAACTGTCGTTTCTTCGAAGATAGGAACATCAGAGAATAAAATGCAGAGGAAGTCTGTCGGAAAATAGTAAGTACAATCGTTGTGGTGGAACCGTAGTGAAAGCTTCAAAGAAGATGAATTTTTAGACAAAACAACTCTGTAGAATGTTACGGCGGAGACTTGCATGCCAGATACTAACACCGGATGGAAAGTGGTGGTGGGTCCCTCTAAGGAAGTTTCCAGGAAGAAGAACCTGAAAGAAAGTGTAAAAAGGTGAAAATTGGTCCTTATATAGCTTTGGAACTACCTAAAGGGGCTTCAAACACCTTCTATGGGGCCCACCATGGGCTATGTGTATAATCCACTCCGTTCATTCTCGTCGGAATTTCATAGAAAGCCATGGTCCAAAGAATAAACTACAATTTCCGATTAGGTATACCCCACCACAAGGAAACAGTTGGCAGTGAATGACCACCTTATCAATTGTCAGGTTTTGTGGGCCACAAAGAGAATGAATGGATTAGATTTGCCTTCCAATGGGTCCATTGACCAAGTGGTGGCCATGACATGCCTCGAAATTGAAGCTATGACCGCACTCAACATTTGGTACAGACTCTGGACTCTATACCCATTTTCGTCTCTTAATTTTCCAATTATTTGTCAAAAAGAAAGAAGAAAGAAAGAAAAAGAAAAAAAGAAAAAAAACCTTGTAAAAGGATGCCAAACACGTGGAAACAACAACAACATTTTGGTAAAAATCCCTAGAAAGATGTAGCACAAGTTCGGTAAAAATCCCTAAAAAGATATAGCATACGTTGGACCCAGCCAGCCCCAACCTGGCACAATCCTCTATCCAGGATGGGGACTGGTAATGAGGGTAAATCTATTACAGGCAGAATTTTGGCAGTGAAAAATATTATTAAAACTAAGGACAAAAAATGGCGATAATATGGAGATAATGGAAATATCAAATAAGAGACTTTCATTGATTTATTTCGGGCATCCTTGCAATCTCTCCAAGCACGAGTTACAATTTTGTCTTTCTCACAAAAGAGCCAGGCCCTGGCTCAGAATTGCTCTCAACAATACAAATACACCCAGCCATTCACAGAATTTTTTATTTTTTATTTTTTATTTTTAATTCAAAATGCACAAATATATGTAGAGAGACTCTCAAGTCCAACGGGTTTAGAAATTAAGAATTCATTGATTGTTGATAAATATACCAGAAGAGTAATTTTACTTTGGAAATGGGGTGATGTATTGGGTGGGCGCCACTGAAGTGCAAATGTGAATCCACCCTGACCATGAGGTGCTTAACCCTATTTTAAACATAAATAGGGCACATAAATCAGCCCCATCCATGATTTTAGGTGGACCAGGCGATTGGAAACAATGTACATGAAAAGAAAGAAAAGGAAAAGGATGAATTATTTAAAAAAATAGTCTTCTTTTTTTTCTCAGCACAATCAATGAAATACATGAAGCTGATTTCGTCTGTGAACAATGCATCTCAGATCACCAGATAGGAGGATAAAACTTTGGTAAGGACCCACGTGTAGAACACAGACAAGACTGCACCAACTGGAATGGTGACTGCCCAAGAAGCCACAATCTCCTTCACTGTCTCAGCCCTTACTCTGTTCAGTCCTCTTGCAAATCCGACACCCATTACCGCCCCCACCAGCGTGTGGGTCCCGGATATGGGTAGGCCCAGTTTGGACGCTCCCAGTACCACCGAGGCAGCTGAAAACTCAGCCGCGAAACCCCTCGTTGGGGTCAGCTCCGTGATTTTCTTCCCAATCGTTGCTATGACCCTATAGCCCCACATCATCAGCCCTGCCACTATGCCGAATCCACCCCATGCAAGAATGTCAGTCGGAATGACAATCTCGGCTCCACTTACGCCTCCTTGTAGGATTGACAGTGCCGCAGCCAATGGGCCTATTGCATTGGAGACATCGTTGCCCCCATGGGCGAACGACATGAAGCAGGCAGAGAGGACTTGCAAGTAGCCAAAGACACCATATACAATTTCCAGCTGGGTCCCAGTGGGGCCTGCTATGTTGGAGAGGAAACCTAACTTGTGATGAAGGGAATTGTCCTCCTCTTTTGATTCTGATTCTGTTTTCACTCCTGATTCCACCAAGGCTAGGAGGTGCCCAAGTTGTTTGTGGATGACTCGGCTGACTAGAAATGCGCCAGCAGTCCCACAGGCTAAGGCTTGGGCAAAGGCTAGATGAAGCGTTTTGCTAAGAGGGAATGCTGCAAAGGAGATGCCAGTTACACCCATGAAAACAGCAATAGGGGCCGCTGCAGCAGCAGCCTGTCCTGGATTTGGAGCACTGTACACGAACTACAGAAAAGAGCAAGAGAATAAACACGAACAACAATTCAGAGTGTAATTTAGTTCTCTTTATCTATACTCAAATAGGTATATTAGATGCTGCAACAGCCAAAGGTTTGTGTGCTGCTGTTCAGAGTTTCGGCTTACTCAAGTGGAGCCTATGGTTCCATGATCCAAACTATTGATATGATGGCCTCACTGTTTATGGTCTATGCACAAATTCCCTAGATTAGAAGATCCTTGCCACATCAGATCTAGCCTTTACTTTCAGTTGAATGCGAACGTTACTTGTAGGCCACCTATTGAAGGGTTAGGATTCCTCCAATCTGGGAGATTTTTGGTGCATGGGCCATCAACAGTGGGGTCCATGACACCAATTGTTTGGATCACTGAACCATTTGCTCCACTTATATAAACTGAAAACCCAAGAACTACTGTACAGTCTCTTGCCAGAGCATCGAATACTACCTCAAGTATGGTAATTCGATGTTGCTAGAGTAAGCAAGATTTCAATAGTGGGGTCCATAAATAGAACGTTGGCATACCCTTCGGATGCATTTGTAAACCAGGAACGAGACTGCTGCACCCAAGATGGGGGAGATGACCCATGATGCAATCACCCTTGCTAGTGAACTCCAGAAGACAGCACCCACTCCCCCATAGATAAGCCCAAATCCAACCATTGATCCTACTATACAGTGAGTGGTGGAGACAGGCAAGCCATAGTAAGATGCTACCTGAATAGCACACATGAACAAATGCATAAATGTCATTGAATTCGTAAGGTAGGGAATTTTTGCATGTTTTGGCACTACAATATTATTCGGACTTGAAAATTTGAGTTCATGAATTATATCCAAGTATTGTCATTGAATTGGAAAGGTAGGGAATTTGTATATGTTTTGGCGCTACTTCGCTATAATTCAGACCCAAAATTTGAGTTCATAAGTTAGTTCCAAGTAATAGATGTCTTCTGATGGATAATGCACATGAGAGAGGCCCAAGCACAGTCCTTTGTAGCAACCTTTCTATTATTTGACCATCTTGTCAGACCTCTTAAAATTCCGGAGTCAGTCTAAATATGTCTATTACATACCAAGTAGAATCAAAACAAAATGCACAAGCAATTTCGCCACACATACCATTGACAAAACATTTCAAAGTTAGAGACTATGCTACCCAAATATACCAATGTCCTCAATCATAACACAAACAGCCAAGTGCATGAGAAAAATACAAGATCTTTGAAGCAAGGGCAGAAAAGAGGCAGTTCTCTACATGTCAAGAAGCAAGAGCACCTAGGACCCATCTACACAGGCAAAAGGGCGCAGGGGGGGGGGGGGGGGGGGGGGGGGGGGGTGGGGGGTTAGGGGGAGGTGGAACTACAATAAGTTCAAAATACACACACACTCTGGGTATGTGTGCACATGCACGTACTAAATGTCAGCCATCCAAATCAAGTGCCCGACTATAATGAGATAACCCCCCCCCCCCCAACAATAAGTTCAAAACACACACACACACACACACTGTGGTTATGTGTGCACATGCACGTACTAAATGTCAGCCATCCAAATCAAGTGCCCGACTATAATGGGATAAACACCCCCCCACAATAAGTTCAAAATACACACACACACTCTGGGTATGTGTGCACATGCACGTACTAAATGTCAGCCATCCAAATCAAGTGCCCGACTATAATGGGATAACCCCCCCCCCCCCCCCCCCCCCCAAAAAAAAAAATAAAAAATAAAAAATAAAAAAATAAATAAAAAGAGAGATTCTGAAAACAGCACTTGTTCCTTTCAATCCAGATGGCCCAAAGAGAGGCCATGAGAAATAAACACCACACAGCATTGAAGTCAAAACCTATTCCGCCTTTGTGCCAGGCAAACAGCAGACCCGAGATGGATTCGGAGTCGGACATCAACCGGGGAAAGTGAAACTTGGCAAGGATGGGAGACCAGACTTTCGCAGCAAAAGGGCAATGTAGAAAGAGATGAGGGACAGATTCTGACTTACCCTTACAGAGAAGACAGACACTTGGGAGCTAAAGTCCATATTCAGAAAGTCCATATTTACATCTAAAAGAGTTTGATGAGATCGTAGCCACATTACACTTTGCAAATGTATTGGATGATACCCTACGGCTAAAATTATTTCCCTTTTCCTTGAGAGAAAGAGACAAGTCATGGCTTCATTCTTTGAAGCCTAGATCTATTGGCACATGGGTTGAGATGACCCGTGAGTTCCTTAAAAAGCTCTTCCCGGTTCATAAGACAAATACGTTGAGGCATGCTATTATGAACTATGCCAAAAAAGATAACGAAACCTTCTTCCAATGTTGGGAAAGGTTTAAAGATCTCCTTAATGCATGCCTACATCATGGATACGAGACTTGGTGGGTCATAAGCTTTTTCTATGACGGACTAACTTCACCCATGCGCCAATTCATTGAAATGATGTGCAATGGGGAGTTTATGAACAAAGAGACCGATGAAGCGTGGGATTATTTTGACATGTTGGTTGAAAACGCACAATCATGGGATACATCCAAGCCAACAAATCCCAAATCAACCCAATTCAAGGAAAAATGAGGGATTTATGTCCTAAGGGAAGAGGACGATGTAAATGCTAGAATGGCTAGTCTCACGAGGAAAGTAGAGGCCATAGAATTGAAGAAGGCTGAGATAGTTAAGCCCGGTGAGAATGTTGAGAACGTTTGTGGTATTTGTGCTAGCAATGTACATGTGACACAAGAATGTCCTACAATTCTTGCGTTCCAAGAGTTATTACATGAGCAGTCAAATGCCATAAACAATTATAAATGTCCATTTAGTGCTCCAACATCAAACACGTACAATCCTACCTGGAGAAACCATCCCAACTTTAGTTGGAGGAATGGACCGACTGCAAATTCAAATAACAATCCCCAAGGACAACCTATGGCAGGGCCATCTATTGTGATCACACCTAAGGCTACCCTTGAGGAGATGTTGGGAGCGTTTGTACAAGTCCAAGTTCAATACAATAAGAGCAATTCTCATAAATTAGATGGGTTTATGCAAGAACAATCCAGATTCAATCAACTCATATTACAAGCTATCAATGATCTCAAAACATCGGTTGCGAGGGTTGAATCTCATTTAAGTATTAGGGAGAAGGGCACACTTCCTGCTTAACCACTCCCTAATCCCAAAACCCAATTTGGGATTGGTGAACCTAGTTCATCTTACCAACAAATGAAGCATGCTAAGTCCATCACCGCCCTTAGGAGTGGTAAAACAATTGAAAAGTCTAATCCGGTGAAGGCCACAAAGCCTAAGGATACGGTAAATCCTGAGGGAGATGATGAACCTAGCCCCACTCCACATGAGAAAAAAGTAGAGAAAGAATATAGGCCTGTGACTCCATTTCTGCAGAGGTTGATTCACCCTAGCCTCTAAACACAAATCAAGACATCTTAGAGGTTTTCAAACAGGTAAAGATCAACATTCCTTTGTTAGATGTCATTAAGCAAATACCATCATACGCCAAGTTTTTAAAGGACCTTTACACAGTCAAAAGGAGGCACAATGTACAAGAGAAGATCTTCTTGACTAAGAAAGTGAGTACCATCATTAAATAGGACGCACCCCATAAATCTAAGGATTCCGTTAGCCCAACCATATGATGTGTGATCAGAGACTAATGGATTGAGCAAGCTTTGCTTGATTTGGGGGTGAGTGTGAATTTGATCCCTTACTCGGTTTACGAACAATTGGGTCTAGGTAAATTAAAACCCATCGAGACCACACTTCAACTTGCCGATCGATCGATCCATATACCAAGAGGAGTGATTGAGGACATGCTTGTCTAAGTCGATAAGTTCTACTTACCTGGTAGACTTTATCGTTTTGGACACCAACCGGTTTTGAATGCTAACACTTAAATTCCTGTCATACTTAGCCACCCATTCCTAGCCACATCAAATGCCATAATTAATTATAAGAATGAGGTTATGAAAATATCCTTTGGAAACATGACACTCGAGCTTAATCTTTTCAATATGTGCAAACAACAAGAGGATGGAGACAAGGAGGTCTACGAAATAAATTTGATTGACTCATTTATGGAAGACACGTCCCTCTAAACTCTGCACTTTGATCACTTAGAGGCATGTTGGGCCCGCTCCCCTGATATAGATGATGATATGATTAGGAAGATGGATGCCTTGCTAGATTCTGTGCCGGTAGTTGAAACTAACCAGTGGAGGTCACATTTTGAACCATTTCCCTTGACCGACTCAAAGCCTCTATCATCTAGTGTCAAGCTACCAGAGCTTGACCTAAAACCTTTGCCTGCGGAGCTCAAATATGCATATTTAGGTCAAGATGGGACATATCATGTGGTGATTTCTTCTCACTTGGATGAAGAATAAGAGAGTAAGTTGATTACTACTCTCAGAGAACACACGAGTGCCATCGGATAGACAATTGTGGAAAGGCATAAATCCCCTGATTTGTACTCATCGTGAACACCTAGAAGAAAATGCAAAAACATCTAGGCAACCACAACGTCGTTTAAATCCAAACATAAAGGACATGGTTAAGGCCGAGGTTTTGAAACTATTGGATGTGGGTATCATCTATCCAATATCCGATAGGCAATGGGTAAGTCCAACTCAGGTGGTGCCCAAGAAGTTTGAGGTTACCATCGTAGCCAATGCCAATAATAAATTCGTGCCAACTAAAGTCACTACCAGTTGGAGAATGTGCATTAACTACAAGAAGTTAAACATCGTCACAAGGAAAGACTACTTTCCTTTGCCCTATGTTGATCAAATTCTCGAAAGGCGCGGGTCATTCCTACTATTGCTTCCTGGATGAGTATTTAGGTTATAACCAAATAGAGATCGCCCTTAAAAATCAAGAAAAGACTACTTTTTACATGTCCCTTTGGCACTTTTGCTTACCGAAGGATGCCATTTGGGTTATGTAATGCCCTCGCCACTATTCAGCACTGCATGTTGACTTTTTTCTTTGACATGGTGGGGCAATTCCCGAGGTCTTCATGGATGAGTTCTCTGTTTTTTTGTTATACCTTTGATGAGTGCTTAGAGCACTTAAAATCTGTTCTAAAAAGACGTGAAGAGAAGAACCTTGTGCTGAATTGAGAGAAATGTCACTTTATGGTTCAGAAGGGAATAGTCCTTGCACACATTATTTCGTCCAATGGAATCAAAGTGAACAAAGAGAAAATCGATCTAATCTCTAACCTTCCACCACCTAAGAGCATTCGTGATGTGCGATCCTTCTTGAGACACGCTGGATTTTACAAGAGGTTCATAAAGGACTTTAGTCTTATCTCTCTTCCTATATCCAACCTTCTTCAAAAGGAAACCTCATTCGAGTGGGATGAGGAATGCAAAAAGCTTTCACTAAGCTCAAAGGCGCATGTTGACTAGTGCTCCTATAATGCAACCACTCGATTGGAGCATTCATTTTGAAATTATGTGCAACGCAAGTGACTATGCGATCGGGATTGTATTAGGTCAGAGAAAAGAGAAGAAGCCCTATGTAATTTACTATGCAAGTAGAAATCTAAACCTTGCCCAAGTGAATTACTCTACTACGGAAAAGAAACTCTTAGTCGTAGTGTTTGCTTTGGACAAGTTTAGGTTTTACTTGATAGGATCCAAGATCATCATATTCACGAACCACGCGACGCTTAAATACATTCTTTCTAAGAAAGATGCTAAGCCCCTCCTACTAAGATGAATCATTCTACTCCAAGAGTTTGATCTAGAAATTTGAGACAAGAAAGGAGTAGAAAACGTGGTGGCTAACCATCTCTCAAGGCTTGTCCTATCTGATTCCACTGAGATGACACCCATCAATGACATGTTCCCTGATGAACAATTGTTCAAAGTCTCCCAATTACCTTGGTATGCGGACATTGCTAACTATCTTGCTATAGGTACAATTCCCAATCACTGGATGAAGCGAGGTAAGAATAAATTATTTATTGATGCACGCAAGTTCTTTTGGGATGATCCGTACTAATTCAAGTACTGTGCAGATCAAGTGATAAGGAGATGTGTTCCAGACCATGAGCAACATAATGTCATCTCCTTTTGTCACTCTAAGGTGTGTGGTGGCCACTTTTCAACTAAGAAGACCACTGCCAAGATTCTGTAGTGCGGCTTTTACTGGCCCACGATGTTCAAAGATACATATGAGTTTGTTAAGGCTTGTAAGCCTTGTCAGAAATTGGGAGGAATAGCCCGTAGGAATATGATGCCTCTAAATCCCATAATAATTGTCGAAGTTTTTTTTATTGTTTGGGCATCGATTTCATAAGACCGTTCCCCTCATCTTTTGGGAATTTATACATTTTGCTTGTTGTAAATTATGTTTCCAAATGGGTTAATGATGAGGACACAAGACCATTTCAAGTGTACCAACGAAGAAAGCGCCACCCACAAGTACCATCCTTGTGGTTAGGCGATGATTGAGGAGCATTGAAGACCCTACGCACGTGATTTGGCACATAGAAGACACGTGTGTAGGATGAAAGAAGACCCGATTGAAAGTATAGAAAAATGCTTTTCTGAAGGTGGTCGGGCGCCCGGCCAAATTTGGCACCGGGCGCCCGAAATTCAACAGAGTTTCAGTTTCCATTGCTGGACAGTTTCTGTCTTAGCCGGGCGCCCGGCCAAATTGGTCACGGGGGGCCCCACCAACGTACAAACTGTTTTTTACCAATGTTTTAGGGGTATTTTGGTACTTTCATGTTTTCTTCTTGCTTATTTAAGTGGGCTAAGCCCTAATAACGTGATTAGTTGATTATGAATGAAAAGACAAACCTCTTTGGTGGCTTCTCTCTTCTCTCTCTCATAGTGCTTCTTCTCTCTCCTTGATCTTCTTCTTCTGATTTCTTCTGGTGCCCCTCCAAATTCTTCCAGGTATTTTATCTCCTATTGTTATCCTTCTAAACTTCTGTTTTGCTATTCCCCACGATCTAAACCTTGAGAATCGATCCAAACCCTAAACCCCCAAATTCTCAAATCCCTAATCCGAGAAACCTCCTGGTTCTTCGGACTAGTGATCATCATTGATTGATTGGGTAACGCCATGCAAGATCGGGAGGTTCCATCCCTCGCCGGATCCAACCTAGGCACTAATTGAATCCTATACTCCATGGTTGTGATGATGGCCCGTTCCATTGCATGTTTTCTTTCTGGTTTTCTTAGTTTATGATGATTAATGCTAGATTTCATTATTATTATTGCTTTTACTTCCGCTGGATAATTGTGATCATGAGCATGCATCATATTTAGGGCTGTCCTACATCAGTTGAGGTTATTCCGTGCTGTAACAATGATCATAAAACGGTCATTCAATTCTTGAAAGAAAACATTTTTTCTAGGTTCGGAACGCCTCGAGCCATTATCAATGGAGGGTCTCACTTTTGTAACAGGCCTTTTGAAACATTGGTGAAGAAATATGACATTACTCATAAAGTGAGCACCTCCCATCATCCACAGACTAGCAGTCAAGCCGAGATATCCAACAGGGAGATAAAGCACATTCTTGAAAAAATAGTAAATCCAAATTGCAAGGATTGGTCTCTTCGACTAACCGATGCGCTTTGGGCTTACTGTACTACCTATAACACTCCCATTGGTATGTCACACCATAGACTTGTCTATGAGAAGGCTTGTCACTTGCCCGTAGAGCTAGAGCATCGAGCATATTGGGCAATAAAGAAATTAAATTTCGATTCTGACAAATGAAGCTCGCTGCGCAAACTTCAACTAAATGAATTAGCAGAGATCCGGAATGATGCATATGAAAATTCTCGGATTTACAAGGACAGGATGAATGTGTTCATTGATAAGAACATCCTTCGGAAGACTTTCATGATCAACCAAAAGGTCCTTCTGTATAATTCAAAATTACATTTATTTCCTGGAAAATTGAGGTCTCGACGGACCAATCCCTTCATTGTTAAAACTGTTTATCCATATGGGACCGTCAACATAGAAAATATGGCAAATGGCAACATCTTTAAAGTGAACGGTCAGTGTTTAAAGCCATTTGTAGAGGACTTTGCTTCAAAGGACACGTCCATGCCTCTGAAAGATCCTGTTTACCAGGATTGACCTTCTAGTCTGATGGAGGTCATTTATCCATTTACGTTGCTTTCTTAGAATAGGTTAGATTAGGTTTCTTCTATTAAATTAACAGTTGTTTGGTGGACTCTTTAGAAGAAAAATTGGAATTGTTACATTGCTATCTCTCAAGTACTCTCTTTACTCACTCCCCTTTCATTTTCATCGCTCTCATGTGTATTGCATTGCATATCTTTTTTACATTGAGGACAATGTAGATTTTAGGTTGGGGGGATGAGATTTCGATGGAATTTTCAATTATTTTACTGTTTTGAGTTTAAAAAAAATTGAAAAATTCTTCAATTTTTTTCAAAATTTAAAACTCTCTTGGAAGTTTGAATTTCTATAAGACCCGAGTTTGTGAGGATATGGGATGATGAGGTATAGGTAATTTGCTTGTTGAAAGCCTAGAATCTAGTTGATTAATTGTTTTTAGAAGAGTTCCTCTTAATGAGTTGATTGATAGAAAATTTAAACATCAATTGTGTCTAGTCCACATTACATAGATAACTTTCATCTTTAAAGGATAAACTCGACACTATGATGATTAGTCCGATAATGGCTCGGAGTGAATACGAACCAAGCCTGGAGAATCCTGTCTACCTTGATATGGAATAAAAAAAAGAAAAAAGATTAAGAAAAAGAATGAACAATTAAAAAACAGTAGATCAAAAAGGGCTACCTATCCATGTGTTAGAATGAGAAAAAGAAGTGAAAAGAAGAAAATCAAAAGAAAGGCAGAAAAACAAGAAAGATGATAGTGTGAAAGCTATCGATAAAAAATCAAAAGCTGTTAAAAAAGGAAAAGAAGTGGGGTTCGAAATCAATGTCTTGTGTTGATCTGATAACTTACAGACTTGTTATTCTGGCTAATCATGTAGTGAAAAGTGGACCTTTAATTATGATGAGTTAGGAATTCATTGAGCACACTAGACCTTTGGTTGTTTGAAGCTTTTCTATCTGTCAAGTAATTGATTGGAACCCAGTTTGATTACTCACTAGTTACTGGAATCTAAGCATGTCAACATCTCATTGCTAGTACCTCAGAATTTCATCGTCTTCATGACTTAGGTTTGCATAGAAACTGAATTTCTGGGAGAGGGTTGAAGACAAAAATTTGATTTTGATTTTGATTTTTCGTATGTTTTGCTTGGGACTAGCAAAATGCTAGTTGGGGTGTGTCTTAGGGCTAGAATTGTGCATATTTATCCCCAATTACATGCTACATTTACATAAAACATTGTGTTTAATGATTTAACTTAAGCTTGATTTCATGATTGTAGGGAATTAGAGAAAATGGAGAGAATGGAGAGCATTCTCGAAAAGTTAACAAGATATTAAAGCCAAGCCAAGACAAGCCAAGGAGTGAGGAAAGAAAGAAAATCAAGTTCGAGAGGTTGCGATCAAAATGCAGAGGAGATAGCATCTGTCGACTGGCCCTGTCAGCCGGTCGACAACCATATTTTCGACCGATTGATGGGTCAGGTCGACCGACCGATTTAACCCAAAAATCTATGGATTCAGGGTCCAGACTTGCTGGACTATTTTTAGTATAATCAGCCTGCCGAATTATGGTGAAAAAAAAAAAGGTTTTTGAAGGCTGAACTCTCTGGACTGTTTTCGGCACTTTCAACCGGACGAAGCCCACTGACAACTGGCCAACAATGCAACAGAAGTTCGAATTTCAGTTTTTCTGAAGATATAACGGTCTATCGACCGGCAGACAGATGATGGCGGTGCGCAAAAACTCATGTAAATCTAATGTCGGTGCTCAATTTTTCTCTATAAGGAGGTGCTTCTCAAGCTTCTAAAGACATCTAATGTGTAGAGGATTGAAGGGTTTCGTTGGTGGAGGAGTTCTACTTCGATTTTCTCTTCTTCTTCTAGTTTTAGTTTTGTTTTTTAAGAGTTTTGGTTCAAGGATGTGAGATATGAACTAATCCTCTTAGCCGGGAAACTTGTAGTCGTTTTTTATATTCTAATTTACTTACATTCGAATTATTGGGTTTTAATGATGAACATGAGATGAAATTTGGTTTGAATGTAGTTTTAGTTTCAGTTTTTCTTTGATCTATTGATGACTCAGGGCTCATTGGATGCTTAGAAAGATCAAAGCTATAATCTTACATGTTTTACAAGGAATTGGTCTGTACAATTCATTGATCTTCCGTAGACTCCGGGCACGAATGATGCTTTGAATTCCCTGCGATCAATAACTTGGTTCTTAATGTGGGAACTAGTTCAATCTTAGTTCTAATCTATAGTGAATGTCTGAATTATGATTTTATTGCTCCATTATCCGGCTGGATAGGATAGGACTTCGATTCTAGTTGAGTTATAGATCAAATCAAGTAAATTAGGCATTAAGGATAATTATAAGTAGATCCTTGGTGCTCCAGTGCTTTTTCCTTATTAATAATCTTCTATAATTGTTAGTTTTTACCATTAATTCAATTCAATCCGAATTTCATATTTGATTGTAAATTTAGTTTTTAATTTTAATTCTAGTTCTAGATTGTTTTGGGAAGAACACCCGATATAAGTCCCTGTGGATCGACCTCGGATTCACCGAGTTATTACTACATAGCAACCCTGCACTTGGGGTTGTGAACAATTTACATAACAAATGCTATTATAACTAGTTTTCAAAAACCAATAACTCAGACTCAGCTTTGTGATGCAGGACAGCCCTAAATATGATGCATGCTCATGAACACAATTATTCAGCGGAAATAAAAGCAATAATAATAATGAAATCTAGCATCAATCATCATAAACTAAGAAAATCATAAAGGAAACATGCAATGGGACGGGCCATCATCACAACCATGGAGTATGGGATTCAAGTAATGTATAGGTTGGATCCGGCGAGGGATGGAACCTCCCGATCTTGCATGGTCATACCCAATCGATCAATGATGATCACTAGTCCGAAGAATCAGAAAGTTTCTCGGATTAGAGATTTGAGAATTTGGGGGTTTAGGGTTTAGATCGATTCTCAAGGTTTAGATTGTGGGGAATAAACAAAACAGAAGTTTAGAAGAATAATAATAGAAGATGAAATACCTGGAAGAAGTTGGAGGGGCACAAGAAGAATAGAGAAGAAGGAGATCAAGGAAGAAGAAGAAGCACCATGAGAGAGGGAAAGAGGAAGGAGGCAACCAAAGGTTTGCTCTTTTTCATAAATCAACAACTAATCAAAAAGGTTTAGGGCAACACCCTTATAAAATTCGAAATTAGCATAATTACCAAAATACCCCTACTAACAAAATTTCAAAAAAAAGACATTTGCATGAAAAAAACGTACCCACACTAACCCAAAACTCAAATAAGTAAAAAATGCGTAAAATAAACTCAAATCTAAGATGTCCAATGCGCTCCAATGATGGTGTGATGAAAGTGGGCCACAATGAACCAACGGTCCGATCACATCATCATCACGATCCAACGGTCTGATCATCTCCTCAAAGCAACTTACACATGTCTTCCCAAGGTGGGGTCTTTTCAAATGTCTCGGACTACATGTGTAAGGTCTTCAATGCTCCTCAATAGTCGCCTATCCACAAGGACGGTGCTTGTGGATGGCGCTTTCTTCGTTGGTACACTTGAAATGATCTTGTGTCCTCATCACTTTGTTAAACAACGAGGTAAAGACACCAACAAGTCGACACGGCGACGTGTACTAGCTTGTAAATTTTGACCAGGTTTAATTCAAAAATTAGTAACGCATAAAAAAGGACAAAATAAATTAGTAAGAAAAAGGTAAAGCTTTGTGATATATTTTAATATAAGGTAGAAATAGTTAAAAAATTCAATAGAATCCCAGAAGATTTTGATAAGTAACTTCATAGGCTGAAGAGCATGGATTGAGACCTGGATGGTGTCCAAAAGTGCTCATTCTATTGAAATGGTGTTCATGGTCATCAATCTAGACTATTAACACAATGGGCCCACTAATGATTAATTTGCACCCAAGATCTTCCAAATTGTATGACCTTACGTGTCCAATCGTTGGCCCTTTTTTTCCTGTATCATGTTGCATTTTCTCCTTAAGCGTTTATTTTCAGGCCACTCATCCGAGAGTTTGAATCTTCCAACTTGGGAGCATTTTGTGACATCCCCCACTATATGCTCATCATATAAACGACATGATGGCCAAGATTGATGGCATGCTACTTATGTGATGGATAAATGATTGAATGACACTCATATGATGGCTGAGAATGATTGTACATTATTGTCAAATTATTTCCCATCCTAAACATGGCATTTGTTAATTCTACATGCATCAAGAAACCTTCCCATCCAAAAGCAGTGGCAAGCACATGTGCCACTATGGAATATGTGTGCAAGATCTGACATTTCCATTTGGTTGGAAATGACACTTCAGACTTCTACCTCAAAAGTCAGGCTGGCTCACTCCTCAACTGGGCTAGTGTGCATGGTTTTTCCTTCTTCTTCTTCTTCTTCTTCTTGGAATAGCAAAGTACAAACAATCCTAAAAATCAATTTGTTAGGGATCATCATGTTCGCATCACATTTAATTAAACAATCCTAAAAATCCCATTCATTGCTTGGAAAGCGGGTGGCTGTGAAAAATAAGGGCAACCTACAGGTGGACAAACAATCCCACTAATTGCTTGGAAAGCAGGTGGCTATGAAAAAATAAGAGCAACCTCCTACAGGTGGATTCGATCATCCAATCATAGTGGTTTTTACATAGGAGCCCATGAAATGTTTGCAAGACATAATGGACAGCCAAGATTGATGAATTGGACTGTGAAATTCTCTTGATGCAACGAGGAGCACTGTAACCTATCGTGCTTCAAGATCACTAGACCACTTCTATGTATAAAAATACTAGGGGTATGGCACATGCAACGTGAGATATTGGAAAGAATCAGAGAAAAGGGATTGGGGCTACTGAGAGAGACATAGATTGGTGTGGACTACATGCACAAAGAGAGGTTTTCGGCGGGGGGGGGGGGGGGGGGGGGGGGGGGGGGGGGGGTTATGTAGAGAGAAACAGAAACGGTACAGTGTAGGCATGTGCAGAGAGCATGTTGGCTTTTTGCAGGTAAGATCTAAGATGTTCAACGGATTTTGTGGGCAAAATCTGAGCAATATGTTGCTAAGCAGTTGCACGCCTCTCCAATTTACCAAAATACCTCATTTTTCTTCCAATGTCTTCTCATATCCTTTCAATATTCAAAGTTCCAACGCTCCAATAAAACTAATTATGGGGGTAAAATTGTTCCCTTCCACTTACGTTATACATCGAATATAGATAACAGACAAGCACATGACATCTTGTAAAATTTTCACCTAAATTCTGAATCTTTTTACAAAGTTTCTTGAAAGTCTAAATTTTGTAGTACTGGGCTCTGTCAAATGCAGCTTCAGCTGGACCACTTGGAAGAAGGAACATTTGGCTGTCAATTATTTGTATGATAGTAAAAATCAACCGAGTGTTTGCTATCTGCCTATCTCCTTAATTTACTGACTCATCAATCCCAAGCACATCATTAATAAAAGAGGAACCATAGTCCTGCCCATCAGCAAATGTACAGGATTTTGCAATGTGGAACCATAGCAAGTGATCATCGTTAAAAAAAATAATAAAAAATAAATAAAACCATAGCCAGTGATCCAAACCATTGATCTGAAGAATTCTAAACCTTCAAACAGTGGCCTACAAAAAGGTGATTAAGGAGAAAATACAGAAATGGTCCACATTCGACGTAAAATAGTTTGAAGACCAAAGCTGGGATATCTTCCAGAATCCCCGTCGATGTTGAATCCCATCAGATGGATGGCTTCGATTGCCAAAACATGGGTGGATCATGCAGTTCAGTGAATCATACATTTACCGTTAAGCAGTACCAAAAAGTTCCTATTAGTAAAATTCACAAGCATATGCTCCCAACAATCCTCTAATTATTTATAGTTTACAATAGCCTCAAGTAACAAGCTAGAAATGATCACAAACACAATAAAGCTGTGTTCGGATCAGTTTTTTAAATGGTGAATAGCATGTAGCATAGCATTCACTCTCCAAAGCATGAGGCCTGAGTTACGAAGTGCATGCACACTACTTTAATTAAGGTTACATAACGAAATTTAATGCAACTGAACACAATAAAAAATAATAGAGTAAACAGGGAAAAGATTAAGTATATGATATAAAAAAATAGCAACAGAACTGATTTAATACTGTTACTTATATTTTTCACTCAATCATTGAGAACATTAACTAATTTTTAGTGAAAATAGCAAGGTAACAAATCATTGAAAACATTAATTTATTTTAATGTGTTTGGTAAAAAATAACTTATAGTGTAAGCTACACAGTGTGTAACATAGCCTGTAGCAGATGCTACTTAGTGTGTTGCATACGCTAAATGCGACTTCAGTTATTTTCATGAGCTACGTAGCATGAAGGCTAAGGTATATGATGTAGAATAAGCTTTAAAACACTGATCTGTTTATACAAGTCAATGGAATTGGAAACTCTGACCCTAATCAAGAGATTATGACGATAGCTAATGATGTTTCCAAGCAGCATTGATGAGCAAGGGGCCTCAAATTGCAGTTACACTTTTTTCAACCTGACTAGACAGTGACAAATGCCACTGCAATTAGCTAATTTCCAGATTACAGGATTAGCAATTGCAATTTCATTTTATCATGCAAAAAACAGAAGCACTCAACCTAATGAATACGAATGCAACTAAAAGTGAAGAAACGCATAAGAATCAAGATTTATTTCAACACAACTTATGCTAGTAATTAAAAAACTTCGAAAAGGGATATGCACCTGCAACCAGGTGCCAGCAGCAGCCAAAGAAGAGAGCAAGCCAGCAAAGAGCAAAGAATCCTTCCCTTGGAAGATGCCTGCGACAAGGATCCCCTTCTGCATTGTATTGGTAACATGGGTTCCCATCAGCAATGCCCCCGAGAACTCCAGCACGGCTGCCATCAGTACGGCCTGGCGCAACGAGAGTGCCCCGGAGCCGACGGACGTCCCCATGGCGTTGGCAACATCGTTCGCCCCAATGTTCCAAGCCATGTAGAAGCCCAAGAGGAGGGTGATGTACGAAAGCACCTTGATCTTCAGCCCCAACCCTTGGCCGAGAGAGTTCATGAGGAGCGGGAAGGCGAGGGTCGCTACGGCAGTGCAGATAGAGATTGCAGAGGCAGTCCGTGATGAGATGTGGAAGGCCTTGGCCATTTCAGACAAGTCGGAGGATTTGGAATCTGATTCTGATGTTTTCCCTTGCTGGGGCTGAGCTTGGACTTGCTCTTCTTCTTCTCCTCCTCCTTCGCCATTGGCGTCAGCAAAAGAGGAGAGGGTTGCGCAAGGGGAGAGGAGGAAGTGAGGGTAGGGGTTTGGTAAAGGGAGGAGAGTTTTGGAGGAGGAGATAATGGTAAAATCTCGCTTGGGGAAGGGGTATTTATGAAAAAAGAGAGAGCGAGGGCGAGGATTGTCGAGAAGAAAAGGAGGAGGAGCTCTTGCTTTGGTGGAAGAGAAGGGAATGGTAGTGGAGTAAGTCATGACGGGAAAGAGGAGTAAGAGAGGAAGGATTTGCTGACAAGGGAAGGGCTAGGGTGGAATTTGAGGCATTGGGGTTGGGAAGAAGAAGAAGAAGAAAGAAAGAAGAAGAGACAGAGAATGGTAAGAGGTATAATAGCGTAGTGCATTTTGGAAGAAGAATGAGAAGAGATGGGACTTTGTTTGTATTTGGGTTTGGTGGTGAGAGGTGTTTAGGCGGGGAGTGAAACGAGTGGTGAAGAACGCTTGAAGGGAGTTGCTTTGAATCTTTGATCCACAAGTCCAAATCCATGTCCCCCCAAAAATATCCACTACACATCATATCCTCTCTCTCTCTCTCTCTCTCTCTCTCTCTCTAGATTAGTTTTGAAAGGAAGCCGGAGTAGACCGGAATATGGTAGAGCCACCTCTCTACATTACACCTCCTGCTTACCTGAAAATCAGGTCCGTCCATATGCAGGGTACGAGCATGGATGACCTATGTATAAAAAATTACACCTATCAAAGGAACCTATCCTTCTTATCTGTGAAGGGAAATGCTCCAGTGCTCCTTAGTTGTCAAGAGTCCAATCCATTGCTCCACAGACTCCTCCAATGAACATTCCATGGGTTACCATGCAAACATCTTAACCTTTTGATGGATACCCTTTTTAATACAGACGGTCAAGATGGTTTACACAGAAATATAACTCCAATCAACAATTTTGTTAGGGACCATCAATCATGGAATGGTTAGGCCAGTGAACCATCCAATCCATGGCTATAGGTAATAAGGCTAATTAATGATTGATTGGACCATCTAATACATTATAACCTGTGAAATGTGCTGTGAACTTAATGGACAGTTCAGATCGATTGATTAGATTGTCCAAGCAAACTAATGCAACTAGGAGCACCCTAAATTATAGTGCTATGAGAGAGCACTGGAGCATTTCTAACGGTCAAATATACAGCGGCATCAACTGCGGAAAAAAGTAATGGTACAGGATTTTCTCTCGTGCATTTTATATTTAAAACGTAAGGCATCCATCCTTCATTGTACGTTCGGCTGCTCCTTGCTCCACAGTATCATCTCCCCTACATCATTTCCACTGTCTCCTTTGGCTGCCCGTGCTTACACGTTCCACGTCTCCAAGTGTTGGACATCCTCCACATGTGTAAACTTAATCTATCTACCTACAAGCGAACCCGGCAATGCTAGGGCCAGCCATGGGAGAGCGTGATTAGACCATCAATTCCGAGAGAAACTGTGGAAGGGAGCATATTATTAAAATAAAAAAAAAAATTTATTTTTTTTAATGAAATGTCACTCGTTTTTTCACTAATCATATTAAACTACCCAAAATAATTTCTTTAAATATAACTACCCATAAAACATTTTGAGAGGTGTCTTTATTTTACCATTTTAAATCAATTTTACGTGACAATCATTAACCTATTTCTTAAAATGAGGAAGATGTCCCTAAAATGTGGAGTTGTAAACTATGGACGCTGGATCTTGGGGCGGAATCAAATCGTGCTTCCACGGGTGTCTTTTTTGCTTATATATTTGTTCAATTAGACTGAAGCTGTCACTAGCCAATTACTTCATCTCTACAGTCGGTTAAACCCTATAGAAAAGCTATGGAAGAGGATCCAAAGATTCTCAGCCCTAAGATGACTCATTGATCTGCGACAGAAGATTCAGGGTAAGAGAGCATGGTTACAAAGAGAGAAAGTGTTAGGCACATACTCTACCTATACAAATGTACGGTCTCTTCTTTACACTATTTGACTAACTCTTAAGGGTTGGAATTACTTATCACGTGCTAATTATGTAATAATATGTGTGTAATGCTTGTGTTAGATGCAACATTTGAAATTACGTCGGAACGTCTAACACGACACTCTACGCTATGCAGGGAAGCTCAGCAGAGCAACTATAATTATGGCTAAGTCCTAGAAGGGGGTGATTAGGACATTTTTGAAATTCTTTTCACCTCTTAAATTATTCTACAATTTAAGCTAAGTAAGCAATAACACTTCGACTTACAAGCTTAAGTGGGTCCAATCATATAGACTAGCATATGATTAAGCAATTAAATAACCTAGTCTAAATGCATAAATTAACAATTGATTTAACTAATCAAGCACCTAATCTATGTAACCTATGTAAACTATATGAGAATGGATCATATAAGCTCAACTCTACACTAATTAGTGAAAACACATCTTATGTGTGAATGTGCATATCTAGTGCGTAGCATACATTTCTATCAAGCATTCATAATTAAGCAATTAAATATACAATACTAAGATAACAATGTGCTCAAATACATCACAAACGCAAAGCATGTATAGTGGTTCGACTACGAGTCTACTCCACTCCCGGTTCAAGTACTCATCCCTTGAGCACACCGAATTTCACTAGGGAGTTTAAACCAAGTTCCTCCCAACCTATGTGTTTTATGTCGTTCCACCCTATCGAGGTGTTTAATGGCTCCACCCAACCAAGGAATTTGACAAGGTTCCTCCCAACCTATTAAGGTGTTTAATGGTTCCACCAAACCAATGAATTTAATAAGGTTCCTCCCAACCTATCAACATACGTATACTCTCGCCAGAGGCTCCACACGGAGACTTAATTCAACCCTCTCATAAGTGCCTAGGTCCTACAACTGAACTTGTCGAGTTTGCCAATTCAAACTCTTATACTCAATCCTTTACGAGGAAATAGCATGTTGGACTCTACAATTGACAACCTTACTTGTCAGAATTGAGCCATGTTGATGCGCCGCTTCAAGTTGCTTGATCTTCATTTTTTTGTGCTTCAATCAGCTACCCTTTGTTCTCCCTCGATCGCTGATGCCGATGCGTTGCCAATGCTCCAGCTCCAAGATCAGCTACCTTGCATTTTATGCTTTTTCAAGATGCTCAAGGTGAGGAGGTGATGGATTCTCTATAACCTAAAGATAAGATTGGGTTACAAATTGGAGAATCGCCTAAAGGATCTCTAAGGTGTGTTTAGACAGAGGATCTACCTATGGTCAAGGTGCCTAAACTCCTAGAGATTAAGAGGGGGCAAGATCATTCTCATTTGAGCTTCGAATGCTCAATGCTGGTGATGAATCACAAGGAGAATGACTTGCAATGGGTTAGGATTAGATCTCCTAATAGTCTTCAACAATGGTAGCTTTTAAATTCTCAAAATTCCTCTCTTGAGCTACAAAACGAACTCCCTCGCTTTTATAGACAAATCTCCAAATGTAAAAAAATGGGCTGATTCGCGATTCTTCGATGGGGTCGAAACCCTATCTCGATGGGATCGAAAACTGTCCAAAGATTTTTTGAATTTATTGGACATCTAGTTCGATGGCATCGAACAAGTCACTTTGATGTCTCGAAAGACTGTTCTATGGGGTCGAAAACTGTCCAGAGAGTTTACATTTTGCTGGACATATGTTCGATGGCTCGAACTAGTATCGATGACATCGAAGTGCAATAAAAAACTGTTGTCTTGGTTAGATTGTTTACAGTAATTAACACGTCTTTAATTAGCCTAATTTATCATGTTTTCTGGATGATATGAAGCTAATGAAGATGACTAAGGGTTTACCTATGTGGTCCAAGTCATCTAGAGGATTTGGGTATTTTGGTTCTAAGGGTTAGGTTCATCAAGGCATCTCTTTTACCTGTTCTTCTTTCTTGATGCTTTTTGTCCACTTGAATCTTCGGTCTTTAACTTGCCAAGGCTCAACCGACATTATAACGTCTTTCCCTATAGCAGTGTATCTTTCTGTATCCAAGGCTCGTCTCTTTTGCCTCATGGGCGTGTAATGGGGGTCCACGTTGAGACTGTGAACCATGATGAAGGGGTCTATGCTAGGCATATCTTGGTGGGTCCAAGAAAATACGTCGGCATGTTCCCTCATAAGATCGATCATTTGGGCTTTGAGCTGGGGTCCAAGCAGGGAGCCAATCTGCTTAGTCTTCATCGGGTCCTCATTGAAGATCTGTATGGATACCAATTCCTCGATAGGGGAACCTCTTTCTGAGCTCTCCTCCCTGGGATCCAAGGAGGTGGCCTGCATAGCTTAGGGCTCATGCATATTCCCTCAGAGGGCGATCTCATAGCATTTTCAAGCTTCTTTCTGATCGCCTTTGACCCGGCGACTCCCTGACTCATCGGGAACTTCATCGTGGGAAGATATATTGATAGAACAACTCGTACTTTACCCAAGAATGGTCGGCCAATGATGGCATTGTAGATTGATGGAGTGTCTACCAAGAAATCAACCATGCGGGTGACTTGGCAGGGGGCTTCGCCTGCGGTAACCGATAGTGCAATGCTTCCGTCTGGCATCACCGTTTCTCTGACGTATTCGATCAAGGGTATTCGGACTGGGTTGAGTTGGGATCTGTCAATCCCCATCTTGTCAAAAGCTGAGGCGTACAGGATATCGGCCGAGCTGTTGGTGTCAACTAAAATCCTGTGCGTGTTGAGATTCGCGATGATCATTGTGATGACCATTGCATCATCTTGGGGGTGGTGGAGCCACATCGCGTCTTCTTCAGTGAATATTATCGTACATGATTCAATCTTGGGCTCCTTCGCAGGTTGGCTAGTGAGATTAATCTGACACACCTCATCGTCGGATGGGACATTCCGAGCATGATCCTTTCATGCTTGGTTGGAGTCGCCTCCGCAGGCAAGTCCTCCGAAGATAGTACAGATATCACCTAATGTTCACTCACCTCGAGTATAAGGCTACGATGTAGTAATAATTATCGGTGAGACTGAGGTCGATCCACAAGGAAAAAGGATAAACAATCCAAACTATTCTAATAACTTTAATCTTAGAAGTTCAGAGAATTCAGTTTTAAGAACTAAGTGAAAACAGTAACTTAAGTAGAAGAAAATCTGAGAATTAAAGGGAAACTAGAGTTTTAAGGATCCACTTGTAGTAGTCCAATACAAACTAATTTATTCAGGCACAAACACAATTAGAATTGAAGTTCTATCTCTCATCTAATTGGAAGATTAAACATTCAATCACAAACAATCCCACTTAAATCAGAAAATTCATATTCTAGTTATAATGAAGAATATAGAACTTGAAATTTTAGCATTCGAAGTAACAGCCGTACCAAGAGATTATGGCATGCTCTAGGGTTACTACAATTCAATTCTAATCAATTTAAACATGGCAACCTCAGAGAATTGCAATGAACTCATGTCTGAAGTACATGAACTCTCATAAAACATATAAAAATACCACTTTTATTTAAACTAGAACTTAAAAATTTAAATTTAAGTAAAGTGTACTTGAACTAATGAATTAAACATTAAAACTAACTACAAGCTTCACCTTCTTAGCCCTACCTAAGAGGTTCTAGCCGAGCATTATCATACTTCAACTAGAAACAAAAGAAAAACAACTACAAACCATAAAAACTAGAAAAACCCAAAGTCGGAGGAGTTGGAGACGCTCCACAATTATCCTCTTCACCTTTCACAAACTTAGATCTCTTCTAAGATGCCTTTAGACATGCCCATAGGTGTCATTTTATAGATTTCAAGCTCTACCGCCTCAGAAAGTTTCAGAATCGCTCAAGGACTTACGCAATTGCGCAGGAAAAATTGGAGCTTCAAACAGAAGTTTCTATTTTCTGGGCGTGGCCAACTGGTCAGAGCCTTTGGCTGACTGGTCCGACGACCGGTTGTTGACCTGTTTATTTTGTTTAGCGAGCTTTGCATTAAAACTCTCATAGCTACAAGAAATTCGACAGGTCGTGCAGTGTATATTTTTTTTTTTTGCATTTTTTTTCTTTCTTCTTCGCCTCTTTCTTTCACCTCTTGGCACTTGTTCTATTAATCTTCAATGCATACAAAGTGAATCTTTTAATACTGTATTGGTGAAATCTCTCTCTCATTCCTACAATCTAAAAAACATGTATTAGATTAGTCTTTAAACATGCAAACCATGCATAATATGTGATGAATTGGGGTTAGAATATGCACAATTCAGAGCTCCACACACCCCCAACCAGCATTTTACTAATCTCGAGCAAAGCATGCGTGAAACAAATCCAACTTTTCAAAACTCAACTCTCTCTCTCGGAAACTATACTTCTATAAACTTCAAGATATACAAGTGCAAAATTCAAAGAAACTTAGACATGGGAAGGGAGTGTGCCCGAATTCAGCTTAGAGTTGTCCAAATTCTAGCTGAATTCATGCACTTTTCTAACTTGCATATTCAAAGTAGAACTTGAAAATCCAAAATAAAAGATTAAAGTATTTGAATAAACGAATTAAGCATCAAATCTAATTACAAGCTTCACCTCTTAGCCCTAGCTAAGAGGTTTAGCCAATCAAAGACATGATTGAACTAGATAACAAAAGAAAAACTACTAAAAACATAGAAGAACTATAAAAACCCTAAGTCGAAGGAGTTGTAAACTCTCCACTTTGATCATGTTTACCTCCAACAACTTTAAAAATCCTCCAGGATTATTTTAGACGAGAGTAGAGGTGTCCTTTTATAAAAAAATAAGCCACCGCCTTAGAATCTTTCAGAATTTACAAACAGGTTACGTAATCAGGGCGGTGGCCAACCGATCGTAGCCCCCTGGCCAACCGGTCAAGCTTCAATCATCAATGACCTCAACTAATTTTTGAATTTTCTTCTTCAGATGATCGATCGTGGCTTCTAGCCGACCAATCCGGTGACCGGTTGTTGACCCACTCTTTTGGTCTAGCAAGTTTTTGCCTGAATCATATGATATTCGGAAAATTCAACCGGTCGAGCGACCGGTCCTGATCAGTGGACGACCGGTCGTGAAGGCTATTGATTTAAGAATTTTCTCCTTCTTCATCTCCATCTTCCTTGCTTCCTTCCTTCACCTCTTAGCTCATCTTCTAATGATATTCAATGCATGCTAAAGTAGTCATTTTATCATAGAATTCATGAGGTTCCTCTCTCATTCCTACAAACACAAGAACACATATAAGATAGGTCTTTTAACACTCAAAATTATGCATAATGTGTGATGAATTGGGGTTAGAATATGCACAATTTAGAGCTCAACATCTGGGATGAATTTTCCGCTAAGGGTGGAGGCCTACATGCGCTTGCCCCCTCCCAGTCCACTCTCCTCATGCATATGCCCCTTGGAGGGAGGCAAGACGCGCCTAGGGTAGGCTACATGCACCTACCCCCCCCCCCCCCCCCCCCCCCCCCCCCCGCGACCTCTCTTCTCCATTCGCTGAAGTGGAGGCCTACATGCGCCTACCACACCCCCATGTGCCCAGGTGTGATTCCCCTAGGCTGGGGAGGTGGCACTAACGTGTACCACTTGTAGGGCCCATCTCACTGACGCTTGATGGACTTTAGACACACATCACCTTGATTTGAAGATCCCCCGGGTCTAATCCCTCAACGGTCGTGATTAATCAAGCAAAATCAGTGATATTCGCTTTAATGACCGATACTTAGCCATTTTTTCAATCCTGAAATCACCCTGTAAGCACCTAAATCAACTAACACCTAATAGAACTAAGCGTAATCGGACTGACGCCTAACTTGATTTGTCATCTCCTCGGTCTAAGGCAACATAATTAGGAATTTGCTTAGCATTAATCGCCACCTTTAATCATAACATAATGTAATTAAGCATTTTGAGGCCCGAGTACTTAGCCATTTTCAATCTTGAAATCACCCTGCAAGCAACTAAATCGACTGACGCCTAATAGAATTAAGCATAATCTAACTGACGCCTAACTTGATTTGTCATCTCGCTAATCTAAGGCAACTTAATTAGGTATTTGCTTAGCACTAATCATCATCTTTTATCATAAAGCGGTGTAATTAGGCATTTCATGATCTAAACTTAGTCATTTTTACACCCCAAATTACTTAATTTAACTGACGCCAAATAGAATTAAGCACATGCGGACAGTCGCCTAGCTTGATTTGCCACTCTTATACCTTAAAGCAATACGTTTGAGCATTTACTTAGCTTAATCTCTCATCCTTGCACTATAGTACATCTTCCAATCGGTATTAACTTAGCCGAACTAAGCATATACTTCAAGCAATTCAATATAATTAGGGATTCATCTTGCTTGGTCCAATGCCTATTCGACACGACCTCACTTACTCCAACATACATCCAATCAAACCCAGCATGTATTCCATTGTATTTATCATCCACCAAGACCCTCCGCCCTATATGCAAAGTCTCGTACATTCATATGCACGAACAGAACTCATTCCTAGCATTCATCGCATATTGGGTATCAGCAAGTGTATAAGGACAAAAATGCTTCCGAAGACAAGTCATTAGACTCCAACATGATTCAATATCTATTATGTACTCATTGCATTCATTGTACAACTATTCTTTAACCCAGATTAAAGGTTTTGGCTAACCAAAATGGACTATGGTCACCACTAAATCCAGCCTCAGTCGCCATTGGTCTGAAATCAGTGTAACAGTCATTCAAATCATCGACTTGGTTCCATTTTGTTACTTCTAGCAATCTAAACCTACTTATCTTAATGGACGGAATGGATTCTCCTTCTTCTTCATCTCAGTGGACCCCACCTAAACATCTCAGCTTCCGCACGAGATCCACACTTCCTAGCGCCTGTTATAGAAGCCCATCAAAATAAGGATTCTTTCTTCCTCATAGTGACAATCCCTATGAACACCACCCTCACAAATCCCAACCACTCAAGTCCTCTCCATCCAATGGCCCTCATCATTCTGGCTCATCTAGTAACCAAATGACCAATCAAAAGCCGCTTGAACTCCATCTCTCAATCTTCACCTATGCAATCTGCTTTTTCCCGTCGTAAGTTTCCAAACTCGAACCCACCAAGTGAATCGACATGGATCATTGATCTTTGAATCCCACGAGAGGGAGAGTCTTCAGCCGGCAACGAATTGCTCCACCGAATCTAGGCAAGCTAAAGTCAGAAAATTTAAGTTGTTCTTATAAGACTTAGCGTTACCTTGAAATATTGTTACATCAGAATAGGTAGGTGATCTCTCGGTTGAAACCCTACAATACTATCTAAATTGATTTACTATTTATCACATATGGTATGTTTAATTTATCCAATTATTACTGTGAGTTGTGGATTTATCTCAATTGATTTTTATGCATTGTAGATGGAATTCATTTAATTTTAGTAAAGAGTTGTCTATTGATTTCATTTACTCTTTGATGTGTATTGTAGTGGGATTTAGTTGATTATTGTCCATTGAAATTATTGCATTCTTATTATACGTTATGGAATGGATGTGAAGTATGAATGCTCTGCCCTAGAAAGGATCATTCTGTTACATTTGTTACGGGTGCTTTGCCTTGAAATGATCATTAGATAGATGGGTGCTCGGCCCTAAAAGGATCACGGGTGCTCTGCCCTGGGATAGTCCAAAAAGGATTATGAGAAGTTATGTTATTTAATTTATTGTATTTTGTTATGTAAATTGGAAGTGATATTGTGAAAGACCTAATGTCAAGTTATTATAATTGATTTCATTAATTCAGTAAATTTACAATTGATATGAATGTAGAATTTCTAAGCGTGGGAATGATGTGACCCTACGAACCGTCGTACTCACACCCCCTTAAATAATTTTATAGGATTTGAGCACAAGGAGTAGGGTGGACATTGAAGAACTTCATTTCATCTTCTTAGAAATAGTTTGAAGTTGCATTTGTTTTGTTGTTAGGATAGTTTTACTTTCTTTTGGAATTGATGTAATCAGAAATATTAGTAAAGTCAGACTTTGAATTAGTAAACATTTCATAAATAAATGATTAGTATTAAAAATTTTCATTTAGTTGGCACTGGTTGCCTGTGGAATTGAATGGAAATCTTTTGATGGAAATGCAAATTTGAACTATTATAACCTCATGGGTCTAGGATTCGAATTCGAGCCTGATCAGGCCGAGTACCGAATTTTGGGGCGTGACAGATTAAGATTTTCCTGAAGTGGCTTTGAAAGTATAGTAAGGTTGTGTAAGGCTTATGTGAATTTCTGGCTTTCCGAATTTTGTTGTGCACTGCGTAAGACTTGTGTGAAATCTCGAAGCTTCTGCGTTAGTGGGGCTTGAAACCTATAAAAGGACACCTCCATTTCATTCCTAAGGCATCCTAAAAGAGTTCTATTGTATTGGGAGGTGGAGAATTACAAATTCGAAGTTTTACAACTCTCTCTACTTAAAGTCTTTCTAGTTTTTGATGTTTAGAATAGTTTTTCTATTTTCTTCTAACATGGTTGGTTAGACCTCTTAACTAGAGTTAAGAGTTAAGAGGTGAAGCTTATAGTTATCTTAGATGTTTTAATTTGCTTTTAAGTTTTCAAAGTTGGATTTAATGTTGATCATTGGTTTGTTTCAGTTTGAATAAAGTTCTAAGTTAGTTTTCTCAATCTCTTGATGACTCATGCATGTTTAGAAGAATTATGCTTAATTTCTTAATCATTATGCAAGATATAGACCTGTACGCTTCAAGCAATCGAATTCAATACGCTCAAAGATTGGATCCTCATGTGGGAACTTCAAACCATAGTTGTACTTTTATAAGAATCTAAGATATGTATTGCATGTTAATGTGATTTGAATCAAGTTCAAATTGTGATGTTAGTTGAATGTAGTGACATGATTTGATGTTTATCATAGTTGTGATCTTAATTTATTAGAGCTAAGATTGACCTATGCAATTGAGTGTGCCCAATTCCTAACTTGAATTGAGGGAGTCGTGTTAATGAACAATACATATGTTGGATTGTTTGATGCTATAACTATTCTATAATCCGGCTAGATAGGATTGAATTCTAATTCTAGTTGAGTAGTCAAGAAACCTATACGAATTATACATCAAGGATAGCTATAAGTGGATCCTTTGTGCTCTAGTATTCCTTTTAGATTGTTAAAACTCATCTTAAGTTTACAGATTTCTCATCTACATTCAAATTTCAAAATATTTTGTTTTAGTTTGATTTCAATTAGAGTTATTCGAAGGAATTTTGTGAATTCCTGGATGATCCCTGAGGACGATCTCGTCTCTTACTGAATTATTACTACGTTGCAGCCTTGCACTTGAGGCGAGCGAACACTTAAGCTTGAAGTTATCTCGTTTTAGGAAATAATTGAGTTATCAAGTCTTTTCAAATCTGGATCTTTCAATTAACCCACTTCCCATCAAATTTCATCAAATAACATCAAATTTCTTGTCGATTTTATGCTTAGAAATTAGGGCTTTGTTGTATGATTGTTTGAAACACATGTTTGTTGAAATCTCCCATGTAATGATGAGTTTGTATGAAAATCATTGATATGTTAACGCTTAACTTTTGAATTGTACGGACCATGAGCTCTATTTAAGTACTTGGAGAAGAAATCATGCTTACGTACATGTTTATGTGAGAACCATGAGCAATCTATGCTTAATTTATGCTTTATACCTCTTATATGCTTATGATGAATATGATGTGGATTGTGGATTGTGTCATGTATTACAGGATTATGTATGCGGATGCTACACTGATGCAAGCCCTTTGTCCCAGGAATAATGTAATTGTATGTTGTAAAGGATTAACCTGTAAGGGTATATTGTATGTTTTATTGATAAGACCATATGTGTGATATTTTTTAGAATTGTCGAGGATCCAAGTTTGGTTGTGTACCTGTGAGGGATCCATGAGAAGTTAATGTTATTTATGTGTCATGTGTCATGACTTGGATGTGTACGACTTTTCATGGTGGGCCTCGTTGGAGAGAAATGACTATTCTATGTCATGATGGATCATGGAATGGGGTAAAGAGAGACCATTGGTCGTGGACATCATTAAATTTGCCGAATTCTAAATTTACTTAATTAAAGGTGAAACTAATAATGCATTCATTTACCCCTTGGGCCATATAATAGAGAAAGTGTGCATAAGACTCGTTTCTCTCGTTATCTATTGAAAGTGTGCATAAGGCCCGATGAAACCACCCTAGGACTCGATTCCTTAAGAGATGAATACTTATGATTAAAGTAGCTAGACTCTATAATATTTTAGGCTGCTGGGTAAGGCAGGTTTAGTCACAGGGTTAGGACTAACAAGATCATACTTTCTACACCTCTTGTCCTCAAAAGCCCGTTACAACTAAAGATCTGAAGACCATGTTGCGCGCCTACGCCAATTGTCTCACCTCCAGTATTAGCATGGTTTTTTCCTTCACCTTCGACAAACTGCTACATTGTGGACTCGAGGAACGCTCGCCCCTTAACGTCAACAACTGACTCATCTTTGTCAACCGCAAAATCAAGACTATCACCTTAACAAACCTAGGGGCCACTACACACCAAAATTTCCCATTGAACTCTTCAAACAACTGCCATTCCTAAGGTTACACTAACAGGGAGAGACATCCCCAGGACGCCAGAGGCCACCTTATGTAACGCCCCAAAATTTCAACTCTCGTGGACAACATAATGGGCCGAGTTTCCGAGTGTTAGCCTGAATATGCTAGGGATATATTTTCACATATTCATCTTCATTTCCTATATTCATGGCATTCGTAACACAATGACTAAAATTTAAAATTATTAATCCACACTTTTCTACTTTGTATTCTCAAACATAATGGTTTGTGTTCATACTTAACATAATATTTGACCTCCTTATCTCTATGGGAGATTTATTTCAAGTTTACAGAAAAATAAAATAATTAAACATCATTCATCTTCACGCATCTTTGGTTCGCCATCCACTATTAGCTACCATGAACTTCATATTCTTCACCTTGTAATTCGGGTTCGTATACTAAATCGTCATTTGCAAGTTGCAACATCGGGGTTGGTGTTTTAAAACACCGTCCCAGGAGGGAGTGAGTTGCTCATGATCAACTCAGTAAGGGTTACCCCCTAAGATTAACACAATAATATTTAAGCATAATAATCATACCCAAACAAAACATACAAGAGAAAATCTTATTTAATACGATGCATGATATCTATGCTCTGGCTAAGGCACCCTGACCAAATGAGATAGGGACTTATTCCAACTCTTCTCACCAGTTACTAGTTACCAGAGTCCACAATGAAGTGGGAAACTCCACGCCTTCATGTCAACAAACCCATTTAATGGAGAAGATGATTACCCACCACACTATCATTAACTAGCGCCATAGCACCCGCAGGACTGACCCATCAAGAAGGGTCCAGTGAATGCATGATTAGTTTCACATTTAATTAAGTAGTTTAACATCTAGCCCATTTAGAGAAACTCAAAAGTCACTATGGGGAGTCGTAAGCAACCCAGCATAGGCTGACAGCTCAGGCTTAATGTCCATATCACCGATCTCAACTCATGAGATAACATGTACGAATAATATCCACTCCTTGCCCCATGCTATGATTTAATCATGCCCAAAGTAACTATCGCCTTCCAAAGAGGCCAACCGAAACAATCTTTCACGTATAGCATACGGATCCATCTCAAATAGTATACAATCACAAAGATCCCTTCGCCAACATCTAACATATTCTCATGGTCACGCCAAGACTTATTTTTCATCATGGACACATCTCACGGGCTCCATCACTTTACATCAAGCAGGTTTATTGATATAGGAATAAAGGGTATACATTAATCTAACATCCACATAAATAATCTCGTGACACATTACGCGATGCACATCATACTCATCATAAGCATATAAGCGGCATAAAATTGAGCATAGATGCACATGGTTTTCACATAAACATGAAAGTAAACATGGTTTCTTTCCAAAGAACTTAACAAAGATCATGATCCACATAATCAAAAGTTCAACATAGACACAACAATGGTTTTTACACAAACTCTACAATACATGAAAAGGTTTCAACAAACATAACATCAACCAATCATACAACAAAACCCTAGTTCATAAGCACAATATCGACAAGGAATTCGATACTATTGTAACTAGGCTTAAAAGAAATCCTCACCTCTTGAGATTTGGTGGTTTGAGATGTTATTAGGGCCGTGAAATCGGGCTTAGATCCAAACCTTTGTTATATAATGGAATTCACACGGTTAGGATGTAGATGGGTATGATTTTCATAGTTTGATCATCTAAGATTAGATTTAGGTGGTTCTAGGAAGTGTAAACCTGGATTAGATGGACCTTACCTCTCACAATGATGGCTAAACTCGGATTCCCAAACTAGTCGACTCGGTTCATCTCGATCCTCCGCCTCTCTCTCTCTTTCCTTTCTTCCTCTTTCTTTTTCTCCTTCTCTTTCTTCTTTTCTTGGTCTGGGACGGAAGTTCAGCAACCGCAAGGGTATGAGATCTCCTTCTTCAGCACATATCTCTCTCTATGTCTCTCAAGACGCTCTCTCTCTCTCTCTCCATTTTGGAAGAGGCAGTGAGCGGCCAAGGGGTTTTATAATCTTTCAAGGTCGGTTGAGCAGAGGTATTGGTGCGGGAGGAAGTTCGGGTGGGGTTCGAGTTGGAGAGGGACATGAACCTTCTTCTTGGGATTGATCGCGTTTGGGAACCGTTGGGATGATTGGTGAGGTCCACACGAGGGTTTTAAAGAAGACTTGGGCCGTCCATGCAAACCAAATGGGCCGATGATCGAGTTCTTGGTTTTCTTTGGCTGGAAACGACGGTCTTGAGTGGGCCACATGGACGTCCTGCAGTTACAAGATTTGGACATTCTGACTTTAGGTGGGATACCGACCGGATGAACTGATCGGATCGAAGAGTGGGGCCCATCAGGTGGATGCTGCCCACACTCAGGTCGGACGTAGGCGAACACTGTTACAGAATCCTGGTCGGTCCGAGAAGAAGAAAAGAAAACTTCTCTCTTTTTTTAAGAAGGCAAGAAACCCGCATGTTACGAACGTCTCAACGGGTGGGGTCCACTATGGTGGATTGGAGGTATCAACTCTGTCCAACAAGTCGGTAGCACGAATTTAGCCACTGACATGAAAGATGGGACGGATCCGAGTTGAAATGGGTCATCTATTGACTGATTTCTGATGGGGCTACATATACTATGATCCAGGGGCTGAAATTCGACGTGTATGGTTATTTTGGACCAGATAGATGATACAAAAACTTTAGAGCTAAACCGATCGACAAAAAATAATTTACTAAAGGCGAGGTCTTAACTTAGTGGTATTTTTGTAATTACTATAAAACAATGAGTTTAGTGAAATCTAATGGTCCCACGCTGTTTTAGGGATTATTCCAAGCAACTTTGATAAAAGAACCCCCTTCTGATTTCCTACAAATGATTTAATATGAATTAATCAAGTTCAAAAATTAATAAATTACTGAATAAATAATGGAATCATTAATTAAATAATACAAAAAATCTGGGACGTTACACCTTAGCAGCCACACTGACAAGTAGATCACAAAATTAATAGACAAGGCCAGGAGGGCCAACATAGGGCTGTAAATGGTCGGGTTCGGGGTGGGTTTAGCCAAAACCAAACCCGCCCATTTACTAAACGGGTCTGGGTCCAAATTTTAGACCCAGACCCTTTTATTAAATGGGCGGGTCCGGGTCGGGTCCGAGTCAACCCATTAGACCCATTTATAAATGGGTCCGGGTCTGGTAGAGGGAGATCCACCCAGACCCATTTATAAATGGGTCGGGTTTAATGGGTCCGAGTCTGGATCGAGTATGCAGGCATTTTACAAGGCTTAAAACCGGGTTTGGACGGGTCTGGGCTGGACGGGTCCCTTGAAACATAGACCAAACCCGCCCACTTACTAAATGGGTTCGGGTCAGGTCGGGTCGGGCCTAATATAAAGGAAACCAAACCCAGACCCGTTTAACAAATGGGTCTGTTCTTGGACCCAAACCCGTACCATTTAACAAATGGGTCAGGTCTGGGTCGGGTCTAAATGGGTTGGGTCCGGGTACCCCATCGGATCCACTGACCCATTTACAGCCCTAAGCCAACATCACCACCTCACACTCAGGAACATATTAATGCCATGACATTAACTCAAACAACACAATTTAGCCTTACGTGGACACGCCTCAGCAATACAAAGACCCAACTCAAGGTTATGATGACCTAACACCAACACAAAACATATACGATGCAGAAGTGCAATGCCACAATTTTAAAATATAAGGACTCAGTGCTCCGGTGAACAATACTCCACAACTACAAATTTAAAAGAAACTTGGAGCAAGATCACACCAACCGTTGCACAACAAGACTAAGTGAAGAGTCAGAGGATAGCATTTACCATTGCACTGACAACCACAATATTCAGAATTTCAACCACAACATCTGACATCTCGGCCACAATAATTGGAATCGCTATTGTAAGGAGCCTCTTCACGACCATGTGAAGCGTCTCGGCACCACGAACTCAAAGAAAATTTCCAACAACCATCGTAGTTGCACCAAGGGTTGCCTTGACAATCTTAACAACTGCTTCAACAACAACACCAATGATCTCTATAACGTGGCAACAAACCAGACTCTAATGGACATGATCTCATTAACAATGACCAACACCAGGAGGTTGTTATTCCATTTGTCAAACTCAAGGGACGCCGTCACATCGCTATAGAGGAGCGAGCTTCAACACCCATATAGAATAGAGGCCACCTATGTTTAAAGGTTGACCTGACTTGAGCGAAGTCGGAGGATGGAAGTGACAAATTGAGAAGATATTCATGACGATGCAATGCAACGAGCAGTAAAAGACAGAGTTAACGATATACACGCTTAAGGGAGAAGCTAACTTTTGGTGGGAATAAATCGTCAAAGAGAATCCCGAGATTGGAACTTGGACCTAGACCCAATTTTGTGAGAAGTTCAATGACAAATATTACCTGCATATATATGAGATCAGAAGGTAGCATAGTTCACAAAACTGGAGCAAGGCGATATGACGGTACGTCAGTACGGCGCAAAGTTTATAGAGCTATCTTGATTCGCTACATTCTTGTACCTGATGAACTCCGGAAGGCGCAAAAGTTTATTGAGGGACTCAGACCGTCCACCCGTAGCCGACCAGTACCCTTTCTTGTGAAGATGTATACTGAAGCACTGGAATGTGCCATTGTGATAGAGAAGGATTCTAATGAATGTTTGAAGGATTGTGAACAGATAAAAGACTCAAAGATTGGAGTCCAATTCGAGCCCCATGTACCTCCTACAAACCAAGAAGCAAAAAGACACACGATGATGCCATTACCAAAAACCAGACACGCCACTACGAAGCCTTCCCCATTCTTCATTGGAGCATGTCATTACTGTGGACGCATAAGTCACCCTGCTTGCAACTGTCATCGACCACCCCGTTTTCAATATTCACGACATCAAGGACTGTCGCAACAGTTCTACCAACCACCACTATTTGTGCCACCAATTTTGTACCGGCCACCCCCACCGTAGTCATATCCTCATGGATCCGGACAACATTAGCCACCACCACAACAAGCTAGGCCTCCTCAGCATCAACAATCGAGACTAGGAAATCAAGTGCCACGACCACACGCTTAAGGATGTGCCTACGCCCTAACATCATCCGTTGAAGATCCGGCCCAACCTTAGGAGTATGCACTCCAACAATACGAGAACCCTACTTAGGGTTACGACGATTCCAACACCGCCACAGGACGACGCGACACAGGCATACGAGGCCACCGCACCACCTTACAATGACCCAACACCACCAACGGGTTATGCCCCACAGCCAAAAGTTGAGACTCCCAAAGGTACTAGTTTTTATACATACATCTTTATTAAGATGATAATTTATGTGATCCCATCACATGATAATAACCACCCCTTAATAGTAATCGACTTAGACCAGATATGTGAACCTTACATATTGTACTGGAGAACATAGAACGCAACTAGTTGATTTCATGATCATGTCGATGGAGATCTACAAGGATTCCAAGAAGATTAACAAGAACAAGATAAAAGGAAGCCAGTCACCTCATCTATCAGTCCATGGACATGCCAATTGCCACCACACCATCAGAAAAGCAAGTCCAACCTAAATACGCAAGCCGCCACCTGAAGAAATACTGCAACTAGTGGAAACACTAGTGGAAGCCATGTCATTCGCAGACACACCATAAGATTTGAGCACAGACGTTAATGTAATAAATTTTGAGGATGAAATTTGGGATAAGGAAGGTAGAATGTAATAACTCAAAAAAATTTGCCCCAGTTCATACATGAGTGACACCACACCTCCCACAACTGCCTCGAACATGTAGATATCGTATCAAAATATGGACTACATATTAATGCTCACGTCGAGTATAGACTATCCACCATCCAATTTTATGACGATTAACTACGTCACTATTATTAAACACCAAATTAATCATCAAACCAATCAAAACCGTTCAACCAAGCTTTTGATCATCTACGTCTTCAAACCAGACACCAAAACTAGAACCGTTGAATCAGGTGGACGGATTGGATCACTTTACTGATCACCTAGTGAATCGCACCGAGCTTTGTTTAAAAAAAAACAAACAAACAAAAGAAAAAATCAAAATAAACAAAATAAATTATGGCCAGTGCATTGACTGCTCTGACCAAACCAATTCATGAGCTCGTCCCAGCACTCCCATTCCTTTCTTTTTACTTATTTGGTAGTCGCACTAGCCAACCCATCTGTGCTTTGCACTCTCCATCTCTATGGACCCCACATTTAATCTTAGCCGTTCATCCTCTTCTTAAGTCTATCAATGGCCAATATTCAATTCCTACAAATTCTGTTTTGCAGCCCATTGGAGTTTCGGATCTACCCCAAATATTCTGGGCCATTCCACATCTTGACCCAACGCACACTACGAACAGAATGGATTTTCTCATGAATATCACTGTGGGCCACCTAGTTTTACCAGCACACATACAAGGATGTGTTGCTAAGAACACAACTCTCCCTACGACGCCCTATTCTTATTCCTTGTTTTGCAACCTACACCAGACCGCACCCAGCAATCACGCTGTCTATCATCTGGGACCAACCTTAGTCTCATCCAGACCGTTTATCAGATCTGGTTTCTCGATACACCTCAGCCATTCATACCACACTCTCTGAAACTTCCAGTGCGGCCCACCTTGTGCACTGTCCAGTCTTGTTTTTAAGCTCTCACGCCAACTTGATTTTGCAAAACAGATAAACGGTTTGGATTTTATTTTATTTTTGTGTGTGCGCAGCCGGTGGGGATTTGCTTGTGAGGAAGACACGGATCAAAGGTAGTTCCCACCTCATCACCGTACCTCGTGCAAATTTGATATCAAGAACCGGACGCAAACACTCCGCGTTCGAAACTTCCTCTCATTCCAGTTTCCTTCCGAATTCAGGAACTACCTTCAATCCGTGTCTTCCTCACAAGAAAATCCCCACCATCAATTCCCTCCATCCCAGTCATTGAACAGCAGAACAGTCTGATCCTCTATTTTCCTGCGGCATTCGGAGTTGTTTCGATTACAGTCAATTTGTGACAGTTTCTTCTAAGCTAGTTGAATCTCTAAGACAATCAGATCCATTGAGATTCTTGAGGCAATCAAATTATCTGGGTCCAAATCAATCTTAGAATCTGTAATTGCATCCATATTTGATCTGTCAAGTGGAATAGGCCAACTCTAGATACAAGGGTAGAAGCTCATCCAATAGGAAATTTACAACTTCAACAGGTAGGTGATCTCCAGGTTGTAACCCTATGTTAAATGTGGATTAGGTTCGTTGGATTATTAATATTTATTCATGTCTACTTGATATTACTATGAGATGTCGATTGAATTCATGATGGATTAAGTTTATTTGCTTTGTTATGGATTGTAGATTGTTTTTTTAGACTAATTGTTACGCATTATAGATTCGATTTATTTATTAATGTTACGAGTTGTCGATTAATTCCATGTGATTATTGTTACGCCTTGTACATTGAATCTATTTCATCATTGTATCCTAGAATGTATTTTATTTGATTTATGTTCTTATTGTCAATATGTATTTATTTGATTTGTTATGGGTGCTCTGCCCTGAAATGATCACTAGATGTACGAGTGCTCTGCCCTGAAAATGATCATAAGTTGTACGGGTGTTTGTTATAGTCAAAATAGCGGAGATCAGCTATTCGCGACTTGATATTCTCACGATGTCCTGATTCTGCGAGCACATTTATTCGACTCTCGAGATCACTTGCTCGAGGCTCGCAGATTGGATAAATACGGAACACATTTATCAAGGCTTCGAGCCCTTATGGTCGATAGTCGGATATTACGAGGCAGGAAATTTCCTTCTCGACCCGCGAGCAGTCCTTCTCGCAAGTCGTTAAAAGGATTTACATCTCAATATGCGAGCACCTGGTCTCGCGAGCATCTTCCGTCGTGCGAGCAGCTTTTATTGATGATCAGCGATGACGTCCTTCGTCCTTTAGTACCAGCAGCCCGTATAGGCCGATTTTGGGCTTATCTTCGTTTATGGCTTCGAGTCTCAAGGGATCGTTATCAAGGAGCGTAGTTGGCCAGGTGACTAATTGGATTAGATTGTTCCGAAGATAAGTAGGATAAACATCCTATCCCATGAAATCAGTAGATGATCTCGGCGTCTAACGTAACAGAGTGGGACATTCGAGTCTATATAAATAGATGGTTTTATCATTAAGAGGTACACAATATTCAATCCATAATCTCCGTTGTTTATTGGTTTTCCTTCCTTACCCTATCTAACTTAGGCATCGGAGGGCCAACGGCTGGACGCCGGCCACCCTTAGTTATTTTTCTATCCCCTTTCAGGTCCAAGGAGAAAATTTGCCTGTAGGGAAGGTGAACCTTCCAGAGGATCCTGTTACAAAATTCGACGTAAACAGTTTGGCGCCGTCTGTGGGAACGATTTGATCATCACAGTCAATCGTTCTACCACTGATCAAAATTCTTCCACCATGCCTCCTAAGAAGACAGTTCATCCTTCCACATCAAGGCAAACATTACTTCTACCTGACGTTACGGAATCGGTCCCTGTTCTTCAAACCGCTTCAATAAACATCCCTCAAAGAGCTCCAAACTTGCCATCGACGAACCCGTTACTTGAGGCTTCCGGAAGTCAAGAAGATGTCATGCGTTTCCTGGGAAACACACTTTTAACTCTCAATGCTGGGTTTCAAGCCTTGTCTAACCGACTTGATCAACATTTCCTGGAGCCTCAGAAACCACCTTTCGGGGGGTTGCCGGCACAGCCCATACCGATGGCTTCCAGACACTCTGTGGACGAACCACAGGTTCAACCAAATCATCCTCCATCGAACCAAGTACCAATTGGCAACCAACCCCCCGTATTACCCCCACATTCCGTACATTCCAGTACCTCTCGCCAACAACGATCTCATGGGTCCACCGCCGAAGCATCAGGTTATACTTTACCATGGGAAGGAGACCTCAAGAAAATCCATGATCGTTTTGATGACATGGAACAACGATATCAGGGGAATCGACCATCAGCCGCCTGTGGCATCGATACATCGATCCGAGTCCCCTTTCACCAGCGAAGTCATGGAAGCACCTCTACCGAGAAAGTATCGTACACCCGTCATCACCCCATATACAGGTACCGGCGATCCTCTCGAACATCTGGAAACTTATAGGTCTCTTATGGAGCTGGAGGGACATGGATCGGAAATCATGCGTAGGGCCTTTTCCCTAACCTTGAAGGAAGCAGCCCGTACTTGGTTTCGGGGGTTAAAACCTCGATCTATCGGTTCCTTTTCATAGCTATCGGAGTTGTTCCTCTCCTAATTTATGGGAAGCATTCGTACCAAAAAATCGGCGTCTCACCTAATGGTTTGAAATAGCAGCATGGGGAAACAATAAAGGAGTTTACAATGCGGTTCATAACCGAAGCAGTCCAAACTGAAGGTTATACAGAGGAGAAAGGCCTCACCGCCCTAATAGCTGGGATTACCAGCGAAAAATTCAGATTCGCTTTGGATAAGAATCCTCCCAAAACTATTATAGAATTCCAAGCTAAAGCTCAGAAATATATCAATGCAGAAGAGGTGGCATTAGCACGTAATGGTATACAAGGCAAGAAACGCAAGCCGGAGGAGGTCTCTTCTTCGGAGAAGAAGTATAAGCACGATCGGCGAGATCGCTCTCCCAATAAAGTTTACTCTGGTAAGTATCGTAACTACACCCCCCTTAATCGGCCTCCAGAAAAGGTGCTAATGGATATTAAGCATAAACCATATGTGAAATGGCCCGCAAAAATAAAATCTGACCCTGAGAAAAGAAACAAGAGCAAGTTTTGTTATTTTCATAAAGATCATGGGCACACTACCCAAGACTGTATAACTTTGCGTACCACATCGATGCTCTTATTCGAAAAGATCATCTTCAAGATTATGTTGTCCGGCAAGGTCGCTCGCCAAAGAGGGGGGAAGCCTCACAACAACGGAAGAAATCACTTCATCGACATACTCCGCAAGAAGACGCCGAGCCCACCGGGGAGATACGGACCATCGCCGGGGGACCTGCTTGCGGGGGAGATTCTCGACCTTCAAGAAAAGCATATGCTCGTGAGGCGTCCAAGAAGCCCCAGCATATTTATTGGCTGGAACAGACACCCAACGCGTCAAAAACCAGTCATCCTCCAATTTCCTTCTCCCTTGAAGATGCTGAGGGAATTCACTTCCCTCACGAAGACTCCATCGTGGTCGCACTAAAGGTAGCTAATTATTTGACTCATCGTATTATAGTGGATATAGGTAGTTCTGCTGATATTCTATACCTGGAGGCTTTCAACAAAATGGCACTTGCCAGAAGCCTACTCAAGCCAGTCTCAACTCCCCTCATCGGTTTCAGGGCGAGGTGGTGACGCCTGAAGGAAGCATTGACCTTCCGGTCACTTTTGGGGAGAGTCCAGCGAAGACGACTATCTTCATAAATTTTCTCGTGGTGGACCGAAAATCAGCATACAACGCCATTTTGGGGCGGCCATCTCTTAATAAGGTTGGGGCAGCTTTACATCCTTTATATTTGTGCATCAAATTTCCTACATCGAGTGGCGTTGGGGTTGTACAAGGGAACCAGAAAGAGGCTCAGTCCTGTTATGAGATAGCCTTACAAGATCGGAAGAAAGCATAAGCGACGCCAGTTATGATGGTGGCACAAGATTCATCCAACTCCCCAGCGGATACCTCGCTGGACCCAAGAGAGGATGCTCTCCAATCAGGAACTCCCGGGGAAGAGAGTATCGATTCGCTTGAATGAAGATGACCCATCCAAAGTTGTTTGTGTGGGATCCTCTTTGAGAAATGCCATTCAAGCAGATTTGATCTGCCTCCTCACTGAATATCAAGATATGTTTGCCTGGTCTCACCGAGACATGCCTGGCATTGACCCTAGTGTCATCGCACACCGTCTGAACATCGACCCAAAGTATAAACCCGTCCACCAGTGCCGACTTGCCTTCACTGCAGAAAGGCAAATGGCGATCAAGGCCGAAGTCAAGAAGCTGCTTACGGTCAATTTCATAAAAGAAGCTGACTACCCAGAATGGGTCGCGAATGTAGTTCTCATTAGAAAATCCAATGGCAAATGGAGAATGTGCGTCGATTATTCAGATTTGAACAAAGCGTGCCCCAAAGATAGCTTTTCAACCCCGCGAATCGACCAGTTGGTTGATTCAACAGCTGGGCATGCTCTGCTCAGTTTTATGGACGCTTATTCTGGGTATAACAAGATCATGATGCATCCGCCCGATAGCCAGCATACTGCCTTCATCACTGACCGAGGTCTATATTGTTACCAGGTAATGCCGTTTGGTCTTAAGAATGCAGGGGCCACCTATCAACGTCTCATCAACAAGATATTCGCCGCGCAAATTGGCAGGAATATGAAAGTATATGTGGATGACATGCTCGTGAAAAGTGTCATAGAAGACGATCACCTTTCAGATCTTTGAGAAGCCTTCGACCTGATGAGGAAATATCAGATGAAGCTGAACCCAAAAAAATGCGCGTTCGGGGTGTCTGCTGGAAAATTTCTTGAATTTATGGTCGGCCAGCGAGGAATTGAGGCGAATCCTGAAAAAATAAAAACACTGATAAAGATGAAATCCCCGACCACTCTTAAAGACGTCCAACGTCTGGCTGGTCGCATCGCATCGTTGAATAGGTTCATCTCGCGAGCACCTGACAAGTGCTTACCCTTCTTCAAGCTCCTCCGTACCACAGCCAAGTCTAATTGGGAGTGGACATCACAGTGCGAAGAAGCTTTTCAACAACTGAAGCAATATATGAGTGCACCCCCTGTTTTATCTAAACTTGTGCTACACGAACAACTCATCTTTTATTTATCTGTATCCTCCACAGCCGTTATCGCCACTTTAATAAGAGAAGATTACGGGATACAAAGGCCCGTTTATTATATCAGTTGAGCAATGGTAGACGCTGAAACTCGGTATTCTAATATGGAAAAGCTGGCTTTGGCTTTGGTCACGGCAGCTCGAAAGCTGCGACCATACTTTCAAGCCCACGCTATTTTAGTACCAACGAATCATCCGCTACGACAGATCCTTCAAAAACCTGAGGCTTCCGGACGGTTAACTAAATGGGCGGTCGAGCTCAGCGAGCACGACATATCGTTCTGCCCCAGGACTACAATCAAGGGCCAGGCCGTAGCTGACTTTATCGCCGAATTCACATATTCTTCTTCCAATGAAAATACCGCGATCAGCGACCAGCCTTCATGGTCACTCTTCGTGGACGGGTCCTCACGGGCCACTGGTAGTGGAGCGGGCCTTATTCTAGTCGCCCCAGACGGGTCTCATTTTCAATACGCTTTACGTTTCGATTCTCGCATCTCAAATAATGAAGTAGAATATGAGGCCTTGATTGTTGGTCTCGAACTGGCAAACATCCTTTCAATTCAAAATCTACTCATTCACAATGATTCTCAGCTTATAGTCAATCAAGTGCTTGGCGAATTCGAAGCAAAAGAAGAAAGGATGGCCTTATATAAATCTCGAGTGCTCATTTTGCTTGCAAAATTGAAGAATTACGAAATAATCCACATTCCTCGCGACGAGAATAAACTCGCTGATTCGTTGGCAAAACTCGCCTCTGCACCAGAATCTGAGTTATCATATTCGATTCCTATCGAGTATCTTCAAAACTCGAGTATCGACCAAGCAACTCTCGAGCAGGTGGTTACGATACATCCGTCTCCATGTTGGATGGATCCCATATCTTAGAGATGGAGTTCTTCCAGACGACAAGAAAACCGCACGACAAATTCGTCATCGAGCTGCCAAGTACACCTTACAAGATGGAATATTGTTACGTAAGAGTTTTTCCTTGCCTTATTTAAGATGTCTTCACCCAGAAGAAGCACATCGTGTTCTAGACGAAATACACCAGGGGGCATGTGGTAACCACCCAAGGGGGCGATCCTTAGCATATAAGGCGATGAGGCAAGGATACTATTGGCCCACTATGAAGGCAGACGCAATTGAATTCTCCAAAAGATGTGACAAGTGCCAGCGATACTCTCCTATACCTCATGTCCCGTCCGAGCAAATGACTCCAGTTGATAGCCCTTGGCCTTTCGCGCAATGGGGGGTCGATATCATCGGGCCCCTACTACTGAAAAAGGACAAAATAGGTTCGCGATAGTGGGGGTCGATTATTTCACCAAATGGGCCAAGGCAGAACCATTAGCCAAAATCACTGAGAAACAAACTACTAAGTTCATATGGAGAAATATCATATGCCGTTATGGACTCCCCCACACTATAATCACTGACAATGGAACCCAATTCGACAACGCAGCGTTCGATGAATTTTGTGATAAGTGGAAGATACGCAACATCCGCACCTCTCCGTATCATCCTCAGGCAAATGGGCAAGTTGAGGCAGTGAATAAAATCATTAAGCACCACCTAAAGACCAAGCTTGGTGAATGTAAAGGTATATGGCCAGAACTTCTGCCAGAAATATTATGGGCATATAGAACTACCACTCGTACATCAACAGGGGAAACTCCTTTCTCTTTAGCATTTGGTGCCGACGCAGTAATACCAGTTGAAATTCAAGTACCTTCGTATCGAATCGAGCAGTATGACCTCGCGCGTAACCTAGGAAAGTCTTCGACTTCATCTCGATCTCTTGGAAGAACGGAGAAATGCCTCCCAGATGCGAGCAGCCACATATCAACAACGTATTGCTCACTACCGAAATGTTAAAGTTCGACCTAGATCTTTCCAGCTCGGTGACTTAGTCCTCAGACAAAACCTCGGGGTTCCTGCTCGGTCGCTTGATCCAAATTGGGAAGGCCCGTATCGAGTCATTAAAATTGTGCGACCCGGCACTTACTATCTTGAAGATATGTAGGGAAGACCCGTACGTCGCCCTTGGCACGTGGAACACTTGCTACAATATTTCCCTTGATTCGATGTATCTCTTAACAACATTCAAATAACAAAGGACGGAAAAAATCTTTTGGTCACTACTCCATTTACTTGGACTGGAATAGCCCCGAAGAGAATACATACATTCTCTTGGCCAATTGCCTACCGTTGGTAGGGTTAAAATCATCCTTGTTGGTCGCTTTTCCATTTTATGGATCAAAAATAGCCCTGAAGAGAACATATGTGTTCTCTTGACCAATCTTCTACCCTTGGTAGAATTAAAATTTCAATCGACAGATTAGTCTATCTCCACGAGGGTATGGTCACCATGACCCCCCGGATTGAATACCTACCCTTGGTAGAATTAAAGTCTCAATCGATAGATTAGTCTATCTCCACTGAGGGTATGGTCACCATGACCCCCCGGATTGAATGCCTACCCTTGGCAGAATTAAAGTCTCAATCGATGGATCAGTCTATCTCCACGAGGGCATTGTCATCACGACCCTCCGGATTAAATATAGATCATTACTGCTGACCTAAATATGAAGGCATCCAAAGCATAACGAAAGCAGAAACAAAGCAAAAACAAGCAAATGACAAACATCATCATCAAAAGGTTTCTTTTTCATTAATGAGTGATTGTTTACAAAAATTTGATCACAAGTACAAAAGATACAAGAGAGGAAAATTAATCTCTTGGAGGAGGAGCCGCACTCTCGACTTCAGGGCCCGCATCGGGAACCCCTCCAGCTTGAGTGACTTCGGTCACCTCGTTCTCGGCAGCTGCTTGCTCTTCCGCAGCTATGATGGTCGCGACCCGTTCGAATTCTCCCATGTCGAAAGATGGGATCATCCATTGCACCGCTCTCAGTGCGAAGTCGCGACCAGCATCGTATGACTCGTATCTTTCTTCGTCATACAGCGGCGAAGTTCGAAACTCGGTGATGGCCCGAGTTCCTTCTTCAGAGAGCATTTTGACAAGGGTGACCCTCTCCTCGTCCCAATGGATCGAGTCGTCCTTGAGCTGCGTGAGAGTGGAGCGCTCTTTATCGAAACTCTCGTTGACTTCCTTGAGCTGCGACCTGGCCTCCGCGGCCGCTCCTCCAGTGAGATCTTGTCTTGACGGAAGATCTCCCTCTCTCTCTCTCTCTCTCTCTCTCT